>JAOYMR010000021.1:7467127-7482515 GCA_025802075.1 Tenebrosternarchus preto
AAATTACTTCCTGTCGGCGGCCCTGTCGCAGAGGATGGTGCTGTGCTGAAGTCGGCGTGATGTAGCCCCACCCCAATCCCCCAAACACACACACACACACACACACACACATGCACACACACACTGTGCCATGACACAGTGATGAGCAATGTGATGGGTCTGGGACTTAAATGCACTGCCTAGTTACTCAGAGAACCCAACGCAGTGCCTATTGTACACACACACACACACAGACACACACACACACACACACACAGACATAAACCCTGTCACACAGCGCTTGACTTAATGACTTTGCCTTCACCAGGAGCTGCTGAACAAAGTCTAAAAAGGCAGATAAGCCATAAAGGAGCTGTTGTATACGTACACAGCACAGACATTTCTCCCTATATATACACTATATACAAACACACAAAGTCCTCACAGTGGCTATAAATACACAGATTGGTCATAGGTGTGTATGTATTGCAGTGTGTATGTGTGTGTGTTGTGTGTGTTGTGTGTGTGCATGGTGGTGGTGGGGTGTGTTTAACAGCACAGAGCAGGAAGGAAGGCACTCAAGGGCCCGTCCTGCAGATCTGGGCATTGGACTGGGAGACCTGCTCCATGTTTTTTAAATGAGCAAACATTGCACTTTGGTTCAAGGGAAGGCTTTAGGTCCTCAATTTTTCAAGAAGTCATCTTGTTGGTGCAGCGGTTCCTTAATCTTCACCTTTCAGCGTTAAAGGGCCAGACGAGTAGCTGGTGGAGACCTTTCTGAGTGTGAGGACTTAGTGGGCAGATCGAGAGAAACAGCACTCGAGGACATTCGAGCTTTCTGAGGTAAACCTGACACATGTTGTAGATTACAGAAACACTAACATTCACATGCTTTGAACGTTATGTGGATTATACGAAGCATGCACAAAAACACAGATGAAAGCCAGCATACGGTGTAATGAAAGAACATTAATACTGGAATACTTTGAACTGGCTCTCTCATGTACCAGGTACCGCTTTGCACACATTTAATGAACTTTTATGTTCAATAATTATTACGTGCAGTAATTATGTGTGTTTCTAAGTTGGGGTCAGTTTCAGTCATTTCTTTTCATTTCATATTTCAGCTCAGCCAATTAATTCTGGAAATTTTAATAGAAATCTTTAGATATGTTACGTAAATCTTATTTATGGTTCATTGTCCTCGGTAAACATTTTACATTAAATCATCTCTAAGTTGTTTTATCTGCAACTCCACATTTGTACTTGTATCTTTTCTAAAAAGGAAAATTAAATAAATGTCTTTTGTAGTTGACTAGCATAAATGTGGCTCTTATAGAAAAGTCCCTTATGTACAATTAAACCTTGTACATTAAGTATTACAAGTGCACTGAGGGACAGTGCAAACTTCACCTTGGGTGGATGTTATTCCAAAAATGACACATTGAGACTCATCGTTTACTTAGACTGGAATTAGCAGCTTCTGTCACACTTCATTCGTGTCTCTCTCTCTCTCTCTCATACACACACACACACACACACACACACACACACACACACACATAAACCCTGTCACACAGCGCTTGACTTAATGACTTTGCCTTCACCAGGAGCTGCTGAACAGAGCCTAAAAAGGCAGATAAGCCATCAAGTAGCTGTTAGTTGTAGAATTATAAAAGGCTTTCAGGACAATAAGCCTCTGGCAAGCACTCACACCCGGGGCTAAATTTAGTGCTATACAGACAGAGACAGAGAATAAGGGAAAAAGAGAAAACAGGAAAATGTGTCTGTGAGAGACAATGAGAGAGTAAAGGAGAGAAAGAGTGAGAGAGAGTGAGAGTAAAGGAGAGAAAGAGTGAGAGAGAAAGTGAGAGTAAAGGAGAGAAAGAGTGAGAAAGAGAGAGTGAGACTAAAGGAGAGAAAGAATGAGAAAGAGAGTGAGAGTAAAGGAGAGAAAGAGTGAGATAGTGAGAGAAAAGGAGAGAGAGTGAGAGAGAGAGAGAGAGAGAGAGAGAGTGTGTGTGTGTGTGTGTGTGTGAACCTCTGACAGAGGCACATTATTTTTTGAACCACCCATATCAAATCTTTGATAGTAGAAACTACATGAGGGCTATGTTCAATCTCATGTCAGACATGATTTACAGAGATGGAAGGACATTGCTTGATTTCAACAGCTATAAAAAAAATCTGTTTCCATGGAAACTTCAGTTCTAGCAGCTTTCTGTAATTGCACTAATTATGCATATAGTGTATTGTAAGTGAGTTTATTTGAAAGAAAAACTGCTTCTGTACAGCATCTATTAACTGCACTCGTTCTTGTTAGAAGGTATCAGTTGTGACTGTTCAACAAACCAGATAAATATCTTACTTTTGAAAAGAAGAATCCATGTTGTTCTAAGCCAGTATCTTAACTTCAGAGAGCTCAGAGTTGCTAAATATTGATAAAACATTGACAATAAATATTAATACTAAAAATAATACTTCATAATACTTTCAAAACCCTCCAAGCTGACCCCTGTCACCATCAAATAATAAATCTACTGTAGGGCACCATGCATGAACAGCGTCTAAATACACACATACACACATCTATGTCTCGTACTCCTAAGACAGATGGACAGAAAGAGTGTTATGTGTCTTTGGTGTTACACAGGGGAGAAAATGTGAGCTACTGGGTTTACCAATCTTTACCGCTTGTTCTGTTCCTTGTGATCTCGCTCTCTTTCTACTTATCATTGTCTTTTTAACTAACTTAGCCTCGCTCATGTTCTCTGACTCTCTCTTTCTCTCTCTCATGCTCTCTGACTCTCTCTCTCTCTCTCATGTTCTCTGACTCTCTTTCTATCTCGTGTTCTCTGACTCTCTCTTTCTCTCTCTTTCATGTTCTTTGACTCTCTCTCTCGCGTTCTCTGACTCTCTCTTTCTCTCTCTTTCATGTTCTTTGACTCTCTCTTTCTCTCTCTCTCTCTCTCATGTTCTCTTCCTCTCTGTTCTTGGTAGTTGTGTGAGGAGTTAGGCACTTGTCTGACTCACCCTCACACAGGGACACTTTTCCCACAGAGAGAAAGCAACACCTCACACATGACTGCTGACTGGCAAAGTGAGCTCCCTCTGAACTGCAGCATCTCTCAGAGACGGCCACGGTCTCCCACGGCATCCTGAGCAATCACACCCGGAACACGGCTCAGAAACCACGTCCATTATAAAGTCTCTCCCAGCACGACCTCCCATGTTCCATTCTCTCCCTGGTCATATAATCTTCTGGACCTCATTTACAATTTACTGAGAGCCACAAAATTTAAGCAGCAGGTTTTAATGCCCTTTTGAATAATTCTTTCTTTTCGTTTAGTTATTTGGTGGCCAGTCTGATAAATTTGCTTTTCTGCTGAGAGATAGGAACCATCACATGCACACGTTACTTTTATTGCTATTTTGGTCTTAATATTTTTTCTAAACATTAATGCTACTTTTTAGCATAATGTTTTATTTTTTTTTTACTATGTTCTTGGACAGTGCTATGTTCTTTATTTGTATGCGTTGTCTGAAACAGTGCGAAACGGTTACATTTTAAGGACATAAAAGATGCTACCCAGCTAACAGAACCCAGAGCTTTACCTAACATTATATGCTCTTGGGTGGGTCTCATACCATCTAGCAGGCAAGCTTCACACATCCACCTAAGCAGCCATGGTGGCTGTCCATGGTGCTGAATGGAAGAACTCTACTTTCAGCACCCATGTTATGGACAGCTCTATCCACATAATTCTGGAGCAGAGTCAGAAAATGAAACATGATTAGTTGCACATGATGTGACAGCCTGTATTCATTCATCCTGCTACCTACCGACACCATAAAGGCACTGGCAGATGGGTGAGTGCCAATTCTTCCAGTTGTGTCGGCAGTGTGTTTCTTTCTGATTCTCTTTGTTTCCATGTCAGAGGATTAGAAGGATTCTCCTACCAACGGACCCGTAGGAAAGCTTCATCGTTCCTCTGCCCTCCTAAGCACCGACTCTGGGAAGCCTTTTGCTTCCCTTTCCCTCTCTTTTCTTGGAACTCCTGAGGTTGCATGAGGAAGTACAAGAAAATCCCCATCTATGCTGATTCATCAACGTCCAGGTCCTAATGTGGATGAGTTGATCAAAGTGGAGAATATGGAAACAAACTAAAAGAGCATCTCCCAAAAAATGAGACAAAAGAAGGAACAGAATTTCACCTCTGTTGTCTTAACAGAATGGAACAGCAATTATAACATCTACTAGTGAACAGCGTGCTGCAAAAGGAAGTCTTTCAGAAGCTGGTCCAGGGATTGAAACAGGTCACTGAGAACCTCATCTCTAGCCAAACAAATAATTACTCAAAGCCTACCAAAATGCATGGAAAACTGCCCAAAAGAACACATCTCATGGTATGTATCCAATAAATCATCAACTGTATTGGTGACATATGATGACCTCACATTACACTGACAACATATGTCATATTGGAAACTTATGATGTGTGTTTCTGGTCATCACTGATATCATTTGTTTTTGTCTTGGACACAGCAGAGTCTCTATAAGCACTTAGACTTGCATTTGCCCATTGCGCAGTGCTGATTGTGTATTCATGGTAACAGGCCCTAATGTCAGGGTTGCAAAATTTTCAGATTCATCGTCTATAGCAGGTGTTATCCATGAATTTAGATCGCGGGTCGCGTTCCTGCTGTGCTAGTAGCTTTGTTTGTAATTTGTTATGTATGTTCCTGGATAGTCTATAGTACTGTGCAAAAATCCACCATTATATTTGCTGTTTTATCAATGGTATGATGAACATAATTATATATAATTATGTCTCAGTCAAGTCAGGGTTTCTTGGCACTAAGCACATCTTGAACTCTTTTGGGGTGAATGTCCTTAATTTTCTGACGTAATATTCTGGTATATTATACCAGGCTTTAAGGGACTTTAGGGGAGGTGACACTAAATTCTTGCCACTGTAGCCTATTGAAGCTGTTTTTCTGATTAGTTGTTTAATACTTCATACAAATGTCCTGCATTTTCTGGTTGTCTAATAAATTCTAATAAAAAATACAGAGGTTGAGAAACATTTGTATATGGTGATTACATTTGATAAAACAACAAATCTAATGGTGGCCTAAGGCTTGTACACACTACTGTACGTGAGACTGGATGTATTGCCAACGCTCACAAAAACTCATCAGTTGGAGGACTGGATCAGGAGAGACTTTCTATGACCCCAGGAGAAAAAGCTCACTGTTATCCTCAACTGTCCTCAATCCATCATCAACAAAGAGATACCAGCATTCCTAGGGGTGATGGGCTACTACTGTGGGTTCATTGCTAGTTTCCCCTAACTGGTCTCCCCCCTCCTGGATTGCACAGAAAAGGCCCAGAAAAGGCTACATCAGAGCAGTAGATAGGTGAACCGGAGACAGCCTTCATACAACTCAGCTGCCACCTCACCTCAGAGCCTCTGCTGCACAACCCAGACATCTTCTGCCCCTTCATCATCCAAACTGAAGCCTGGGAGAAGGTTTGGGGTTAGTCCTGGTAAAACGGTTTGATGGATACAAGCAGCTGCAAACATCAGCACCTAACAAACAAGCTGCACGTGCACCACCAAATTGGCTGAGGCTCTAAATGATACTGAACAGAAGAAAACTACCCTCAGCTAAGGTTAGGGTTATTGCCAGTTCCACCAGTTAATTGCCAATCAACAGTATGTTCTGCTTCTCTTTCTTTTCCATGGCAGTGGATTAGAAGGACTTTCCTACTGGAGTCGGTGCTGTTACCATTGGATCTGCACTGAAACTTGCACTTGCCCTCCTCCTGTAGCACTGATCAGTGCACATGTGTAAGGACAACCATTCCTGAAAAGTCCTCTGGTTCCCTCCCCCAATCTTTTTGAGGAAGCATTACGTAGCTGCTTATGAGTGAGATCATTAGAACAAATTCCTGGGTTTAGGTCCTGTCATGATTGAGCTGCTCATGGTGAAGATTCTCCCAAAGGAAAAAAAATCTCAGAACTTTTAACATTCAACATTTTGGGAATTTTTTATAAAATGTTTTATCAACAGAGAGAAAAGAAACATTCCATGGAAGTTAAGAAAATTGAACACACTGAAAATTTACATAACATTCAAAAATAATCCCATAAAGGAACAAGTAAATCATTTTGGAACATAAAATGGTTTAGCTGAGCATATTGCTCATATACTTTTCTTCTTGTTATTTCGTGTGGTATAATTGTATGCACACAGTGATAAAGAACATTTATGTAATTTACCACTATATAAAATAATCCTTTTGCCACAGAATTCACTTGGAACTAAACATGGTCTTTTAGCCATGGAATACACACGGCACAGACCACACTACTTTTTAATGGGTGCACTTCCAAAGGTAAGATTTTGCATGTCACTGCTTTGAAAAACACTGATTAAAAGTGGAATATTTAAACAGTTTTGTCCACTTTGCTAAGACCGTCGAGGAATCCAGGGTTTGTCTTGCGGGTATATGTGCAGTGTTTAAATCTACTAATTACCATATCAGCCTAATTAATTATTATAACTACTGCTCCAGGGTGCATCTGATGCTTTCCAAATCTGCTTGAATCTGGGCTTCAATCCAGCTCTCCCAAAATAAGTTTGAGCATACATAGACTTCATCTGAACTTCAGATTGCTTGTAGACAATTAATTATGGATAGCAAGGGCTTCAGTGTAGATGTACTGGATAACCAGAGGTAAGGTTTAGTTAGACAGAGGTGCATTGATGGACAGATGGACATGCAAAATAACATAGTCATGCTCTCACACAAGATACATTAGCAACATACACACAAATGGTCTATTATGCATGAGGTTACATAAGATACTGTATCATGTTTTAGACACCCACACACACAGACACACACACACACACACATCCATGCATATAGAATGCAATGAATGAGTGAATGACTGGATTCCTTCACATTCACAGTACATACATATTATGCATAAGAAATTGTGTTGTGTTTTTTTTTTTTTATCCACACAAGCAGGGCAAACAAGGCTTGGGAGTGGAGAGCAGACAGAACCCATTAGTGTGATTAAAAGACTGGATTCTGATGGGGCTTTCTCAGTCCAATGAGAGAGATGTTCTCTCACACTGAATGCCGTTAGAACTGTATGCATGTATTTAGAGCAGTCTGTGTAGATCTGAACTGACACTCTGTAAAGCCACCTATGATTTTCTCAGCCAGGTTTGGAACACTGAGCAAATTGTGTATTCATTGTTGCTGCTAGTACTGTTTATATGTGTGTGCATGTGTGTGTAAAATGATTACACATTTGTGTTCAGATGCCTCAGGTATGTAAAAAGGAGTTAAGAGTTAAGAGTCCCAGCAGAGGGAGTGATAGCAACAAGTATGTTACTAACGTATCCATGCACATAGTATTGTAGCAGATGTCTGTTTGGGTGGCTGTGAAGTTCCTGACAGCTCCCTCACAACTGCCCTCCCCCCACCTTTCTGTCTCTGCCCCTCTGTGTTCCACTTCATTTGACTAAAACCACTCTAATCCTCAATAGATAATCTGTCAAATGGCTTCCTCTTGTCTCCCTCCCAGTGTTCACTCATATACACACCTGGGTTCCTTTCTCTCTCTGACCCACATTTTGTAAACTTCACAGGGCACTAATGCTGATCCAGGGGCAGCTTGGTTCTTTCATGGCCTGCAGGTTGCAGTTGCACGGGTGGCATGAGGCCCCGCCCACCCGATGTGCCCTGACATTGAGGAGTGAAAAGATCTGGGGTTTCTGAACTGGGGTTTTGGAGGGTTCATGAGAGTTTCTGAGGGTTTCTGAGGATTTCTGAGAGTGTCTGAGGGTTCCTGAGAGTTTCTGAGGATTTCTGAGAGTGTCTGAGGGTTCCTGAGAGTTTCTGAGGGTTTCTGAGAGTTTCTGAGGATTTCTGAGAGTTTCTGAGGGTTCCTGAGAGTTTCTGAGGGTTTCTGAGCTGTTGTGAAGGTTCCCAGCAGTCTGTGTGTGTTTGCAGGCACATCAGCTGCTGCCACAGAACCAGCTTCCAGTTTTGCTCCTCATGATGCAGAAAAGGCTACGTCTGAAACCTCGTTTGTTGAGCTTTATCTGTACTAGGAGAGCTTATCTATTCATTCATGAAGTGTGTTCCTCAGCAACCAGCCATATTAATATCCCAGAGCCTGATAGCTTTGGATTAAAATACACCAAAAGACAATTAACATAGCAAATAGGTTGTTGTCAGTGTGATAAATGCAAAACTGTCAGTCCAAATGTTTATGATTTTTTAGGAATTACAGGGAAGGCTTAGTTAGACACAGATTACATCTTAACTGGAAATGCCAAGAGACTGCTGCTGCTACGTAAGGAGTTACAGAAATGGATCTTGTTAACTGGTATGCAGCAGCCTCAGTCATTGCCAGATAGGCTACATGAACTTTTATATTTTTTATAACATCTCAACCTTTAATGGTGAATTATTCAGCAGTATAATTACGGTTGTGGGCAGGTAGAACCTATGACTGAAAACTGATTACACTGGGAAAAGGCTTTAATATGTCAACAAGTTCAAAAACTGACATAATATCTCAATCTAATTTAAGAAATTTTAACATACGTAGAATATATTCATAAGAATATGCATATTTGATTTATAACATGGTTATATGAAATTAAACACATGCATGCTTACTAGGGTACAGAAGCTGGATGACCAACTATGCCTGACAATAGATGGCTACAGATTACTGTACACAGTCTGTAAACTGCACGTGTAAGATGGGCTTTAGTTTACTGTACACAGTCTGTAAAATGGACCAATATGATGTACCAGTAAAAGTAACCATTGACTGTACAAGATTGGAGTTTCTATTAAAGTGATGTTCCTATTATGAGTGTTGTTATGGAAAATCAGAACTAACATAATTCAATAACTTCTACATGTCCAAGATCTCTTTTGTTATGGTATATTGTACTATAGTGAGGTGCTCACGTGTGTGTGTGTGTGTGTGTGTGTGTCTGTGTGTGTGTATGTGTGTGGTGTCCCACTCCAGATCCCTCAGATCAGTTACGCGTCCACGGCACCAGAGCTCAGCGACAACAACCGCTATGACTTCTTCTCACGGGTGGTGCCCCCAGACTCGTACCAGGCACAGGCCATGGTGGACATCGTGAAGGCACTGAGATGGAACTACGTCTCCACGCTGGCTTCAGAAGGCAACTATGGGGAGAGCGGCGTGGATGCCTTCGTGCAGATCTCTCGAGAGGCAGGTACGTTACTGTCAGGAGCAGCCCGGGGAGTCTTCCGTCAGCATAAGATTTCAGGCTTTGCTCCCGCAGTGAGACCTTCCTGCAAAGGTTAACTTTAAAGCTGTAATCCCTGTGATGTGCTTGCATGTTTCTCAGTATAAGACCAGGCCCAAGTATTTTCCTAACAGTCTGGTGTACCACTCTCGATGTAACACTCCTGGCATAACACTCCTAGTGTACCATTCCTGATATAACAGTCCTGGTGTAACACTCCTGGCATAACACTCCTAGTGTACCACTTCTGATATAACACTCCTGCTGTAACACTCCTGGTGTAACACTCCTAGTGTACCAACCCTTATATAACATTCCTGTTGTAACACTCTTGGCGTAACACTGCTAGTGTACCACTCCTGATATAACACTCCTGTTGTAACACTCATTGCATAACACTCCTAGTGTACCACTCCTGATATAACATTCCTGTTGTAACACTCCTGGGGTAACACTCCTAGCATAACTCTCCTGATTTAGCTAAGTAGTAAGCCCATGGTGAGGTTATTTGGATGATTGTGGATTAGATCTGGACTGATGTGGACTGGCTGACTCTGCAAAGGCAGAGTGCATTGTCCTGCAAACACCCTCCATGCAATCCTGAGAGTTAAACTCACTCATATAATATTCTTTTGGCCCATTTAATAGTATTATTAATTAAAAATCATTCTATTATACATTCTATTATATATAATGCCTTAAATAAATCAAACTGACTAAAATACAGCAATAATATAATTATCCATTATTGCTCAAACGTTGGTACTCACATGTTTTAAATCAGAACTGAAAAATGATATTAAATGCTTATTTGATATTAAAGACAATGATCATGTAAATGTCGAGTTTAACAGATTAATACTGGACAAAGCCTTAGTTTAAAGCATTAGTCAGTTAATCAATTAGGCAAGGTCTATGAAAATACAGGGAGTCATGCGTATACTAAGAGAAGGGACCAGTCAATAGGTCTTTTTCAAAATGATTATTGAAATGTAGTACCAAAAACTTGACTACCATTTGCAAACCTGTGTGCAGGTGTATAATTTGGTTAAATATCTATGTTAAATTAGTGGTCGAAAGATAAACTGGTTGCTTTCCTATAGCAACATGTTAGCATTAAATTAATCTCTGATCTGCAGAGCAGGAATATCCAGCTTGATTCAGGCCTGTTGAGCCTTTGGACAACATGGGCTTTAACATTTCCTGTAACACCTTTAACCCTAAAGATGTAGAGTAGACTCATCAACTAATTACCAGGCCTTGGATTGGGCTGGTGATGTATAAATGTGACGTAGTTTTCCAGGATCGGATCAGGTGTGTCGCTCCTCTGTCTGCCCACTCCTGAGACAGGGAGTTTTTTTTGTCTCAACCAAACCAAATTAGATGTCCTATTAATAAGCCGCACAGTACTGTACCTCCCAAAGAGCCAGGTTGTGGAGAAAGCTGGTGTTTGAGACAGCTGCTTGCATTTCTTCCCGACTGCTGGCTCCTGAGTTCTCTGGGGTCATTAATATAAATTGGACTAGGTCACCTTCAGGGAGATTTTGGCATGAGTGTCCATCTTTTGCACCCCTGACACAGGAGGTCTGTGCATTGCCCAGTCCATGAAGATCCCCAGGGACCCCAAACCTGGAGAGTTTGACAAGATCATTAAAAGACTAATGGAGACCCCGAACGCCCGGGGGGTCATTATCTTCGCCAACGAGGACGACATCAAGTAAGTGAAGCTCCATGAATTCTGATGGACTTTAAACAATCCACACAGCAGCACAGTAATGGCATCCAAAAAATAAACTTTTGAGGGCTGTTGGAGTTATTTTTATTTTTTAAATACATGCAAAAATAAACAAAGCCAAATATAAACAAAACAATATTCACAGCATTTTTTTTCACCAAAGTGTCTTAGATACCAATAGCTTGAGCCTTGTCAGGCACTAATTGCAGCATGCCGTGTTTTTACAGTAAATGAGATAATGCATTGTGCATCAGTGGATAGATTGTTTTCCAAAATTTATTTTGACATTGTTTGCAAACCAGTTCAGTAGATCATTAGGCTTTATGGAGAGTAAAAATTCAATAGACTTCGTTGTTACTGGTTATGAGCGCTGTTCTTTATCACATTAACTAAAAACTTTATTTAAAAAACAATCAGAAAAAGAATTGCGTGCATGTCTCTCATACAAAACATGTTTCAAAGGCGTCTCTGGCGTTCTTCTGTGGAGAAGTCATGTTTGTGGAATGAAAGATCCGTCCGTATTGTCTGTCCTGAATGGGTTGTGTTACTATAATCCTGTAAAGAAATACACTGATATTGTCATAAATGTAATGATGGTACCAGGGGTGTGGGTGGATTATCTGTCCTGACTGACCTGAGCTCTTATCTGTTACAGCTAAGATAAAGCCTGTAATATCTGTAAAGCCTGAAGCAAAGCTAATGTACCACAGCAGGCAGAAAGAGCCACACATCTGGGTTGAAATCCTGACAAGCATCATTGAAGATGACTGCTTTTGATGTTTTGATGAGGCATGGAAACCATATTAAGCACTGGAATGAGGAATGAAACACAGAGAAGAGAGCACAGAGAGCACGAGAGCTAAAAGCTCAGATCTCATCCCACTATCAAATGATCATCACCCAACAGAGAGGCAGCTGACTCACCTAGTTTAATGAATAGTTATTAATCCTAGATTTGGTGATACTGTATCTTAGTTTAAGGTTAGGGTTGGCATTTCCATGTCTCCTTTATTGACTCCGTTTACAGCTGAGTACAACTTCTTGGTGATTTCTCTCGCTCTGATTACGAGCGAAAAATCACACATTTCTGACATTTCTTGAACATCGTAACCATGAACACAATTTGTGCAGTACTGTTTGACTCGCCGCACGTGTAGTACCTGCCCGTTAAATGTCAATGAGCCTGCAGCTCAAGGGTGTGAAATCTGCCTGGGAGTCCAGGCTTGGTGGTGTTATCTCTTCTCTCCCGACCCCCTCGACAGTACGCCGTGCGGCTCTGAGATTTGAGGCAGGATCTACGGCGCTCTCATTTGCACCCTGTCTCGTGTGCATTCTCGACAGCCCCAGCGTGGGGAGCAGAGCAGACAACAGCAGGCCTGAATAAGGCTGGAGAGATCCACATGGTGCCAGTCTGTGGACGAGGGTCAAAGACTCAGATGCGAGCTGTTGGGAATGTGCCTGGCATTTGATCCATTTTTAATTGACCACAAAATTGGGAACTCAAGGCCGATTTCTGAAAAAGCTCTAATTCAGCCCCAGGCAAAAACATCTGTGTTCTTTTAGTTGTGGTCTTTTAATGGACTATTGTTAGAAGGAGACTGATATAGCAATACAAGAAAACAGGGCCGGGCCTCACAGTAGCGGCTGACTGAACCTTTAATCCGTGCGGCTTGGATTCGACTGCCTCTGCATGATGCTGCCACATACACGCGTGTGCTGAAGTTGTGGGTTTATTAAAGCTCACAGCGCCATGAACACGCACAGCCTATTGAGGTGGTGAGAAGTGGCACTAAACTCTGGCACTGTAACTGAATTCAAACAAGGCATAATTAGATGCCACTGTAAGAGACCCGTTCTCTCCCCTTTTGACGACTCAAATTAGAATGGGCTGTGTTCCCATTTGTTAGCAAGCTGCTCCCTAACTGCCCTTGCTGACTGCAGTTCATTCAGTGCCTCAGTTGAATCAATATGGCGCTCATTAGCAAGGTAAGACATGGAAGCCTGCTGGGAGTTTTAAGACATGTCCATCCTTGTTTGGCACGTGATTTGAACATTTCACAGCATGGGTGCCAAAGAACCCAAAGGACTCATTTTTGCCCCACAAGCTGCTATTTTACAGACTTTTTTATGGATTTTATACGAGTTGTAACTGATGTTACTGGTGAAAGTACATCATTTCAAACAAACTCTGTGCTCTCTTGATAATCTTTAGTTCAGTTATATTCACATATCTTTTTGACTTTTATTTATGTAAAGATGTGCATAGGTATTCGACTTTGCTTAAAAAATCATTCACTCTTTTAGCTTTTTTTTGAGTCTCCCCTTTCACCATTTTTGATCTCCCAGCCATGTCTGATCCCCCTTCCTCTTCTCTGCAGGCAGGTGCTAGAAGCTGCTAGAAGAGCGAACCTCACTGGCCACTTTAAGTTTGTGGGCTCGGACAGCTGGGGGGCCAAAAGCTCCCCCATCCTGGATCACGAGGACGTAGCAGAAGGAGCAGTCACCATCCTGCCCAAGAGAGCATCCATCGATGGTAAGGCCGGTCTGAACGACCCATAAAGGTCTGTGTGCCAAACTATTGTCAGAGATGTTTGGAAATGAGACTTACTCTTGTGAATCTGGTCAGAGTTCGGTTCACATACCTTCTCACATTCTCACTGATAATCCATTATTCACTGAAATTTAGTTTTATTGCAACTGTAAACTGGTTATTATGAGATCATTTTACTTTTTGATTTATGCATCACACTGTCAAGTTCAAACTTGAAATATATCTTACAAACTTTTAGACTTTCAAAGATGTAAAACATAATATTCTTATTAATAACGTAATAAAAATTTGTCTTTTGTCCAAAATTTGATAAAATATAAACTTTTACTATTTCTCAGTTATAAATGTAATCCTGTTTGCCTGTCGGTTTTACCCCAGGATTCGATCAGTACTTCATATCTCGCTCCCTGGAGAACAACCGCAGAAATATCTGGTTTGCAGAGTTCTGGGAAGACGATTTCAGGTGCAAACTGACACGGCCAGGCATCAAACTTGACCCTGAGAAGAAAAAATGCACAGGTAAGGCCAACTGACCAATCAGAGGGAGGAAGAAGGAGAGGAAGGAAAGGATACCAGAAGGTTCTGGAGATGCTGCAGGCAGACCAGAGGAGAACAGCCTTTTCACTGCTCACTAGGAGTGTTAACAATAAAGCAGGTTCTTCCGGTAAATTCATTCATAGCAGTAAACTATAATATTTACTAGGACAGCAGTGAAAGAATTCTGCCAGGAGATTTTACTTATTTATCAGCTTTGGTGATGATGTGATTTGTAAACATTTGTCCCAGTAATTGTGGAACCTAAGAGAGAATGTGAGAGAGAATGAGAGAGAGAGAGAGAGAGAGAGAGAGAGAGAGAGAGAGAGAGAGAGAGAGAGAGAATGAAGAGAATGAGAGAGAAACACAAGGTGAAATAGAACAAGGTGAAGACAGAAATAGTGTGATAGAGAAGGACCAGTGAAACCCTGAGTGGAGAATCTGAATCTCATGACAGTGACAGGTGACTTCAGAGACCTTTAATTCTATGTCTTGGTGTTCTGTACCCTCCTCACCTTTTCTTCCCTTTGTGTTTTACCTTTTCCACTGTCGCTCAGCATTTCTATCAGTTTTTTCTCAGATTTTCTTTGCTTGTCCTCTCTCTCTCTCTCTCTTCCTCACCCCTCTCTCATGCTGTCTGTCTCTCGCTGTCCTTGTCTCTCAGGTAATGAGAGGATTAGTCGAGACTCTCCGTACGAACAGGAAGGGAAGGTGCAATTTGTAATTGATGCTGTGTATGCAATGGCTCATGCTCTGCACAACATGCACCAGGATCTGTGCTCAGGGGTCACGGGCATCTGTGACAAGATGGACCCGGTGGAAGGACGCTTACTGCTCACCTACATCCGGAATGTCAACTTCAACGGTGAGCCCAGATTACGGCAGCCCACACGTACACATAGGTACACGTACACATAGGTACACGTACCCATAGACACAGTGCCACTGACTCAGCTTAATTTAGATTACTGTTATCACTGTCCAGAGACTTTTAAAAAAATCCTAAAGATACAAAGCTTAAGGCGCAATGCAATGATGCTTAGATGAGATCACCATCTTCCACCTCCACCATTATTCTCTACCATCCTCCACCATCCTCTCCATATTCCTTCATCCTCCACCATCCTCTCTAACCTCCACCAGCCTTCATCATACTCCACCAACCATTGCATCCTCCACCATAGGAGGATATTCCACCCCTACCACCATCCTCCACAATCCTCTACTATCTTCCAACACACTTTTTCTGAAAACACAACAGTCCA
>JAOYMR010000021.1:7494313-7499313 GCA_025802075.1 Tenebrosternarchus preto
AGTTCATCCTCATTCTGCCCCCTCAGTGTTTGCTCTGCAGCTAAGTGTCTAACACAGCTACAGCTAAGTGTCTAACATAGCTACAGCTAATTCAACAACACCAGTCCTGCACATGTTGCTGTGAGGTGCTGTGCTGTTAACTCTAACAATGACCACTTCTCAGACTTGGTATTCTAAAAAAGAAATAGGGCTTTGTCTCAAAAAAACATTTTTATTCCACCAAAAGCTAAATGTCTGGAGGCCCTCAGTGATGTAAAGGATAGTAACAGTTTATTTTACTGATGTATTTTATTTTTTTCATCTCAGTTTCCAGTGGTTAAGTGATTTTCAGCTACATTTTTATAGCAGGTGTATAACCTGCCATCTGCCTTTTCCCAGCTACCCTGATTAGCTATTAAATCATACGTGAGTCTGAGAAAGAACCACCCAGTCCTACTCACTACACCCCAAACAGAGGAGCCAGGAAGTTCTTCCTCCCCTCATGCATGTTGAACGGGACGTCATATTTTTGCTTCAATCATATTGTCTCAGCATAAATATTAATGAAAATAAAAGGGAATTATTCTGCCTGTTTTACATAACTCCCTGGAGCCTGCTGTGCTGTTTGCGCATGTAAACGGAACATGAATCAGTCGTCAAAAGCAGTCTCTCTCTCTCTCTCTCTCTCTCCGTCTGTCTCTCCTCCACTGTCGCTATGTGTGGTTTAACACAGAAAGCAAGGTCTGCTCAAGGCATCTCTGCATATATAACACATTAAATATAGATGGGAGACACTTGGCTCTACATACAGATAGGCTGGCATAACCAAGCAGATGACTAATTAGGGAGCTGAAGAAGGTGGAGGCTCCAGTCCTCCTATGAGCAACCAATTCCTTAAAGGGATACTTCACCACAAAACACTAGCACTGCTAACAAAGAACATAAAGAACACAAGCAAGCAAAGACCTGTTAGCATTCATCTATAGCTGTTTTATTATTAAATGGTTCCCTCTGTTTTTTTTTTTTTTTAATTCCATAGCTATATTGGTACTTTCAGGTATTATTTTAATAGCAACAAACACCCATGCAATACTCTTGATCTGACAGCAACTGTAGGTGTTTAAAAGTTAGCTTTTACCCTGAAGAATACAGATCTTTAAACATGGGTCACATAATTAAGTGATTCATTATGTGGGAAAATGATGTACAATTTCTAAAATTATACAACATTTTACATTATTTAATTTTGTTTAAAAAAAAAATCAGCAAAGGTCAAGTAAGGTCTTTGTGAAGCTGATGTATATCACTTTTAATGAGAAAGATGCCACCTTGAAGAGAGATTGTAAGGGATGGCTGTTCAGTTGGTGAATACAACAAATCTTTATTGGGAATACAACAAATCTTAATAGATGCACAGCGTATTGTAGGGAGTTGGTTGCGTCATCTGGTTAAATACTGCCACCTTGTGTGTGATCAAAGTAAGACATCTAAAAGAGATAATACACTAGCAATTCTGAACAAGAAAAGTAAAAAAACAAAACAGATTAGAAAAAAACTAAAGTAACTCGCAAAAAAATGCCCTGACCTAAAATAATGAACATAAATTAATATAATACTAAATTAATATAATAATAAATTAATTAATAATGTACCAGACAGCAGAAACAAAATAAATACAAAAAATTAAGGAGAAGAGAAACAGAAACAACAGTAAGCATTAAAGGAAAACACGTGACAGAAACGATCACGGAAGTGCAAGCTCAGGAATGATAAAGTCCCGGGACTGGATATTCAAGTTATCATAACACATTTTGTCTTTATGACTGGATTCAGTCATAGAACCTGACTAAATGACTTTTCATTTCATTTAATTCTGATAGAAGTTGACTGTAAAATCTAAAACAATAAAGCAGAACACTGGGATTAAGAACATATGGGCAATCACTACATAAACTTTTCACTCAGTCAGACACACAACACACACACACACACACACACACACACACACCTAAGGAAGGAGAGAATACCACCTGTGGGCAATCAGAAAGTGTGTATGGTTTCTCAGTTATTTAAATAGTAAAAGCCCAAAGTGAGGATTGTCCAGTAGTAATGTTTCTGACCTAACGATTTGAAAAACCTAGCTTTCTGAAGTACTTTCCTGCTATTTAAACTACAATCAATTAAAACTTTCAGGTGTACCAATATGATTTCAGATTTTACACCTCTTAAATAAAAGAAATCCAATGGTTGATTGTCTATTGATTATTGAATATTACATATAAAACTGCTAATATGTTAGGTTTTGCGAAATTCTGTATCATTAAAGTCGGTAATGCTTAATATAATTCAAATATTTTTGGTAAAAAATACTATTTCCCCACTCGGTTAGATTCTCCTAGAACTTTCTGTAGTATACACTACAGCCTAAAGAAAACACACCTACCTTGACTTCTAGACGCGCCCTTCTTCGAGTGAGGAAGTCATCATCAAAACCGCTTCCTGCTTCCTGCATTAAACATTCCGGTGTTTCTATGCGGTGATTGAGTGTACAGGTTTTCAAATATTTATGAATTATCATGGCTACTACCACCACTGCCTCATCTACAGAACCTCCAGGGTTAGAAACACAACGACGAGAAATCGAAAGCTTACTCCAGAAGTATGACCTCCGTGTTGGGGATAGTTGGTGAGTAAGGCTCTCGCTCGGAGATAGCTAGGCACTCACTCAGTTAAACTCTACGACAGTCTTAACTGCTGAATTATCTAGCTGGCTGGCTGCCTGTCCGTAGTTTGCTATACAGGTTACTCAGTTATTGGCAGATTTGTTGTGGTTTTTTGTGCGCACAGATAATGACACTGTAAACTGACGATTTGCCTGAATATGCCTCATGTTGCTAGCTACTTAGCATAAGGAATGTTTAGCTAGCCTGGTAGCTTGTGACATTTGGTGATTTTGATTTGCAAAGTTAACAAGCAGGCTAACGTTATTTAGGGAGCAAACAATGAACAGCTCTAAAAAAAAAAAACTTATGGTAGATCACATGAAATTGTTGATGTGCCCGAAGGTAGATTTGTTAGAACTGGAAGCGAAGCAGTCCTGTTAGCTAGCTAGCTAACTTTCTAACTAGTTAAGTCTACCCGTTGTTTTAAAAATGCAACATGTAGTTATCTACACCTTTCAGGTGTGAAGAGGGAGCTTAGTGGATGACAAAAGTGGGCTAGACTTATTCCAACGTTGCTCACCGGGACAAAAATTGTTAACTGCGTATTTGTAATGGAGGTGGCTAGACCTAAACCCTTATCTATCCTATCTAGCTGTGCATCCCTTTTTGAGTTTCAGTGTGCGCTCGTCACTTGACGTAGCTAGCTGGATCGGTTTCGTTTTGTAGGGATCGCTTGGAAGAGAAGCGAAGGTGCCAAACGGGCTCGTTTTGTCCGTGCAACGTGAACTTGCGCGGTGGTGTCACGAGCACCGCGCCTTGTTTACATTCCAGGGCTCCTTCCTTAAAGTTCATTAAAGCTTCTTTTCAAACATCGGTTTTTTTGAAGCTACATGGCATCCCTGAGTTGTTCTGTACTGTACAGATATTATTCTGCATATACATACATAAACAATTAAATTAAATGAACGAATATTTGCCATTTTAACTAAATACAGAGGCTGAACGTAGATGTTGTGAATGTGAGTTACGCTAAACTTGAACGTCGGCCATCACTGCAGGTATCTAGTGGGAAGTAGATGGTTTAACTTATGGAAGGAGTACGTGAAGACCGGAGATCAGAACGCTCCTTCTTTTCCCGGACAGATTGATAACACCGAACTCTATGAGGGTAAGTCATTTTTTAAATGAAAAAGCATCAGGGAAAACGAAGAATAACTTGTATCAGAAATTATGTAGATGCTGTGATTGCTGTAGATGCACTGATTAAACCGTAACCACATATTTTATGTAGCGGCAGTATACATAACGGCAGATACGTTATCCTTATGAGTAAATCAGGATGCATCCTATAGTGATAATACGTGTCTACCAATATCACTATTGTTAACAGACTCAGAAAGCTCTTAAAATTTTCTTACTGAATCCTGATACATCTGACCCCACTCGTCAGCCAATGAGCAAGCATCATGTTTCACATCGCATTAAACTGATGTGTAGGGAGTAGGCAGTCTCCCATCTGCACATTTTAGACAAAACAATATTGATGGGAATCATAGAACCACAACTATGCAAATAGTTCTCCCTTTGTTGACATCCATTGTTATTTACATCCTTCTTAAATGGGGCATGAAAAAAAGCAAAACAGATATAAATGTATTGCTTAAATTCTTCCCTATTGCAGTGTTTCTAAATCCTTTTCTCCGGTATCTTCAGGCAGGTATCAATAAAATATGTCCTCACCCAATAAATCTGAACCAAGATTTCAGTGTTCCTGTTGGGATTTGGGATAATGAAACAGACATAGTTAAATCCCAGACATTCTCTGCGTTTCATCCTCTGGTGTGTGCAGACTTAGACTCGTACCGGCTGAAGGAGAGACTGATAGAAAACGAGGACTTTGTCCTGGTTCCAGCAGAAGCCTGGCGTATGTTGATGTCCTGGTATGGCTTGGTGGATGATCAGCCTGCTTTGGAAAGAAAGGTAAAATAGGAACCAACTATGAACCTACAGCCTTGCTCACACTACATGATGTTTACTGTGATTTCGTTGTAGTTAGGGGCACCCAGGAAATGTACAAGTTGGATTATTTAAGTTCTGCAACCTACAGATATAACTATGGAACACTGCTATTCCAAAATAATAGTCTCATAACATATGAGTGGGTAAAATTAATTAGAACCGCTGGTTAGCTGTTAAATCCAAATACCAGAGCTTGTCCATCCAGTTCTCAGGGACCACCAGCCAGTCCAGGTTTTGTTCCAGGTCTGAACATGCCATCAGAGGTTCCACAACCTGGTTCAGGTGTTTGAGGTGCTGGAGGAGAACGAAAACCTGGGTTGGCTGGTGCTCCCCTGGAGC
>JAOYMR010000021.1:7504313-7536813 GCA_025802075.1 Tenebrosternarchus preto
GAGAAGTGGGAACTTCTGTGTGTCCTGCTACTGAACTTTTTCTCTTCCTTTGATATATTAAGTTATTACAAAATTGGTGTCTTACAAAAAAGATCAATAACTTCTCCTGGTCTCCCTCCCTCTCTCCCTCCCTCTCTTCCTCCCTCTTTCCTCCCAGCACCGGGTAGTCGTCCCTAAAGCTGGCCTCGTGTTTGACTTGTGCACTGCTCTCTCTCAGGCCACACATGTCCCTGCTAACCAGGTGAGAGCAGCACCTTTCCATGAGCACGCTGGACTACGTTCTGGTGAAGTCTCCTAGCATCTGTTAGCAGGCTTATTTCCACAGGGCAGAAAAATACACAACAGAAGTGTTTTAAAGGCAATGAAACAGTTTATTTTGCTGTATTAGAAGAAAATGAAACTGTTCGTGAAGTCGAGACTTATGAGATTCCTTTGTATGCATGTGTGTACACGGTTCTCCATCAGATATTAGGACAGTGGTGTGTTTGAACTGTGTGTTTAATTCTCCCTGGCATTTTTCCCTTGGCTCAGATGGTCGTGGCAGATGTGTTCAACCATCGCTTTTACAAGATCTACCAGGCTGATGAGGCTCTGAGCTGTATACTGGACAGAGATGACATCTTTGTGTACGTTTTTCTTTTTATCGGCAAACACGCCTTGTCACTTGTCACACTAATGCACTGGTTATTATTTTTGGCAATTTTTTTCCTCTTTCCTTTCCACACGTTTTCTTGACATTTCGCACATTTGTGGTGACATGGGTGAGTCAGCACAGCTGGAACTATGATCTCCGAAATCATCTAATGAAGCCTTTAAAGATCTGTTTCTTCTCCTGTAGCTCAGTTTGGTAGAAGACGCTACATATCGGCCCCCTTAAATACAATTAGACCAGTTTGCCTAACTTGTAAGTAAATACAGACGTCCAGACGTGCTTCTGTAGCTCACCTGGAAGAGCAGGTACCAGGTAGAGCGAGGGACGTCATGCTGACGTTACAAATACTGTAACTGTATGTAAATGTATTTTATAACAAACAAACTATTTAGTTGAGTCTGCCAAGTACCACTCAAACAGCAAGAGGAGAGATGTTGCTGGAATGAGTTATTCAGGCTGCAGGCCTAACCACACCTACTGGATAATACATCTAAACGGTTATATTCATACCATCCCACACCCAGCTAATATAACCCTGCCACCTATGATTTACTCATGCCGTTAGATCCATTTGTTTACGTAAGCTGAGCTTTCCTACCCGTTCAGAAGCTGGGCATCATGCCAGCGTACTTGCAAACATGGCCTCGTGTGTAATTGGTCTGTTGGGGTGTGTTCACACAGGTATGAGGTGAGCAACAGCAGTGAGGAGCGGGAGGAGGACGAGGAGGTGCTTCTGGCCGTGTACATGCGCGAACGCTCCCACTACCGCGACTACGGCTCTGGCGGCACTTCTTACAGCACCACCCTTTTTGGCCACCCGCTCCTCATGAGCCTGTGGAGGAGCCAGTGCACCCGAGAGGGCCTCTACCAGATCCTCCTCCAGCGGCTAGTGTGAGTGCCTCCTGTCTAGCCCTGCCTGCAGCTCTTAAAAAAAAATGTATTTTTAAAGTAAATAAATTAAAAAAACTGCAAAGGGGGTGGAGAAAGGATGAAATTTGTCGCCTGCGTGAGATGAGACAGCATGAAGTGAACGGGTTTAGCTGGACAGAAAGAAGCTTTAGAAAGAATTTATGATTTCATTAGAACTTCCTCTGAGCATAGCAGAGCAGGTGGAGCGGATGGAGTAACGTACAACAGCTGTTCCATGTTGCGTTCCAACCCGAGGGAACACATTAGGGGAATCCAGACCCGTTTGGCCTGGAGAGCCTGTCTGGCAAAGTTCAGTGATTTTTCTCTGCTTGAGCTGTTGCTGTAACAGAAAGATTCAGAAATGTTCGTTCAGACGTAAGGCTGTCCTGTATCAGAGATCAGTCTGGAATCGCGTTGGGCCACAACAGATTGGAGATGAATCAGATGTTAGTGCTGACATGTAGATGTGAGTCAGTGGTCTGCAGAAGCTTTTGGAGGTGGGAAGTGCTGAGAGATTTAGACGTTTTATGGCTTTGGAGCACAGTTTAATCAGCCTCCAAAGGTGAAGCAAAAATGGATTCATCACGTCTCCTTGCAGACGATACGTTCGTCAACCAGATCCTGAGGAACTGGAAGAGGAAGAGGAAGATGAGAATGAAGATGAGAATGATGAAGATGAGTTATATAAGAATCAGTCCAATGGAGTGGGTGGAGGTAACATGTTGCATGATCTCATTAAACAAATGGCACTTAACAGTTATTTGTTTGTTGTGTTTTGCCCTTTATGTGTCATTTCATCCATAAACACATTTGTCTTTCTTCACGACCACAGATGAGGTTGAGGAAGAATCGAAGGAGGAAGGTCCATCCAAGGGAGAAGAGGGCTCTCGGTGTGAGAGCGCTCAGAGTGATGGACAGAGCAACGTCCAATCAGAAGTGAGTCCCAGCTGCGAGGGGAAGGAGAAAGCAGAGGAGGAAGAGTCGGGCAGCGAACCAGACCGGGGTAGTAGCACAGAGGAGGGCCAATCAGCTTGTGGCAGCACAGACAACAACTCCCAGGATGGCACTGATGGGGAACAAGGTGCGGTGGAGGCCTCTGGGAAACGGGAAGATGACAATGAAGAAGATGGGGAGGAGGCGGAGCCCATTGCTCAGGCCAGTAAGAGGCTAGCGGGTGGGCGGGCCCATGCTGAGAAAAGGAAGAAGCCACTCTTCACCATCCAGGTTGTGAACTCCAACGGCACGACAGAGAGAGGGATGGGAGATGGAAGCAGTGCCTTCTCCTACAGCAGTGAGTCTTAACAAAACTCCCAATAACCCCTGCTTCAGTTTTGACACCAACACTGTTAGTACTGTAATATTGCATTAGTAAAGTAAGAGTGCATAAGAATGCAGAGTATTTCCAGCAATTACTGCAGCATTACAGTCCTGAGGTGGAATCTTTTTATTGGCCTTTTGTGTTTTTAACACTTACGGTACAGTGGACCGGGGGGGGGGCACTTTTACTCAGAGATGCTTTGTAGATGTGAAACCATGGCTGACATCAAAACATTGATTCAAATGCATAACTGAGCAGTGAGAGAGGAAACCAGCAAGGAGGGCTGAGTGTTCTGAGCGTTCGTGTCATGCGGCTTGTCTTCACAGCTCAGCTGTATGTGGCGATTGACTGGGACCCTGACATGAAGAAAAAATACTACAATGAGAATGAGGCAGAGGTAAGTGACTCCAGTTCAGACGTGGGACGTTGTCGGCGGAAGCCTTTCGCCCGAGGTCCTCGACTGGAAGGTCGTAAAACGGAGCTTCCCGGTTAAAGCCGCGTGCAGCGTTTTCCCCAGATCTGTTTTTCCTCGTGTACAGAAATACGTGAAAGACCAGAGCATGGACGTGCCCCAGCAGCAGAGCACCGTGCAGTTGCAAGCGTGCATCGAGCTCTTCACCACGGTGGAAACGCTCGAGGAGGAAAATCCCTGGTAAACCCCTCCACCTGCTTTAGCAACCGAGAGCAATGAATACTCAGTACAGTTGAGCAGGGAGCTCTCGGCCCCACGGTCTTCAGGCTGGGGACCCTGAACTGGGTTGGGAATGTTGTAACTCATAAAGGCTGGGTCTTACTTTACACAATATATTAGATATTCTGACACTTTACAGTGTACTTCACCAACTCGTACATGACGAAATACCACGCATTATCTGAGGAAAAAAAAAAGAGAAAACAGAAAAGCCCACACAGGAGCAACACGGCCAGTTTTCTTAGAAAAATGTTCCCACTTTGGTTTTTGCTCTTGATTTTGACTGTAGCCTGCTGTAAATGGGTGGGACTTCCGTCTGCTCACAGGGCCCCTCCTCTTCTGCTGGACAGGCCAGGCTGCAAGAGCAGAGTGGAAAATCGGGTCTTTTATCCAGTTGAACACTTACATTTATGTGGCGCTCCCTGTTCGACCATGCTGAGTTTTCTAAGAGGGTAACCTTAACACCACTGAATGGGGTCCATGACTCTGTAAATGAATGGATTCTTTAGGTACTGTCCAACATGTAAGAAGCACCAGCTTGCGACTAAGAAGTTGGATCTGTGGTCTCTTCCTGAAGTGCTAATCATCCACCTGAAACGCTTCTCCTATACCAAGTACTCCCGCGAGAAACTGGACACTATCGTTGAATTCCCTCTGAGGTTAGCGGAAGTGTGTTTATTTTCTTTCTTACACAAAGCTTTCAGAAGAACAAAGGGATTTAATCTAGAAGTCATTAGACTATAGACATTGATGTCTATGGTAAAACAAACAAATAAACAAAAACAACACTATGGTGTCCTGTCTTGATCTTGCATCCCATCATGTATTGCAGACACCTGGACTTCTCCAAGTACCTCCTGAAGAAGACTGGAACGAACTCGGAGCCTCCCAGCAGATATGATCTGATTGCTGTCTCAAACCACTATGGGGGACTCCGGGACGGACACTGTACGCTGTATTCATTTTAAATGCCCTCTTAAAGGAATTGTTTGTGTTGGTGCTTGGTTGAATTGTCCCTTTGTGAATGTTCTTCAGTCAGAAATGACAGATAATGAGCTATAATTTCCAGCAAACAGGTCTTGAAACTTGTTTGTTTTTTTTGTTCTTGCTACCCAGATACCAGCTATGCTCAGAACAAGGACAATGGCCAGTGGTATTACTTTGATGACAGTAAAGTGACTTGTGCACATGAGGAACAAATTGTGGTAAAAATGCATTTTAGACTTACACAGTTTGCTTTCATCTGTCGATGTGAAACTCTCTGTTTTATTTCTTACACTAGATGAATTGGGTGTTTCATCTTTCATCTGTCGGTGTTTTATTTCTTACACTAGATGAATTGGGTGTTGTCATCCACTATCAACTGTAGTTTTCATTCTTTTGTTTGAATGAAATCTGCAAGAATTATAACAGCCACAGAAACTGCATGCTGTTAATATTGATATTGACAATATATATTGATTTTTAAATCTAATGCACAACTGAATTCTGTCATTTTGTCTGTTTGAAACATATTGGTCAGGGTTGGACACAGTTGTTCCTTGGCTATTCTGGTTTTTGATCTCAATGACCTGACGTTTTGACTTTAGGATGGATATGGGCCAGGGTTTGATAGTATTTGCTACGTCCTTTTTGTCAAGATCAGGATTTTCAGTAGTTCAGGAGAAGGATCTAACATAGCATAAAGTATTTGAAAGCTCAAAGTAAATAGATTCTCTCTATTCCTCTCCCTGTTTCAGACAAACGCTGCATATCTTCTGTTCTACCAACGCCAAGACAAGATCCGCCAGCCCACTCTCCCCCCTCCCCCTGACAACCATGTGACGTCCTCTAACCATGACGGACTGGGCGGAGCCATGGAGCTGGACTGAAACACCACTGTTAATGTTCCTTTGTTTTTGTTTGTTTGTTTTTTTTTTTTCCTTCCCTTCATCTCTTCTCCCTCTTTATCTCCATCCTGTCCCACTCTCAGGTTAATGGGGAAGTTGATTTAAATTTTTTTTTTTGGATGGTTGGTTGTTTTTACAAAGAAAAAAAAAACTTGAACCTCTTGCCTCTCTTTTAACCAAAATAGGACAGGCAGAGGCTACTCTCTCAGGCAGGTGCAGAGGCATTATGGGTAGGGGACTGCAGGCTGTACTTGTTCTTTCTGTACGGGAAGCACACAGGAACTGGTTCGGCTGGTGGTGACAGATTCATACGTAGCACGATTTGTTTGCATTGCATCTTTTTTTTTTTACTCCTTTGATGTGGATCTGAGAATTTGCATGGGCTTGTGGACTGCGTGGGTTTTGGACGTAGGTGTGGTGCACTGCTGTTGTTCCTTGGTTCGAGTAAGTGACTGCTTTTCAGATAAGCTGATTTTCTTGCAGCCATGTGCTTTATGCCTGTGCAAGTGTGGAGCTGATTTAGCGCACAAGTGTGTGGAGGTTGAGTAAAGAATCCTCTCCAGGATTGTTTTCACCTGCCTGGATTAAGCTCATGACAAACTGTAGAACAAATTTGTGGAATCTTCTGGGTGATGCAAAAATCATGGACTTGATGGTGCCCTGATGCAAAGATTTGTCCTCATCCTAAAGGATAAACTGGAAAGCTCTGTCTATGGCTTTAAGCGAGCCAACTTGTCTTTACAATGAATCATAATCAGTTGGAATTCTCAGTGATTTTTTTTTTCCTTCCTAAAACTAAGATTCATCTTATGGTGGCCCTTAATGCAGTTATACTTGCCGTAATTCTGGGTCAAGTGCTTTAAACAGTTAATCCACCCTCAAGGGGGATCAGTGTAACTTTAGTTACTTCACACAGACATACTGGTGTGACAAACAGGGAATAAAAATGTATGAAGACCAGTTAGCATAGTTCATGCAAGCTATACCTTTCCAACTTTCATTAACTATTGTTAAAAGTATTATTTTTACCCTAACACTAGACTTTAAAGGCTTTTAAATGGAGAGCTACCACTGACTGTATAATTCAGTTCAAAGCTGTTACTCTGAATCTGGATTCTGGGCCAATACCTTTTGTTTTTTAACCTCCAGAAAGAGATTCACAATGCAGTTTCATTTTTATCCTGCGTTGTCCTGTGTTGTCTCGGTATAGACGGTTGAAATGTCAAATGCTGGCAAATGTGCTTTAAAGAAAGACGTTAGCTCAAAATGCTCACATGGCTAATAACTAATGAATGGAAAACGGCAGCATTCAAAATGTGACCTCATGGTTCCTAGCAGCTTATAGCATTTGTTCTTTGATGGCCATCTTAGCATTTTTGTTCCAGTTGTTCTCTCAAGTCTGGGTTGAGTCCCTTTCTCCCTCTCACTTATCAGGGACAGGGTAGTCAGAAATGTAACTGTTGCAATATAATTTCTGTGAACCTCTGAGATTAGTAAAATGTGCAAAGTATTTTTAGGTGACTGTGTAAGAATAGCTTTGTATCTACTCGCTCACTGGCTATTTATTTTCACAACTGTCATATGCAGATGAGTGAGTTTTAATTCCAACTCCAGCACATCTGTGTGTGAGTTGAATGCCTCAAGAGCTTTTTTTTTTTAAAACTCATCTTTTACCGTTGGGAAAAGACCCTCTGTTGCAGGACACAAACAGAGACATATTTTTCAGCAAGAATTGTATTTTTATCTTTTAAAGAAAGGGTTGGAAACAAAGGAGGATATAAATATTGCATTCTTTTTTTCATTAACTGTGCAATTTATAATTGACTCTTTGGAGCAATGAGAATATTTCAGTAAAGTGCTTTCTGGATAGAGCTCTTAATGATTTTTAAAAAACACATCTGTACAGTATTTTTGTATTGTAATAAATATCTTTGATCACGTGGATCAGATGCTGGGGATGGGGGGGGAGCTTTCATTTTATTTTGTTAATAGATTAAATCTATAATTGTATACTCATGTTTTGATATGAATAAATGATGACTATGTAGTATTGAGGTTTTAGATTTTACACTTTGATATTTCATGGGTGTTTTACTTACATCACCTCGTTTTACCTCTGAAAGAGAATGTGGACTCTTGTTAAGAAGCTCTCAGAAGGTCTTCCTGCAATCACCAATTGTCACTAATCTCCTTGGCTACATGCAATATTCACTTATCTGGACCTCCCATCAATAATGTAATGCTTCATTTAACACCACCTTTTGCAGTACCTTGTATTTAACCTGTTCCTCATAGTGAATGGAGGGAACACTTCAGTGGCTGCACAGACATATATGTTAGAACTTTTATGTTTGGGAATTACTGGAGTTTAAACTTTTCATTTAACAAACGGTGAATGATGGACCATCTTCCACATTTTTCAAATGTAGTGTGTAGACAGTGGCCCACAATCTTTTTCTATGCTGCTGGATGAAAAACATCACATCACTGTAATCTCAGACGTTCATTTCTAGCTTTATCTGGAAAGACTAATCCATAGCCTGACTCCAGTAGCACTTCAGACAGGAGCTTCAGATGGATGGTCCAAGCATCCTCTTGGAGCCTATTACAAAATGCAAAAGTTAGAGCTTGAAAGTATTGTTCTAAGCATCACAGTATGTTCCATAACTTACATGTATATATTCAACTTAAATATTTAATTCATACAACTTCTTACCAGCACAAACAAAAAAGTGCAACTGCATATTTAAAGTCTTTCCTTTAATCTCCAGATTTAGAACAAACTAAAGCAACACACAGTAATGAAGTCCAATCTGCATGCTTGGTACGTGTGCTGGAAACCACACCATTTACTTTGATCAGAAAATTGGCACAGACCTGTGGGAAATAATATGGTGGTCGAGCACTTTTGTCATCCACACAGAGGGAAGCTATTCTGTAATTATACACTTTGAATAAAAAGAATTTATTTAAAGTTGGTTTGTGAAGTGTATTTACTCCTGACTACATGTATATAAAATATGTGTGTGTGTAAAACTCTGTGTGTCATTGTTTGCAATTGGTTGATTACTTGGTATGGAAACATGGTGAACTGAATCTGCACATAATATTTAACCAACTTCATCAGATAACAGGACAGATTAATTTCCAGATCGCCAAAGATGCCACAGTGTTCATGAAATTGCTTTATTTCATCATCAGTGGCATTTTTCACGCATGTTGGCAGTGAGCAGACTAGTCGTTAATTTCATTTTCTATAACGAAGGAAGTAGAGAATTGAAGACCTATTTTTCTTTAACAAATGAAGGCACAGGTGGTATAATAGTACTATCTGAACATAAATGTACCTCAATTAAATCATGTGTTCAAAACAGATCACCAGCTAAGGTTATTTTATGCACAAATGAAAAATGTACACTAGGTGGGTATAAGAGCTGAGATGGAAGAAAATACAATTCATCAGTGCGTCTGTTCACATTTAGGTCATCCACTCATTACAAAACTCTCCCCGTCATGGGACACATCGCTCTTCAATGCTTTGATCCAAATATATAATAAAGGTTGAAATATTTCAGACAAACTAAATATGGATCAGATAAATTCACATAAAAATCCAATAACTGGCATCTCCAATAACAAACTACCATCAATCAGCATTTTAAATGTCATTGTACCGTCACACAATTACATTACTGGCACAATCAGTGGAAGTTCAAGTCTCGAGACATAAGCTCCTCCTCGACTTTCTCCAAGGCCCACTTGTGTTCGACAATCTCCAGAGCTTCCCATTCACTCTGAATCAGAGAGAAAAGAACCAAGCTAACATTTGAGGAATTTCCAAGGTATGCACTTATAAATACAAAAGAACAATAAATGCACCGCAGTTCAGAGGCACAAGGTTTGCATGCATGCACGCGCGTGCACACACACACACACACACACACACACACACACACACACACACACACACACACACACAGCAGTCTTGCTGTTTTTCAGTCTAATAATACTCCTAATCTGTATGTGCACATAACACTGAAAAATAAAGTCCTGCATTATACAGTGTCCTCACAAAAGCAATTTCATAATCAATACGTTTTAAATTCACAGTTCTGGAGCCATTCTGATATACTATAGATACTATAATATTTCAATCAAGTGAAAATGGTCACACATTGCTCACCTTGAAGGCCTTATTGGAATCAGGTGGCATCGCCATAGCTGCTCCAGTCATTTGCTCTTGCATAATTCTTGTCTGATCAGCAGCTGTGAACAGAGGCATTTTATCACGAACATGCATAACCATCATGATTGAATAAGTATAGGTGACTGAAATTATGTAGGTTTTCAGGCATAAATTCTGTTCAGAATTTAAATGTGCAAGTCATGCACACTCTTTGGTCCATTACCAAAAACAAACTAAATCTGTATGTTATGCTTATAACCATGAATGAAATGAGCTCACCATTGTCCTGTCCGAGTATGAGAGAGTACATGCTCCGTAGACCAAAGACATTGAGAAAGTACCAAGAGGCTGAACTTACCCTGCAAAAAATAAGTTGCAAACATTTTGCACACTAAAAATTGAAGACTGTAAAGAAAGGCTTTTGAGCTTTAATGAACTTTGCATCAAAAATGGTTTAAGCACATTTATACATATTCTACCAATAGACCATTTTGAAAGGACCATACTGTTAATAAATCACTAATCCATTTGCTCTACATGGATGAGCTAATCCTTCACATAATAAAGAACAGAGAGGATGAATCAAACAGATGTAGGTATCCAGCAAAAGAGGCAGGACACAGCAACGTACCAGGATGCATCCAGTGACAATAGTTCGATCCCTCTCTGCAGCATAGGTTTGAATCTCAGTGTCAGTGGAAAGGGAACCTTCGCTATAGATAAAAAAGGAAGCACAAGAGTGCTGGTTAGATGAAAAGTCCACTCTCGTTCCACAACCAAGTTTTTAATCAAGGGCAGTACTACTCATGGGAGCTTTGATCCTCTCTTTCATACCATTTTTTTAATCCCTCAAATGTTTTTTTTTTTTTGGTTCAGTACAGTACTACATTATTAATGTACTGGAGTATTGGTGAGGAGGATTTTGGAACTTTAATGTAAAGTAAAAATGTAATGGAATGAAGGTAAGGTCACTAGAGCGCTACACAGAGTTATGCTTTCCTAAAGCGTGAAGGGAGACTGGGCTTGCTGTACTCACTGGTGACAAACCCAGAGAAAGCCCAATTGATCCATCCACCTATTAAAATCATTGGTAGTACGTTGGTGAGATTTCCTTTCATCATGTCGGTCAACATGCTGGGATCTGAAAGAGACCCATGTTAAAATGTTTGTATTGTATTCAATTGTGGTGCAACAGATTTTAAAGCAACTAAAGCGATGTGTTCAGAGCTGAGGGAGTCGACCATGCCATTGCCAGTTTAAAGCAAAACCTCTTTGCATTAGGTAGATAAACTGTTTACCAGTCATAGGATTTTTGGGCACCACTTTTCTTTTGACCGTCTTGAAGAATCCTGTTTCAGCACTATTGAAGTAATGTTTGCGCATGGCAAATGACTGCAAAGAAACAGAGAACAAAAGATAATCAGAACGCAACAAAATAAAACAACATTCTCAAAACCAGTAACCGAAGCAAGCACCCTTCTATTATTGTGACAAATATTACATTTGTTACCTTTTAAATACACCATTTAATCACAAAAATACCACTGTTTTTTTAATTGAAGGTTTGCATTGAGGTACCTGTTTGGGGAGATATTTCCCATTCTCTCTCAATATTCGGCTACGCAGTAACACCTGGCTGTAAATAAATAGGTGGCATTTTTTTTTTGTTTTGTTTTACCTTAGTCAGCGTTAACTTAGCAGTTATATGAACACATTTCGTCGGAAAACATCACACTACCTGTCAGACACTTGCTCAAGTTCCACTTTTTTATCACTTTGCATAAGTTGGCTGACATAATGACGCAGCACTCCAACAAGAAATGTGATAAACACTATTGGCAAAACTACCCACAATCGGATATTGGAATCCAAGAGTAACTCAGGTCCAGCCATGTTTGAGCAAAGCAAAAACTCGTTAGCAAGCTTGCTCTAAATTTGAAAAAGGCTACTCAGCTAGAAATCAAGCTAACAAAATCATTGATTACACTGACGCTTTATCACGGTTAAATTAATCTAGTGACCAACAGTATACTTTGTTAAAGGTATAAAATAAACCATTTATTTGCAGTCTTGACGTTTAGATAAGGCTTTACTAAAATCAGGCATCACATGGCAATCTAGCAAAGCAAGCTAACTAAACTTTACATCGGTATGCTGGCTAGTTAGATAACCTTAGCCAACAGACATAATTAGCTAGTTATATAGCATGTTAAACGTTTTAAAGTTAGCCAATTCTAAACAGACATCTTTGTCAACTACACAACACCAACTGCTTTTTAGAAAAAAACATTTAGTTAGCTAGCTAGCTACTTTCCAGCTGGCGTCAGCAGCTAACACTATACTCCACATGCTCGTTAGCTAGCTATGCTGCTGGTTAACTTTTTGACCTTTGAACTACAAGAATTATATTATTTACTATATCTTCTTGGAACTTAGTTTCCGCTTGACGCCATGATACACATAAATTAATAAGAAACGATTGGTGGTGTGTAAACTGATGTCTTCAAAGATTAAAAAATAAAAATAATTAATATGCGACATTTCCGCCTGCTTGGAAACGTCATTTCCTGTACCTTGTCCTCAATCCGAGGAGCACTTGGAATGTTCTCACATGACTCGCGTTTTATCAAAATATATTAATACATACTATATAGCTTTGTATTTGCAACGCAAACATTAAATTAGTTTTTGTGTTCTCTGAAATAGGAAGATCGCCACTGTGACCGCTATAATCATACCAGAACTGACTGCTTGCTAGCTGGATACGTTAGCTATTTTTGTCAATTAGCAAACATGGCATTCTGACATTGATGCGAAAGACGAATGTGGGGTACTGGCGACATCGCTGCATGTTATTAATCGAACATATTTTGGTATGGTCTGAGATCAGGGTTAGGTAACGTGCTTATATGTAAAATTCCGATTGTAATAGCTTTAAACAATGGCTTCTGACAGGCCTAAAATTGATGCAAAGGTACTGCAATATGAAACTTTCCTTAATGACGTATTGAAGCGAGATTTACAGTAAGTATACAGTGACAATGTTATAATTACAATGAGTAGTTAGGAAATTTTCATAATTTATTTGACGGTTTTTTTTTATTTTTTATTTTTACCAGGAAAGTACTGGAGCAAAGAGATGGTGTGTATGAAAAAATTGCACAGTACCTTCAACTGAAGAATACAATTAAAAGTATTCAGGTAAACAGCTCTGATGTGGCCTCTCACCTTTCCCTGCCTACAGTACCATAATCCCATCAAAATAAAATTGTAATGTATGGGTTGTGTAAAGTTTTTGGATTTTTTGAGTTGACTGTTTATCCTTTATTCTTTTCAGGAAACAGGTAGCAAAGAACTAAAAACGGAAGTTGATCTTGGCTGTAATTTCTATGTTCAAGCTCATGTGTATGTAGAGATCTCTCTTTTTTATATCTTGATGCCAGATTCATTTCTAGTTGTGATGTTATGTATTTATTTTTTTATATTAATTCCTTTTCAGACCTGATTCTTCCAAAATCTTTGTTGCGGTTGGATATGGATTTTTTGTTGAACTCACACATTCTGAAGCACTGACATTCATAGAGAAGAAGACCAGCCAGCTTACAGAGTAAGAGTCAGTTTAAAATAGTTTAAAATAATGATTGTTTTTTTGAATCAGTTTTTTCCCCCTTCTTGTCTGTCTGAACTGTTCTTATTTGGCTATTCCAGATACAGTGAATCCCTTTCTAGAGATGCAGCAAAGATCAAAGCAAACATTCGCATGGTTTTGGAGGTAAACATTTTTACTTGAGTTTGGATGGAGTCAGATTGTTTTATGTTGACTGATGTAGTGAAATGGACTCAGCAAATGAAACATCTCTAGCAATGAATGTATGTTTTCCCCTTGCAGGGTTTAAGGGAGCTACAGGGTCTGAAAGATCTTCCCGAGACCCAAAGGAGAGAGGTGTTTTAAGAACAGATTGAATTCAGTGCTGCATCCTTGGTGGACAATTATATTTTTGAGACATAATGTATGGTTGGGTTGGATTGGAATTTTATATACTGTAACCATTGTGTAGCTCAATGGGACTTGGTTTCCTAACAGGTTCTACTGTTTGCAAAATATATTCAATAAAGTGATTCATATTTTTAATAAGTTCTTTAATGAGTTTTTTAAGTGATTGTGAAAGCTAATGCCTAAAACGGTGACTAATTTCTTCTGGCAAAACTGACTCATGCCTTCTCACTAATAGGTTTCACTGGGCAGTCCAGTTGCAGTAGTGCTGATAGTTTATCACTGTGTTATGTGCTTATCTTCAGCATCAGTGCTAATATTTCTCAGGTTTCAGTTATAAAACTTGCAGTGAGTTCATCAAAATGTGTTATGATTTCATGCACCTATCAGGTCTGATGCTGTAGACACACTTCCAGGTTAGACTAATGCAAGGGAACACACTCCATCATAAACACACCATTAGAAATATGCAGTTATTCAACAATAGCTCTTGTCTTTTTGTTTGCAGAAGTAAAAAACATTTAATCCGGTGTAAGTGGAGCACAGTTGCGTTTGAGAGTTTTACCTTGCTGGCTTCAGTCTATCCAGGTATATTTGTAGTATTTTATCCTGTATTAATTCAGTGGACATATTTAAGTTGAACTTGAGATTCAGATTTACTGTAACTTAACTTGCCATTGTTCATATTGCAGAAGATAAATAACCATTGCAATGTTTTAGATGTTTAATTATAGAATGTTTGTTTTTAATTGTCCGGTGGCTTTATTAAACCTGGATGTCTTATGAACTTGCATAGACATTGCAAAGCAATTTGGTGAGGATGGCCTAAAATTGGTGAGAGTATGAAAAAGCAAATTGCCTTTTACATCTGTTGTGTTGATCATGTGATTACATTCTGTATATTTTTGCCAGATGCTTCCTGTCGGCTTTTACTATACTTGGTGTTTTTATGAACACTTCTTGTCTCCTTGTTACACTTCTTGTTGTTAATTGACCAGTGATTTTATTAAATGTTTGAAATAACTAAAAGGCTTGTATGATGAAGCAAAAGTTATATATTGAGTTCTGCGTTACCGTTGGTGGTAACTGATAGTATAATAACTGACAATTAAGTAAACTTTTAATTCGGTAGTTGATAAGAAGGAGACTGGTTATATCTCAGTTCCTTCAGCGTTACTCTGACGGATACTCTGTCACGCTAGTAAGTAGTTGCCATGGAAACTGGATGTTGAATTGTGGCAGTAGTGTAAGACCTGCTTCCTGAAATAGATGTATTTTTCTTTGTACAAAAACGCACTGCCACAAATGGACTCATGGTATAACCATGTGCATCACTCATTTAACATGGTGTGGTTCGCTTCATGGTAATCAGAACTGGAATGTGAACGAACCAAACGTACAGATGGAAGTTAATACCTCTCCGTGTTTATTAATCCTACTCGATGAAGATTTGGCTGAGATTTACAGATAGATAGGTTCAATATTTTCTCGAGCCACATCAAAGTCATGGAACGTTTTTTTAGATGTTAGAAATAAATAAACAAATGCATAGTTTAAAAAAGTTTTTCACGAATTCACAGTTACAGCATTACGTATCGGGCACATATTTGTTTTATCAAATAACTTTTGGTACCGTTCTGTTCCCATTTTTAGGATACACTCACGTGGATGATTCAACTACCTGTGGAGTGCCCTTGGCACGTCGAATGCGTGAAATAACGCACAAATGTTTGCGTTGATTTTCTTACACGTTTTATAATCCTCCCTGGTTGTATCTGCCTCTAGACTGTTTCAAGCTCTATGTATGCATCATATTGCGTTTGACCTTTTTCCATTCATTTTGCTGTAGATTCTACCAACGTCATGTGTATGATGACGTTTGAGCTTTACAGGGACTCAGCAACCAAAGGGGGGGAGATGAAATACCAAAGTAGTGAAGACGTTTGTAGAAACAGGAAGCAAAGAGAAAGCAAAGCAAAGGTTTAGATCAGTTTATTGTCAGACTTCAGAAGGCGCACTTCTTTATTGACCTTGATGTCATTACACTACAGTCAGTTGTGCTACTTTATAGATATGGTCGGAAACGAGAGGACTTTTTGTACTCTGGACCTGTATGAACTCCGAATTTCGCCCAGGTTCAGCGTTACCTCTAACGAATAGCCGAACACCAAAGCGAGGGAAAACATTCGGATAAGGAGTCGTTTTTAGCGAATTAACTTGCTTTTTCAAGCTATCAACCGTATAGCGAAGACTGCTATTCTTATTTGCGAGTGAACGTTTTATATCTGGCTTGTTTCGAAACAACCCGGATTATTTCGTTGTTCGTTTTCTTTTTCTTTGCCAATAAAGAGTACTTTTGCAAGAACAGTCAGAGCGTTAGCAAATAGCTAGCTAGCTAACAACATTGCAGCACTGGCTTACTAGCGAACGAGTAGCTAGAGAATAGCTTGGCTGCTAACTCGATTGCAGACTATGTCAGCTAGCTAGCGAACATGGAGGCAGAGATGCATGTGTTATCATTAGAGCACTGTTATATAATCGTAAAACAGAATTGTATCTTCTTATATCACTGTCTGCGTCCATTCATCAAGGGAACCGACTTTTAACATATTTTGGATACAGATATGTGGAGGTGGTTTAACTTAATTGTAAAATAAAGAATACAAGACATGGATTCCAACCCTCTGATAAGTGGTGAGTTTTATTCCTTCTGGAGTGGCTTCTCACTCTTGAAGAACCGCTAATAGCTTACCTGTCCTAAGCTAATATGACTGATTTCGTTGGACTGTACTAACACGATGTTTCAGGAACCGCAAACGTTGCCAAGTTCCCAGCTTGCGCACCATAGAATTGTCGATCCTTTACTGCACATTAAAGCGTTGAATAATATAGGGTCATTAAAATAAATGTCGTTTACTGAGTTAGCTATAGTTTGTAGTGCTGCTAAAGCCAATGTGCATTTCAGTTCTTCCTGGTTGGTTTTCTTGCACAGCTTGCTTGCGCGGGGTACTAAAATCCCCCCTACCTGTTGGAAGCTTGACAGCTAGCTATCTAACTGCTGTCCTTCCTCGAGCTCCTGTGCTTAGCTGGCCACATTCGGACCTAGATGTGGGATTTGATGCAATCGTATTGGTGAAATTTCCTGAAATTCCAACTGCAACATGTTTTGCATTACAAATGCACTATTATATGCATACACTCGTACAACATGTTTTGCATTACAAATACACATTAGTTGGCGTCATACAGTGTCCTATGAAACGAAATTAATTTTTGACTGCCCCTCTACCTAACCAACAACAGACATGTCGAATTGATCATTTTCATGCTAGATACTAATCTTGTTGTTTATTTCGTTGGGGTCTGCATTAACTGCTCAACATGTGGGTTATAGCTCGCGCCCTTTAACGATGTCTCCGTACCCCCTCGTATACTGTTCGCCTTACAGTAGTCTTCAACACTTTTGCACCTTATTTAGCCTACATTTAATCGTCCAGAATATAAGAAAACTCGAGTACCGCATTAGTTTTAAACTACGAGCTAAATGATCTGTATTTAATGTGCATAAAGCGTGTACAACTCTTTAGTAAAACGGCAGAAAACAACGATGCCGAAACGCGCACCTCATGGTGTGGTTGTTCAAATCTTGGTAAATCGTGTAAATGATAGTTGCACGCATAGCCTTGCGTTACACTAACAGCCTGTTCTGGCGACCACTAACGCTGCAGTGCTGCTGTTTCTGTGTCAGCGTTTAATATACATACAGAGTGTGAGAGGGAGAACGTCAACTTAAGGCTTTAAACGAGTGTTGCTTCAGTTATATTAGTTTTAAGATTTACAACCGACCCAAAGAGACACGAAGGCCTTTAGGATAAATGTGATGTTGATATTATTTAAGGTGAGCTTGATGTCTCTGTGGAATATGGCTTTGTAATTTTAAAGTACAGTAAACAGATATTTATATTTGGGTATAAAGAATAGACGATAAGAGATACTAAATCTTTTGCGCTCATTTGGGTGGAGTTATTGACCAGCTTTGGCCAGCATTGTTATTTTATTGTTTTTTTGTTTGTTTGTTTGTTTGGTATGGTATACATGTTTGCTGATCTTACCACATTTGTCACACGTGTGAAAATTCAATGCAACACCCCCCCCCCTCCAAAAAAACAAAAAAACAAAAAAAACAATCCCTGTGAAATTTCAGGAAAGCCCATTTACTTTTATTAAGGGTTTGAGTGGATCCATACCCCTAAAGGTCCTTTAAAGATTCAGCGTGGAAGTACTACAATTAGCAGGCTATTTATTTAGGTATTTTTTATATATTAATTGCTTATTTATTTGTTTACTTTTTAGTATCCCAGGGCCTTTGAAACTGACTGAAACTGCTTAAACGAGTAAACTTGGAGGTTTGTTCTGTGAAGTCTTTTCAGCAGTCCCTGATTTTGTGGTGATATGAATTTTGCATGTGCCTAAGCTTTTGTTGGTCTGGCTCGCTCCCAGTGCATGCCATATCAGGGCCCTGGCACTGGAGGACCAAAGATAATTGGCTATTAAAGATCACAGTCCACCCTTCATCCTTCTGAGACAATCAGGCCTGACATGTGCAAACGAATCTGTGCTGGCTGTTTCGCAGCCATGTACAGGTCATTGGTCTGCCTCCTGCATGTTCACCATGAGGGTGGACCTATTCAGTCCTGGCTGTTAGTCAGTAATAGTACAGAAACCATCCTCACTCATTATAGGGATCTGGGAAAAAATCGAACTGCACTGAATTACGCTGTGTATCGTGGAGCCAGTGCTCTTAGATTATGGATTGCAAACATGTGAATATATTTTTTGACTTGTGTAGTTACACATTGGTATGTGCTTGTACAAACTCTTCCACTGTATGTGTGAGGGAACACTGATCTGATCTTTTTGCATGGATTGACATAAATGCACAAACATTTGGAGTTCTGCCTTTCTGTTATCATCATCACCACTGATTCTTATCTTTAGTTTTTTGTTTATCAATTTTATTGGCACAGTTATACATTTGTGCATGTCATTTTACCTTGATCAAACATGGCCTAACAGTACAACCAGGTCATGAAGCCACTGAACTAGTCTTAGATTATGTTGAACTGACACAAAGGTTTCTGACTCCAGTTCGGGAATATGATAGTTTATGATAGTTTACAAAATTCAAGGTTCGATTCAGTAAGATTTGTTAGTATCATCATTCAATTTTTTTTCCAGTGTAGCCAGAATAAGCATTGAACACAAATCTGCATTACAGTGCACTTTTAAATATAGATCTACTACTTTTCTCCTTCTTGTATTTTTGTTTCACTGTGTAGGACATGGTGTTCATGGCTTCAGAGAGGAGCAGGTGACTGGGCAGCTAGAGAGTGAGAGAGAACTCTGCTCCAAGCCAGTTTTCGTACCATGTTACAGAGGCTTTATGGCTCTTAGAGGAAGAGTTTTTCCAGCCTGACAAACAAACAATGGGATTCTATCTAATTTTAATAAAGAGTGAGATGTGCAAGTTAAAAAATAAAAATGTCTTGTGCAGTTCCCCACATGTAACATTTGATAAAAGGAACTAGATGTGGTACAGCATGGTGTGATATATCATTACAGTCCCAATGGGTTGAGTCGTATTGTGTGAAAACGATACACCATTCATGTAATGTGTTGCTCTGTTATGTCCTGTAAATGCAGAGTCTGTCTATTCCACAGATATTTAACTATTTACCATTAAAAAACGCTAATGAAAAGCTAATCTTGGTAGTCTCCAGATGCAAGTGATGCAAAACTATTCAAAATGTAGGACAATAAAGTGTGCAAAACTTAAATTTGTAGAGTGTAATTACTTTGGAATTTATTATTTTTGTTTGTTGACTATCCATAAGTAGGTAGCTCAACATTTGGCTACACATGTGATTAATGCAGCATTCCAGATTATTAATTCCAAATTATTAATTTCAGGTAAAATAACCATTAATGAACATCTGTGCACTCTGTGATAGCAGAGATTTCTTCAAGAGTGTCTGGAAGAGGCAGTTTGCCAGTTGTAGAATTTGCCCAATAGCTTATGTTGATACTTTTCCATCCCAAAGAGATATTTGAAGCAGATAAAAAATATTACCATTGATGAGTTATCATCAATCTGATGTATGTATTCAGTGCATTTTAACAAATTAATTGATTAATTACTATTTGTGTGCACTGTGTAAATTGCACCACTTCCTCTAATCATGTTGCTAGCCAGCCATTCAACTGCTGCTGTTCAGGAGATTTAAGAGGGGGGCTAAAAACAATCTCCCTTCATTCCCTAGTAACTGTTGCTTAAATGCTTTTACCATGGTGATAGTTTCTAAGGTGTTTCATAGGAGTTACGTAATTGGAGGGGGGAAATGGTAATAAGGTTCATTTGCATTCTCACACGTCCACTTCACTCAGTGTCCTACTGTGTTTTTTTTCCTGCTGTTTCCCTTTGCCCTGATGGCTGTTGAAAGTAGTGCCCAAAATCGCTGGTAAATTGGTCAAAAACTGAATTTGGTTTCCCACAATGCCTTGGTCTTTCATCACCATGAATGGAACTCAGGTTAAGTGCTGGTTGATTATACATCCCTTCATACTGATCCCATATTAAAAATCAACATATTTCACATTGCTGATGGCTGGGGCCTTGAAACAGGTTATGCCGTCTCACATACACTCTCCCACTGAATGGTGCAGATTTCGTGTTCAGGACTGCATAGAAACACCCTTATCTTGCTCATGGCCTTCTCCAGAGCTGCGTAGCTTCCAGTTGGTCACGTGAGTTGTGATATCTGAATAGGAGGTCAGTGCTCTCTGACTGTGTTTGCTGCTGAACTGAAAGGTGTTTTTCCAGCTTGTGTACTGCCTCTAGCTTCTATTACCCACAGCTGCTTTTTACTCCGGTACATTCCATTCCTACTACGATTCTTTGGACTAACAGCTTGGTTAATTCATTAATTGTAATGGGGAAAAAAGAGAAAGATTCATGGACTTTCATTTTCAAACTCTCCAGATGATTCATTCTAATGAAAGGAATGCAAAAAATCCAGTGTTTCAATAAGTGGCTTTTTTGTCATGCCAGTCAAGTAGTAGGGACATTGGCCCAGGCTGACCTACTCTGTGAGCGTTACTTTCCACAGTGTACACTGGATACAGCTACGTTTTGGGCAAAAAGAGTGTGTGAAATTTGTGACTTCACCTTTACCTCCCCATCCCACAATCTACATCTAGATCATAATAAAAAATAACTTCTCAGTCCTGTGCTGCTGGCAGGACTTACGTTTGTGCTTCTATAGAAATCAGTACACATGGTTCCGTATGTCACTCTCATGCCGAGTCCCTTTGTCCATTCGGTTTGATCAGTTCATTTGCTGTTTCGCTCTGAATGCTCTTCATGCAACATGGCCCACCCTTAGCTGAGTTTATCTCACACACAGTACCCTGGTCTTCTCCAGCAGAAATGCCTTTCACAACTTTGAATTCATTTGTCCTTCAGTACTTGGACACTAGAGAAACGAACAATCCCACACTGTTGTAGCACCATACAACCATTGCTCAGAGTTGAGGTGAAATTTTGGTGTACCGTGCATGTTTTCTCCAAATATTAAATGCATTGTTACAGACCAAAAGGTTCATCTTTCTCAGTAATAACGTGGAACATCTAAAACCTAGATGGGCTGCCAGTGTTTCCTACCAGTTTCCTCTTGTGTTATCACAGACACCGTTCGATGAATGAGGAGCACTGCAGATGTTTAGCTGTCACTGGCGATTCTTTGCCTCTTGTTTTGGCTTCTGCAGCGTGGCCTCGCCGAGAACCTTGTAGACGCCCACTCCAGAGTAGGAACACTGCTAGAAGCTTTCCCTCTGTAAAGTGGCTGGCTGGCTGCAGAACTGATGGAGGCCAGGATCTTTAGAAATCCTTGTGTAACCTTTTCTAGTCTAAAGAGCCTTCCTTCTGAGGTCTTCAGACCCACGCATGAATTGATTGCTATACCTGACTCCAATTACCCTTTTTTTTTCAACAGGCCATTAGCACAGAGGTTAACATACTTTTTTAGACAGGGGCTTTCATTGTTTAAAGTTCTCATGCTGTAAAATATGTAATTTTTCAACAGGTTATCAAGCTTTTCTGTAATGTACAGACCATTCGTATATACATTCAATGGTACAAACACTTACAAATTACCAAATTTGGTCCTGATCCAAGTCTCTCTCAGGAAAGTTATTGCTTCTTTCATGTCTGTACTGTGATAATACTGATGTTTGTATCATTATTGGTGTCTGGGAACGTGTGTATTAGCTCTCTAACACAGTGCAGTGAATCAGCATGAATCTTGTATCTCAGGCATGAGGAGGTACTGCACCTCTCTTTAGGGTCAGTGGTTCTGCTTGTACAGCAGAACTGCTACTGATCTACAATGTGATGTGTGTGAGTCCTCCTCCAGGCAGATTCACTTACAAAGTTCTGCAGAGGTGAATGTAGGGCAGTTTATGAAAATGTTCACCTGAAGTGGTTATTGCAATGTTCCCTGTGACCAAACCAATGTGCAGTATGTATCAATAGTATTTGTAGTATGCACTGTATAGTGAGTGTCAAACCATGCCTCTTTTTTGTGGCTGGAAGAGATTGTTGTCCTGCCTTGATAGGACAATGAAGTTCTGTGAAGTTCTGTTAAACTCAATTAGATTCTGTTCCCCTTTAGCCTTCTTCAGTAGACTGTAAGAGACTTGCTCCACTGAAAAACTAACAAGATAATGTTTAATTTTATTACCTCGCCTGATTGTAGGGTTCTATTTGTTTTGTTTTATTTCATTAAAATTTTTTTGCAGTCTTCTATGGCTTCAGGTTGGATTTGGTATGGTTTTGTGGTCTAACGCTCCGTGTGCTCACATAGCCATGGATCCGTCCATCACCCTGTGGCAGTTCCTGCTGCACCTGCTGGATGACCAGAGTCACCGCCACCTGATCTCCTGGACGTCGGGCGACGGCGAGTTCAAGCTCCTGGATGCGGAGGAGGTGGCGCGTCTGTGGGGTCTCCGCAAGAACAAAACCAACATGAACTACGACAAGCTGAGCCGGGCTCTGCGTTACTACTACGACAAGGTGAGCGCGCTCTGGGGTTGGAGATGACCTGATGTGGGCCAGCCCTGCGGCGCTTGAGTGGGGGTGGTGGGATTCTCTTTTAGAAGAACCTTTTTAGTTTAGGGCTGGGTCAGGATTTCTGTGTGTGAGAGAGGGAGGTTTAGTGTAATGATGATATCACTCAGTCTGAAGCCAAGAATACTTGCCCTCAGTGTGCAAGGCCTTGGCAGTGAGGTGGCAGTGAGATCGAAATGTTCATAATAGCTACTTGATATGAGAAGCCACTCAAGCGTTTAAAGTTCTTCTGTTGCAACGGTGTTTTTTAAAAATTAAAACAGAACATAATAAAGAAGGTGAGCGGTCAGAAGTTCGTCTACAAGTTTGTGACCTTTCCTGACCCCAACTCGGCCGACGGCGCACGAGGTCCCGAGGAGGCACAGAGGCCCAGCGTCGGGGAGAAGATGGACGTGTCCCTCCAGCCCAAACCTGCAGGGGGCGCTGGTACGGCCAGCCTGCCCAAGAGCCTGCAGACGCAGCGCTCGTCCCCCAGCGCGGTGCAGCGCAGCTCGCGCAACGACTACATGAAGTCCGGCCTCTACTCCACCTTCACCATCCAGTCCCTGCAGACGCCCTGCAAGAGCTCACCCAAGCCCATCAAAGTGGAGCCCCTGCCGGACAGCACGGCCAGACCGGCCGGCCTCGACCGGCCCTCGCTCGAGGTACGGCCCCGGAGGGGCTTCCTGTGCGCCCGCTCCACGAGTTTCGTTTTTGCCTTTGTTGTTTAATATTAGCGCAAGTTCATTGTGAAGTAACCTGTGTGAAACGTGTGTGTGTGTGTGTGTAGATGCGGCTGAGTCAGATGGAAGGGCAGCAGGGAGCGATGCAGACCCCATCCACGGTGGACAGCAGTAGCCTGCAGGTGATAGTGACCCACCCCTCGCCCTGTGCCACGCCTGCCCTCAGCCCCCAGATGCCCTCTGGCTCGGCTACCACCCCCACGGTGAGGATCTGGCCATGAAGTCTCGCTTTGACCTACAGTTTTCTGTACATGTTTTTGATTTTTACCCCTGTATCTTTGCTGCCTGCCTTGTCATTGGTTCTTTCACTGATCGCTCTCTTCCGTTCAGAGGTGTCCTGGTGGCAGGTCCTCAGCACTCTGCCTTTCTGTTTGTGCAGAGTGAATGGGTGGAGGGGGTGGGGTTGGGGTAGGGTGGGTCCACTGTTTCTGTTCACATTAATCATGAGAGAACCTATTTGCTGCAAAGAATCACACTGTAATAGACCCATTAGACCTCGTTTACTTTCATTGTGATTCTCAACAGCTTGTTTGGCAGCGCAGCATAGCGTTGTACAAGCAAATGAATGATGTCACTTCTGTGTTACTGCCATGCTGTGCTGGCTCTGGACCTGTTGGAGTCCAAAAAAGCTCTTATGTAAAGTGACTGTTGTAATATGGTCTATTATATTTATCAGGCTACCGAAAGTATGAATTCTGATCTAGTATGAATTCTGATCTTTCTTTTTGTTGCATCCTAACGGCCTGATGGATGAGGTTACGGTAAAACATGACGTGTAAATGGAGGAGGTTATCCTAGACAAGCCGTCTTGCTCCGTGGCACTGGGTGAGCGTGAGCTGGGCTTTGACGCGGCCTGTGTGCTTTTGGCAGGGCGCTCAGATGCAGAAGGGCCAGAGCCTGACTGATCCCCCACAGATCTACCTGACCAGCGTCTCTGACCCCAGCTCGCTGACCCCGCTCATCCCGCTGACCCCCGTGGCCGCCGGGGACTGCGTGGTAAGCCCTTCGCAGGGCCACTCCGTGTTCGTGGTCCTAAAGCCCCCGTCAGTAGGGGGCGCCAAAGAGCCCAGCCTTCCTCCTGGAGAGGGCCTTCTGGATATCGTGGACCTGGATGTGAAAACCGATGCAGAGGTGAGGACTAAGCTCTGCTTCAGGCGTGAAGCACTCGGTTATTCACTCCATGAACACAAAAGACCAGCTGAAACGGAACACGAGTGAGCAGATGGAGTATCTCCGTTAGCCCCCGATGACATGCTTTCACTAGCATGTCTGAATGTTTCTTTCTCTAGAACTAGAAGTCTGGATTCACATGCATGAAGCCATTCAGTTTAAAGGCTCTAATCTGGATCTTTGTCCAAGAGAAAAACAAAAACAAAAAAATTTCTTTTATTTCTTCACATTCCCATATCTGTTCTTATTAGTGTGATGCACAGGAACCTTTTCTGATTCAGCTGTTTAAAAGGATTTCGGGTCAAATGTTCGGGTCAATGGGAATTTATGTGTCGTTTTCCTGAACCTCTCTTCTAGACTCTGCCTGCATCTGCTCCAGTGGTTCCTGTTGCTCAGGATGCCCCGGTTGCTCCGTTAGCCCCCGACATTCCGGACACTCAGGGCTCCGTGGACGGCCCTCCTGCACCCTGCACGGAGCCCGTGGCCCAGCCAGTGGTGGAGGGAGAGCTGAAAGACGAGCCCGAACCTGGTGTCTCGCAGACGGTCTCTGGTACGTCACTCTCGCAACTGTGTGGCGGCTGCCCAGGCCTTTCCGGAATTCTCTCTGCTGTTGTCTTTTAGTGGTGATGTTGTTGTGAACTTTTTCTCTCCACACAACAAGCACAGTTACTGTGCATTTACGAAACACAGAAGTTACCGAGTTAAAGGGAAAAGTGAAGACGTGGAGAAGGACAGGGGGAGCTATATCTGCCCCCGCACGTCCTGTTCCCACCGTGCAAATATATGAGACGCTGCTGCAGACTTCCTGGAGTTTCTGTACCCGTTAGTGTCACTGCTGGGTTGAGAGTGACCCGCCACCTAGAAATAGCCGACCGATGGCATCCCTGTGCTCAGAAACTGAACGTTGATAGCTGGAAGATGGCTAACCCAAACTGTGAGTGGCCACAGATATAGATATAGGACTGTATAGGACCCTCTGTCTTGGCTCCTAGATGGTGGAATGAACTTACCCTGGCTGGCTGTACGAGACATTGGCTGTCTTCAAATGCAGAATGATGACTCGCCTCTTCACTGAGTCACTAAATATGCACAAAAAAGGAAGAAAGTATTTTTTCCCACCCTTAGCCAGGGCTTTAGGCTGATGGCATTCTTGACATTGACCCATCTATGCCCTCATTAGGATGCAGGCTTGATAGAGACTACAAAGCACTTCTACAAGTCACTGTGGACAAGGGCCTCTTCTAATGCTGGAAGTGTAAATGACTGTAATCTCTATCAGTACTGCAGTCAGATGGTACTATAAAGTAGGTGTTTCTGCAAGGTGGGTGTAATAGAAAAAATGGGTGTCTCTGAAGCTGATGGAAGAATCACAGTATTGCAGTAAAAGCAGTTGAAATGTACATGAAAAGCATTTCTAGATCAGAAAAAGACTGAACTCTGAACATGTCAAACAGACTCACAGCATGCAGCATGTTTGCCGGCAGGGGTGTATATCGGTCTCCTAATGTACATCAGCTCCAGCTGGACAATGCGCAGTGCATTGTGGATCGGTTCCATAAATATGACTGTGAGTTTTCCTTGCTTCCCTGGCCTTTGCGGTCCCCAGCTCTTAATCATGTAGAGCGTCCCGGGGTTGAGATCTAATTTACAGCAGTAACAAGAGACTAGTCTGTCCGCATGGGCTTAAGATTCCTGCAGAACAATTCCAACACCTTGTGGAATCTGTCGCGATGAATCAATGCTGTTCTAAAGGTCAGAGCAGATCCAAAGCACTGTTGGAAGTGTGTGTCTAATAAAGTGGACGTTCAGCGTGTGTATAAAAGCTAAGCTCAAACAGTATTTACTAATGTATCTGTGGCATAAATGTGTAAGAGATATTCAAGCGGACACTTGCTCATTGGCCAAAACCAGGTCGCTAATGAAAAGAACCGATGGAGATCACTACATGTGCAGACCGTGGTACCATCGGTAACAGGCTTTGAAATAAAACAGCGTTCTGTGCTGCTCGCGTGTGCACACTCACACACACACACACACACACACACACACAGGTTGAGGGCTGTCTTTGCATTGACAAGCACACAAACTGACATGGCAATTGAGGGGGGGCCACCATTCTAAATGCTTTTAAGCAATCACGCTCTAGAAGAGTGTGGCAGAGTGACTGTAATGGCGGTGTGATGTTTAGAATTGAAAATGACAGGTTCTTTATTGCCATGTAGAATAGCAAAAGTAATTGTTATTGGTGTACCACTTGAATGTACTGCAGCCCTGCTGGCAGTATTAAACAATGCTACATTCACTCCTACTATGCAGTCGAATACAAAGTGTTTTCTGGATGACATAAACATAGATGATGAGCTGTTTGCCAATTTTTGTGCTCTGGAACACTAGAGGAAGTGAGCGTGAAGCATTTCTGAAGCATGTGTATATACGTTCTTGATCGAGGGAACCTCTTTATTGTGATCCAGCAGAAGAGCCAAGCCCTTCTGCCTCGTCTCAGCCTGCCTCTACCCAGGAGGCCCTGCCGCCCAAGTCCAAGAAGCCCCGTGTGCTGGAGCTGCCCTCCTCTCCCACCCAGCTGCCTCCTGGCCTCTCGCTGGATAAGGTCAACGCGGCAGTCAACAGTCTGCTGGCTCCCGGATCCAGCGCCAACACCCTCACCCCCACCGTCATTACCTCGCACGCCCTGGTGAGTCACCCGCGCCGCCCGACAAACCGGCCGTAAATGCGGGCATGCGGTGGACTCGCGCGTGAGTACTTTCGCGTGCATGTACAGCAAACATATCAGAAACGGAACAGTGATGAAACTCGGAGATCTGAAGCCTTATTTCCCATGTCTGACAGCAGCACCGCCTACATGCAATACAACTGTGAACTGAACCAGGTCTGAACCACACTGGGGGATGGGGGGAAGGGTTCCTGGGTGAAGATTAAAGGACAGGTCAGGTATTTTTGAGCAAGATCAATGACATTCGCGTGTCACTGTGCTCAGGTATAGCAACAGAATCAACCAGTTTCCCCAAGCACTTAGTTTGCAGGTTTAGAATGAAAAATCTTTGTATAAAAGAGTTGCATTCAAAGGGGGAGGAAAATAAATAAAAATATTGTAGTTACCAAGCTGAAATGTCAAAACGAATTAGAAGTGAAATTTATTTAGACAGGGGCGCGCATTTGCTGCTCGATTAATGACATTTCATCGGTGACCAGCGATTGAAAGCTAGTTGTTTTGGGCCTCTTCTTGCCAGCATTCTCCATTTTTTGCGAGGGGGTCTGCCCTTCGTAGCGGTGCTTTTTGCCGAAGAGCTCTCGGCTCGCTGAGTGGCGTATTTTTAGCCGTGCGCGTCTACAGCGAGGTCTTTTCTAGTTCTGTGACATACGAATTCCCAGTCCCAGTAACCGCCCACGAGGTAGTCCCAGCAAGCAAGCAGTGGAGGCAGTGCTGACATGACACACGATTATTCACCAAATACATCTCCGCCTCCCTGTATGAAGAGCTTTCTTTTGGGGGAGTGACACACACGTATTAAGATGGTTTGAGTGGGCTTTAAATTAGGTGAACTAAAAACACTGGTTTTCTGAACCCAGATTAAGCTGTCAGTGGAATCTCTCTTTGACAAAACCTGTTTAGTGAGGGACCCAGTCTGGATTTATAATTGGTTTGTATGTGACCACAAATCGGTGGAAATGAAGGAGGCTTTCCTCCGTACTTTGGATGACCACAAATGACAGTGTTGTGTTGTGAAGTGTTTCTTTTTCGATCTGGCCACTTTATGATCACCTTTTCATTTTCCATCAGGGTATCAGTTCCGTTTAGTTCTCCACTGACTCCACACCAAACACGTTCCACTGCTTTTTATTATGAGGCATCACTGAACAAAGCATGAAATATGAGGTTTTGCCCTCTTTTTCCTGTTTTTCATTCTCTCCCTCTTTCTCTCTCCCTCTCTCCCTCTCTCTCTCTCTGTCTCTCTCCCTCTCTCTCTGTCTCCCTCTCTCTCTCTCTCTCTGTCCCTCTCTCCCTCTCTCTCTCTCTGTCTCTCTCCCTCTCTCTCTCTCTCTGTCTCATGTCTCTCATGCTTTGTGATTCTCTATTCATTTTCCATTCTTTTGTTCTCCGTTTTCTCTTCCTCATATTTTGTTTCATTCTCTTTTTCCTCTCTCTGTCCTTCATCCAACCCCTCTTTCCAACTCTCTCTCTGTCTCTCTTTCCCTCTCTCTCAACCCCCCCCCTCCCCCAGACTCCTGTCTTGCTGACTCCGAGTCCCCTCCCCTCCACCATCCACTTCTGGAGCACGCTCAGTCCAATCGCCCCTCGAAGCCCAGCCAAGCTCTCCTTCCAGGTGAGACTTCCGTCCCACTCGCACCGTTTCCAGCTTCACAGCAAGGTTGCGTCCAACCATCTGCTGCCTCTCAGTGTACCACTCCATCACCGTGGAGAAGATCCACATGACACACCGCCTCCCCCACCAATCACCAGCGATTCTCGGCTAAACCCGCAAATCATTAGAAAAATCCTTATATGCTCTCAGTTCACTGATTCAGTGAACACTGCTGGCAGCTGGTTCTATGAGGACAGTGTTCTCTGTGATTTCATCAGTGGAGTTGAGATTTGGTCATTTTAGACTGTCTGTCACTTCTATGACTCTTTAATAGAGAGCCGAAGTGCAATATTAGTTAAAAGCTTTTTATGGAGATATTTAGAATGTGTATTTAGATTGTGGGTCACACAATTGGAATAAGACTTAGTGGGAAGTACCATCAGCAAAGGATATTGCCCCCTCTGCTGGATTAAAGTGGTACTGAAACATGTATAGAACCAGATCAGCACTAAAGATTAAGGGGTTGGTATAGATGTTAAAAACAGCAGTAGATAACCTTTATCCGTTTATTTATTCTAATGGTCAACATTGTCTTTTCAAAACTCTTCCACTCATTATATAATTGACCTTTATATATATATTGTGTATAATTTTTGATTACTTCTGTATAATTTACATGTTGTTTAATTATAATGGTTTGTATATAATATTTATGTGATAAGTAATGTGGCTATTATACACTGACAGAGAATATTAACTGAACATTTGAAACATGTACTTTGGAATTATGTAATTCTTGGAATTCTTGTTAATTTATTCTAATAGTTCCCTTCAAATGGAAGCAATCAGATCCACATCCCAGCCTTGAGCGTGGATGGCCTGTCCACTCCCGTCGTGTTGTCGCCCGGCCCACAGAAACCTTAGCCTGTGATTGGATCTCTCACTTGTCTGCGTGATAACTGACTTGCAGCCCAGCCACTGAGATTACAGGTAATGATTGGACAGCGTGTGCTATGACGAGCTCTGATTGGTGTTCGGTGGAGCTTCTGTCTAAGTGTTGGTGGAACAGGAGGAGCACATGCTCAGTCTGATCTTGTGATTGGCTGACACAACAACCTCTGCTCCAGGCTTGGGCCCAGAACTCATTTCGTACATGAAAGATTTGTTTCTTTTCTTTTATATAAAAAAGATCCTCTTTAACATTATTTATTTTTCTTGTCTCAAAAAAGTAGATATTTTGGTGCATCTCTCTTTCCATTTTTAAGGAATCCTCTGAAAGCTTTCTGTACTGAACTTTGACGTATCTCATCTCTCATCACCTGTCACTTGATGGCAGGGTTTATTGGCACCATGAACTACACAATATATTTCTTTTTTTTTGGACTTCATCTCTTATTTTGTTATGAAACGTGAAGATGAAATATGATGGGTGACACATAGATGGCAGCAACTACTTACTACTTGCTTTGGCACCTTTGAACTTGCAAAGCAAAATGTATGTTGTTGTTTTTTAGACAACATCAATAACAACAAAAAAAACCCAACAACCCACATATGATAAAAATTCTGGATAACTACATGGAGTTATTTCTGCTAAAGAGGGATATCATTTTAGAGGAATGGAGATACCATCCATGGGACTGAATGAGAACACAGGGTTAGTTGGCTGGTCAATTACTCGTCAGCTCTTTGCCAGGATACAGAATGGCTACATCATCATTCCGTGGCCACAGAAGCGTCCCCTTGCACAGACACTCCTGCCCTGATTCTGGTTTGGAAAGTGGCATTTTTTTCCCCTCTGTGCTTGGACAGCTCCTTCCTGAAAGGAACAAAGCCACACCATTGAGGACACTTTGGGATGTTTCTGTATTGTTTTGTTGTTTGTTTTATGATGTTTTATTTGTAAGGAAACACCAGAGGAGACCAAAGACTAGCAATTTGTGTAGAATCAAGTTGAGCATTGTTGTATGTGCTGCAGCATCTCTCCTACACTCTCTCTCTCTCTCTCTCTCTCTCTCTCTCTCTCTCTCTCTCTCTCTCTCCCCGTCTATTTGTCACATTAAGGGCTACTGGACACATTAAGCTGCCAGAGTTTTAACTCTTAAAGCTTATCCATGGATTCAGTGTAAAATTCCATTGCATTTGGTATTTCTAAATATATTTGTGTATTTGGGATCATATATAGCAGATAATGGTCTAATTTATAGCCGAACAGGTAACATGAAAATGTGAAATGTTTAATGTCCTATAGATAGTATTTTGCATTAACTACTTTTGGTACGTTCCTACACTACTACTCCCTGATGTGTGCCTAATTCAATTCATTTGAAAGTTGGGTATTTATAAAACTAAGCACGCTTCTCACCTCAAACCTGTTCATAGTACTTTTCTAATTCTGGTATGGAGATGTACAAGCAAGCATTTTTTTCTACTTAAAAGCAAAATCAATATTCAATGGAATGTTCGCTCTTTATTTGAGGGATGGCATCTCACAGCACCATGAAAACCCCCAGCCTGCTGGTGGACCTCCCAGAGGCTGCACCAAACACTGCTTCATCTGACCCACGAGATCCGGCTGGACCTGGACTCACCCGTTCAGGCTGGGCAGTGACGTGTCCTGATGCTTTGTTCTCCAGTCGTTCTGTTCGCTCTTGTTTTGGAAAGACAATCCATTGGTTCCAGATCCCCAACCTGTGTGCTGCCAGGTGACACCCGACTGTGCGGTACTGATCAGGCTCGGTTCTGTAATTAAGCTATTTGTCCTCTTTATTCGCCCAGCCAGCCCTGCAGCCTTTGCTCTGTGGAAGTGAATCGCTGGCATGTATGTAAGCTGGGCCTGCGCATGCTACATCTTTGCATGGTTTCCCTGTACCAACCACACTGTAGTCCGGCAGCATCCCGTCTCAACCCATTTCACCTCCTGGACTAGCGATGTTTGTTGCTTGGCTTTACTGAACTGGGGAGAACTGAAGATTTGTGGATCCTCATGCTTGTGTTCACTGACGTAACTGCACACTTATGATCCAGTGGTATGACCAAGTTAAGCCGCAGAGTCTCTTCTGTCTTGTGCTTCGTGCTCCTCTGGTGGAAATGTCACTCTTTAAAACCCTGCATTCTGCTCTTGTGTGTACTAAAGTCAGCTCTCTAACGCACCCTGACTGTGCAGAAGTACCTATCTGGGATTCAATACCACATTAGTTTGCTGTATGCTCTTACACAGTCTGCCAAGTAGACCCATGGGTTTCAGGAATATGAGGATCCCTCAATAGTTAAAGTTACTTATGATGTCATACAGTCTCTTGGGGCTGAATAGATTTTTCTATGAGCAGATAATTGGTACTCAGTCCAACTGGTACAACTATACCAGTAAATGGAATGTATCTGTAAATAATTAGGTTTCGTTTGATTCAGTGGCAAGAATTTCGGAGTCGGCGATCTGTGTGCTCATAGCGTGGAACTTATT
>JAOYMR010000021.1:7541381-7552101 GCA_025802075.1 Tenebrosternarchus preto
GTGCATGTTATTATGCAAGTCTTCTAACAGAGAGATAACACATCTAAAATAACTTAAAAATGGCATCAAGCTTTCAGTTTCTCCAGCTCCTCGACACTTCCAGCCTTCTTGGCTGGTCCTATAAATGGCATTAGAGATACATACTCAAAAAAATAATAATAAAAAAGCACATTCACATCCCTAAAGAAGGTTCCCATTTCTAGTTGTTCCTTGGGGGCTGGTGGTCTGTGAAGGGAGGGGTAGGTATTAATTAAAACCTGTGATGGAGGCACAGACACGAGAGGAGCACAATGCTCTGATTAACAAAACCCCAGAACATTTCGGAAAACTTTGATTTCACTTGTCTGGGAGTTGAGCTGTGTGTGTGTGTGTGTGTGTGTGTGTGTGTGTGTGTGTGAAGCAGAATGATGAAAGACTGTGCCTGTCTTGTTTGTAGGGAATGTTGCAATTGAGGGAGAGAGAGAGGGAGAGGTGTTTATGTAGTGAAAAAGATGCAGCAGCAGCCAGATGCTCTGTGAAACCCCAGCACTCTCTTTTACATTAGCATTAAGAATATAGAAAACCATAAGAATATGATGTGGCAGTGTTAAATCTATGAGATAAAATGGCAAACTGACTATGCTAAACTTACTGTGGAATGTAACCACTGAATAAAACTGAAAAGTGATTTTTTAATTTTTTGTTTTTTTGGATATCGAACCACACCCTGTGGCTTTAAAGCTGTTTCTAAAATGTTTTCATAGACAAATTAAATGTCATATGTCAGATGTAAACCTATTTCAATTTTATAATTTTAGTAATAGTAATAATTTTATCTATGTATCTACATATCTATCTATACTGTTTATATATATATAAAAACAGTGTATATATATATATATATATATAGCGAGAGAGAGAGAATATAAATTAAATGCATTACATGCATATTGTAGCTTTAAAAACATCTTGCCACACCCATTCCAAGAAGAGGTCTGTCTTTACATAAAGAGGATTTCCTGTGATGTCCTGTGATGCCAATCCTCAACCTGGTGCTTATCGCAGCTGTACCCTGCGGACTGGGCATGCGGTCGTCCGATCGTGGGGAGCCTGTGGCTGGCAACCACTGCTGGTCATGCAGGTGGCACACTGGAAATGGGTGGTGTTCAGTGGGTTGCTGATCTGCCATTCAGCTGAATGGATAGCTGTGACAACATGGTACAGGTCCAGGTTTAATTGCCTTTATCCCGCTAGTGCTGACCCTTTTGGCTTGTTACCGCTCCGTTAGCTGTGTGTCTGCAGCCCTACCTGTGAGGGTAAAACAGGGTGTTTTTTCTTGTACGCATGAATGTACAACATGCGCAGGCCAGTTCAGTGCAGAAGCAGTGCGTGATGTACTGATGTTAAGGACTGGGTCATAGCAGTGATGAGATCTGAATGTCCATCAGGAAAAGCCTGTTAACCAGCGGGCCAATCGGAACATCGCCTGATGAGTGTGGTTTGTTCTCTCTCCTTCAGTTACACACCGGCTTTGGAGCAGATCGTGAAAAGGCCTGCAAAGGCAAAGTTAATTAATGCCAGCCTCCTTTACCTGAGCGTCCAGGGCAGGTAGAAGCTCTCCCATCCTTCCAGATAGTGTCTTTGACCTTTCTGAGATCGAAGGTGGTGGGTGGAAAGAAAACGGCCTTGACTCTCAGAGCTGAGCCATTTCTGTCGCATGTTGGATCTCATGTTGAAATATTCATTGAACCTATTTCTTAAAATAGTGTCCCGCTCACACGTGGCTCCGCGTAGAGCTTCAGTACCTCCAGGAAGCTTTCATCCTGCTGTTTCCCCGCCCCTCCCCCTCTTTTCGGTATTCCCTTCTTTCTTCCTTGTCCCACTCTTGTCTTTTCTCCTCTCCTACCTCCATCCTTCCTTCTCTCTCTCCCCCTCTCCTCAGCGTGGTGTGTATTCATACCAGGCTGGAGCTACCCTGCTTTGTCCTTTGGCGTACGCTGAATCCCAATGACCTATTTTATCAAAGTCATGCCCTAACGAGCCAGTATGTGCGGGCGGCCCGTGGCACACTGGCAGTCATTAGGAGTTATGGCTGTGATGTCGTCTCATAACCAGAGACAGAGAGTCTGCTGCTGACTGCTCTCTCTCTCCTTCTCTTTTTGTCTCCCTCTCTCCTCATCTCCCTCTCTTCTGCCTAACTACAGCAAGGGAGGACATAAACCTTCACCAGCTGAACTCATTATCAGAACACATACACCAATAGTATCATATACCCACCATCCATTTTATTAGAAACTCCTTCCTTATGCTCTCTGGCCACCTGTCTTATAGGTTGCATTTAATAAATGTGTAGTTATGGACTACAGCCCTCCTGTTGCCATGTACAATTTTGCAGCCACTCTCTACTCCATTTTTGCCTGGTTAGGCTGGGACCACAAGTCCACAGCCGTCTGGATATTATTTGGGTGGTGGGCCATTTTCAAACAGCAGTGACACTGTTGTGGCACGTTTGTACTGCACTGGTATATCGGGCACAATAGTGCCATGCAGTACAACAAGAGGTAACACTTTTTGCAAAGCAAAAGTGCCGAGTAATGCTGCACACATAGTTTATAGTTCATCTTACAGAAAAGCTTTTTTTTTTTTTTTTTTTTTTTTTTTAAATTTAAGTTTTAAAAATTGATTTGCCAAACTCACTGAATTACTGTGAGATTCTCACTGAAGGGCAGCCTAGATAAAGACTTTTCAATTAGGTACACCTCCATGTCTGTCTGACTTGTAGTCACCGTTCAAAGTCAGTTGCTAAGGTAGCATGTGCGTAGACAGTGTTTCACTCATGGTTTTGTAGTCCCTTCTTCAGAATCCTGAGAAAGGCCAGGCTGATATAAACCAGTCCCCATAGAGAAAACCCTAAAATTTCATTGGTCAGTAGACCAATAATCTAATAATCTAATAGATTTACATTACAGACCGCTCAAAATTGAATGAGGAGTTTGGCAATCGGGGAGAGGGTTGGAGTAGAGCTGCTCCTCCTCCGCATTGAGAGCTGAGGTGGTGTCTGCTCCAGATTCCCCCTGGACGCCTCCCTAAGGAGGTGCTTCAGGCATGTCCAACAGGGCGAAGATCCCAGGGAGGACCCAGGACACGTTCAAGGGATTACGTCTCCCTACCCCCTAGAAGAGGAGGAAGAGGTGGTGGGGAAGAGGGAGGCCTTGGCCTCTTTGCTTAGATGGCTGCTCCCACAACCTGGACCTGGATAAGTGGTAGAAGATGGACGGACGGATGAACTAACTAACAGACCCTTCAAAATAGCACCAGAAGTGGCATGTATGCAAGTACTCAGGAGTAAGGGCCTCGGGTCCAGGTTTGATTTGTACCACTCAAATAGAAATGTGTCCTCTGCCAGGTTAGAAGGGACTGACTGAATACCACTAACAACACTGTTGGAGTCTGTGAGTCTTCTGTGTTGAATACATGATTGAATGCATAAAACTATCCAGCCTGTAGTTAGAGGACACATGCATTGCAACAGTCTACAGACTACAGTGCATAGTGCAGATTAAGTGTAGATTAAGTGTAGATTAAGAAGAAGGAAGTAAACTTTCTTCTTAATCTCTCAGTGTGTGGCATAATGTTATAATAGTGGGTAAGATTCACTGTTGTGATTCCTATTGTCTTCCAGGACAGGATCATTTTGCAGTGACTCCCTCTCAGAAAGCCGTGTTTGTGAAACCTGTTGGTGAAACTTGAGCACATGAACACCTCATCCCTCCACACTTACCTACTGACTCAGACTGATGTAATATGATTAAGCTTTATTGTAATGTGATGTTATACTGACCTAACCGTACATTAATATTCGTCCCCTGAGATGTTTGATGGGACATTTTTTTTGTTTGTTGTATGCAAAACCAAATAACAACAGGGGTGGGGAGTCGGTTAAGTGCATGAACACTTCATCTCAGCTCTGCTGACTCAACCCTTCTCTCGTAATGTGCGATCAATACGCTTAATCCATTATATCCACATAATCGCCACGACAACAGGACAACGGAGATCCAAAAAAATCACGTCACAGTGGTGCGCATGGCCTGTTACCTCACGCCACAGGGAGGGCAGATGATGACGGTAATGTTTGAGAGATTAGCGTTATCTTCTCAGTAGAGAAGCAAAGCTGTAGAATACAGATAAGAGACAGAGGGAGAGAGAGAGAAAGAACCAGCTGTGGCATGAACCCTTGTCTGTCTTTATCGGGGGGAATCCTCTGAGCCAGGGTCTGCTAGACTGGAATGTCGTGGTCGGCTCTGGGCCCAGCGCATGCAGGAATTATTAATCTCCTGCCTAATCTGACTTTAATCCTGGATTTTAAGTGATGTGATTGTTTAGGGTTGAGCAGCATGGTGGAGGACGATAGCCTCGGTTTGCAGTGGGAGGGGAGGCACGGACAGCATTTCGCTTGTTGTTGTTCCATATACTGTGTCTAATTGACTTTTACTGCTTTTCCTGATGTAATTATGAGGCTTAATTACCACTGTCTCACAGGGCATCTTTCCAGGGCACAGAGCAAGTCTAGTCTAACTTACACTAACATTGATTTTTCCACTGCATTTTTATACTCTACAAAGCACAGTCTGTGTTTGAGGCACTTCACGTATGTTTGACTGACTTAAAGCATGGGTTTGGTTTATGGATAAGGCATCTTCATCTGGTCTATTGGTAGGCAGATTCAATTAAGGAAAGTCAAAAGCCTTTAATTGTATAAAATCTGATTATGGATTGATTCCAACATTTTAGATCAGATATAACCAGATATAACCAGATGTAACCAGGCATGGAATTCAGCCTGTTAGGTCTTTGTAATCCTTTTTTACAGTAATGTTTTATTTTGAAGCATGTTGTGTTTAATCTGTTTACACTGATTAATACTTAGTTCATTGGTCCTGTAAAATATGTAGTAATACATTATATTAGATATTTATTACTATTATATAAACTTATCATATAAACAATATTTTTATCTCATGTAAAATACTCAAATAGAAACTATTACATATAAAAATCTTTTTTTAAGTACACTTGCTAATTAATTTGCATCGATAACTACAACAATTAAGCAAAACCTATTAAATATGGTGTTGGTTTTTCTTTATTGTACAGTGTATTATTTTCATGTTTTGTTGAATTGTTTACCTGTTTATGGTTAAGAGGCTAAAACATGACTATGAATGGGATGCATGTGGAGGGAAAAGAAAAAGAGGTTAAAATGTAACACTTATTAGACATTCAAAGTTTATTATATGTTGTAACGCACTGTAATAAGATTACAGACCAACTCTCACCAACTATTTTCATGTCAATAAGATGCTTTGACCACATATGTGCATTCATATTGGTAATGATCCAGAATATATATGTGTAGTTATGACTTGTTAATGTCCTCATTATGAAGAGCAGTTTGTGGATACAGATGCAATTTCAAACTCTCTTGTCTGTGAAATAACATCACAGCAAATCAAGCATTCAGTTTTTCATAATGTTTTTCAAAATTATTGTAATGCATTATTATTCCAGTCTTAATATATTACATGCTCACCTTTTGTTCGCATTGAACACCTTAGATTGGATCAGTTATGGATCGTTTTTGTGTGCTTTGAAAGAACACTAAGCATTGACCATCAAAAGGCTTAATGTTCAGCAGGTTTAAGGGATGAACAGGGATGCAGTCTTCATGAGCTCACCTGCTGGTGTCTTTTATACTCACGCGAGGAAAAAAAGAGCTTTACCGTCACGTAAAAAAAATTATTCACGATTCAGATATGTGGTCATTCAGTCTGGGACAAATCTTCATTTAACTGATCACAGTAGTAGTACAGACAACCAGAGGTGCGCTGCCAAAATTCAACAACGCACAAGGCAACTGTCACTTTAGGGAAGCTCAGACTTGGAACCCTGTCACTGAGATGTTTGGAATGATAACACCTGGTTCTATAAGTCAACAAATCGTGCCAAAATCGTTTTTTTTTTTAAATCATTTTATCGCTACTTTTGGACTCAGAGGCGCAGGACCTTTGTCTTGTATTCATGTATGCTTATTAGTTTATTTATTCATAGATTCAAAATTCAAAGTAAGTGGACATGACATCATCAATCACCATACCTTCCAGAATCATTCATTAATACAGGTGTTAATTACCTCAGGTCAGGTAGACCTAAATGGTTATCTGTGCATAATTTGGTTGTTTATTTTTTCTTCTGTGTTACAAAATGTTTCAGAGGCTTGGCTGTAAAACTACAAAGAGACAAAGAGACATACCTACAAAAATAACACTAACCAAATCTGCCCTTATCCAACTTCTTGTAAACTTAGTAACATGTTGCGAACATGTACTTGACTGTTGCCGTCACAAATTGTCTAGTAGCAAATGAGCCTATAGCGAAGAAGTGCGGTAAGCCCACGCGCAGGCCTCTCCACGCGAAGGTTGTTAATTTATCTCTCATAAGCAGGACTGACGTCCTAGTGCCTGTTTTCCAAACACCGGTTACTTAAGGTAGCTAGAAAAGTGAATAGTCGTTTAGATGCTCGAAATTTGCATCTAGCTACACCATTTTTTTGGTGCACATCTAATAGGTAAACCTGGCGAATCATTAAAGGCGATAACATTTCATTTTACAGTAGGGTTTCCCATCATCGGTGAGGTAATAAGCTTTTCGGAATCAAAAATGCCCCAACAAGGTCTCGTATTTCTGTTGAACCGTGGGTGCCTGCATAGTGTGACCTATTGATGATGGAATCGTTTTTTCGCACTCCTCACACTGCCGCAGGAACGGTAGACCCGAGGGCACGGCGAAAGTGGACCATTACATCATTGCTATGAGATAGAACGATGTCCCCTCCTTTATCTGATTGGAAGATACAAACCGGCCTATCGGTTCCATTGGTTAATGACAACGTACCTAAAGGATGAGAGAGGCGTGTTCTTGGAGGCGCGTAGGGCGCTTTAAATACGGTGAGGATAAGACAGAAGTGAGCAGGTTGAGACACCGTGAAGAGGGCGAGTCTCTCGTTGCTAATCGGAACCAGGTTTCGACCGTTTCAGCGCTAATATAGTGTCTTTGAGTTTGGTCTTAGGATCGCCTTAAATTTAAGCAGTTTCCCACACCGAGAAGTGTAGACAAACATTTCTACAATCATTTTCCATCGGACTGTAGAATTCGTGGAGCGGAGCGAGACGTCCTTTACGTTGGACCCATCCGGTGTTCGGTGGAGGTAAGGGCGTTACTTTTAGCTGGTTTAGCGATTTAGATGTATGAAATCAAATATTCTTAAAGTTACACAATATCAGCATATACTGTATTCTAATCATATATTATATTCAATAGTGAGGTGATAGTCTGCTCGTATCGTTTTCAGTCCGAGTTACTGCGGGAGGTTCCGCTTAAGTTGAAAGTAAAACAACTGGATCACATCTGCCGTTATGTGACTTTCCAGGTTTCGCTGATCTCCAGATAATCAGCGAAATCACATTCACCCTGTCCTGCTCTGCCTACGTGATCCTGACGAAGCGCTCTGCTTATAATAACGTAGCGACAGCGCTACGCTTCGCACCGATAATGTGAGCCTACGATATGTGCATCTGTTTACAGAGCCTGTGCATTTAGAATTAAACTGTTATCGTCGGTTATAACGACAGTTGAACTGATCCCGGCTACTTTGGCTCCCTCAGCGAAAACAATGAAAAAGCAATAGATTATATAGCCTGTTCTCTGTAAGGTCTCTGATCACTAAAACAGGCCGTTCAGAGCTATAGGCCTATCAGTTATTTACAAACTGATGTGATTCAAAGTGACGTTTTAGAACAGCCTTAACTGATAAATTTGAGGCCCTCTGGTAATATGTTGCTAATAAGATGGTGTGTATCAGAATTGAATATTTTTAACAGTAGTCTATAATACATGAAATTCTTTCAAATGAACTGATACGGTTGCTAGTATACCGATTTTTGCTTCTAACTCAGATTTTATCACTCACCCCGAAGGTATATACATATTTATACCAGGAATAAAATCTCATTAGCAATGTGTCTTTAAAAAATGCTGCATCTGCACAGTTGATCATTAATGAGTTTTAGGTTTTCACTTTAAAAAGTACCTAAAAATGTCAACTTTGTTGAAATACACTTGAGTTCTAAATGGGGGCGCAGTGTAGAGAAAAACGGGCTGTGGTTAAAAATAAAATAAATGAAATAAAGTGACCATTTATGTGACTGTGGTTCATCACAGTCACACACTGTAACCACACACACCCTGTGTGCGGTGCATCTTGTACTTCTAGCTTTTCTTCTCTTCCATCCCTCCTCCTCTGTCATGTCAAGGTAACGATCTCTTTTGAGCCGTTGTTTGTGGACCTGTGAATCATGTTACTAACAACAAAACCACCACCGTTTACCTCCACACAGGGAACACACACACACACACACCACACACACACACACACACACACACACACTCCTGCACCGCTTCTCTATGAAATTATTTTTGGGAAGATTATTTGGTTGGGATTTGAGTCAGGATGAAACCAGCCCGTGCAGTGATAATTAGACTGCACTCTATTCCCTGCAAACCCCCCCCCCCTCAACACTGCTGCTGCTGCTTTTAAAATTCAGCTTCAGAGGAGCCGAGGAGGAGGAGCCGGAGACGTCCTTGCGTCCTGTCAGAGGCGCTGCCCGCGTTCTCCTGCTTCAGAGACTCCTTATCCTCTGAGTTAAAGAGGGAAACTTCAGCTCCTGTTTTTCTGAGCAGACAGACAGGAGTAACTGAAGTGTCCTCCACTGCACCGGCGGCACCACGCAGAGGAGAAAGAGGCTCACAAAATCCATTCCTAAAGTGCATTAATCCTAAAGTGGGAGTGTTGGTCAGGGACACAGGACGCTGTCGACTCGTTAATGCGGTTCTGTTGCGTAGAGAGAGCCTTGTGTAACACGATGATTCAGTGTGAAATGACTTGCCTCTCGGCTGCTCCATGGACGTCCGGATGCTCTGCTGCCCGTTTGAGTGGCGCGGAGGTTGTTCGTGGCACTAGAGCTCCTACTTTGAAGAGGTTAGTTATGGCCTGGATCGTTTTGGACAGGCTGGTCTAAAAGGACTTCACACAGTACTGTGTTCAAACATATCTCTGTTGTGGATGCAGTGGGAGAGAGCAGGGAGAGACAGAGAACGCATCAGGGCTTTTATATTCTACAGAAAATGATCATGAAAGAGCTTCCATGTCCTTGAGTAGAAGTCCACTCCCCTGAGCCATTCTCCTCAGTTCTATCTACAGTATCTCTTCTCTGCCTTCTCTCTGACAGTCTCTCTCTCTCCAGTTTTGTTTCTCCATCTCTCTCTCTCTCTCTCTCTCTCTCTCTTTGCTCAGCCCCCTTTGTTAGCTTGATTGATTCTGCTTTCATCAAGCACAAAATCTGCTGCACACTTACGTAATGAGTGTGAAAAAGAGTGAAACTTTAATAGTGAGATAGGCAGAGAGATGATTGAGGATGAGCAGAGGTGCTCAGTCATATAGCTAAGTGGGTGTCATAGGACACAAAAATGTTGCTCAAATTAAATAATAATGAACATGAAACGGCCCATTCAGAGTTGCTTTAAAGCATAGACTCAACTCTGCTCCTCCACCCTGGAGCTTCAGTCATCTGCTTGTTTATGACAGCAGATGGAGCTGAAATTGCCTTCATACCTTTAAAGGCAATGACAAAAAAAAAAAGTTGAAGCCTCTTGAATTTTAAATGGTTTAGTTGATGTTTTTTGTTTTGTTTTGTGTCTGCAACCCTTGCCTTCACACCTTTTGGAACCGAATTTATTTAGAATCTAATTGGTTCTGTGCAGCTGAAGCTGGGTGAAAATGACTGGGTGATAAGGCTGTGAGCCAATGTCCATCACCTTTTCTAACACTTTCTGTGCGGTTATATGATTTGCTGGAGAGGAATGACTTTTTGTTGGTCTTGGTTTGGAAAGGTTAATGGCAGTTTAATAGGGGGCGACACTTTATCAGCTTATCCATTAGTCTCCAGCCCATCTGTTGGCTTTGCTGTCCTCCATTGCTGTGATCAGGGTGAGAAGTGACTGGTCTCAGCCCACTCTTGGATGTGTATTTTTTTGTGTGGATTGATGACTCTCAACCCCGCTGTGACATTAACACGTATAAAGATCCCAGCAACCCTGCTGTGACATTAACACGTATAAAGATCCCAGCAACCCTGCTGTGGCTGATTTGACTCATATCGGTTTAACGCACACATCAGTGCCACTGCCACGTCAGTGTTAATGCTGTTAATGCTCACATTGAACTGTGCTGAGATACAGGCTGACAAATTAGACACGTGAACACATGCTACTGCAACTGTAGACTTCTAGAACGTGCCTATAACAGAGGTACCTGTAAATACCTAATGAAGCGCATGTAGGTACGAGCAGGAAGACAAAAGAGAAACACCTGTCAGGCATGCAGCTAGCATGGGGATTGTGGGAGTGTGTGCGTGTGTTTGCATGTATGTGAGAGACAGAGAGAGACAGAAGGACGTGTTGCAGGTGTGCAGGGTAGTCGGGAGATGTTGGCAAAGCGTGACGTTAGAGATATAGCTCTCCACACCAATTAACAGCTGCTTCTCTGGGCGGGGCCCCGGGGGGGGGGGGGGGGGGGGGGGGGGGGGGGGGGGGGGGGGGGGGGGGGGGGGGGGGGGGGGGGGGG
>JAOYMR010000021.1:7552655-7581799 GCA_025802075.1 Tenebrosternarchus preto
CCACCCCCCACCCGTGCCTCCTAGCAAAAAAAAAAAATAAAATAAAAAATGAAAATTAAAGACCTGCCTGCAGCTCCCTCCATTATTAATAAGACATCCATGAATTTTTCATTGTCTCCAATACGTTTGCAAATGTGAGAGGCTGTGTCAAAATGTGTTGGATGAGGAGGCAAGTGTGTGTGTTGAAGCAGAGATCAGTGCGTAGCATTGATCGCTACACACACACACACACACACACACACACACACCCTGCCACGATACTCGGCCATGACTGCATATACCACTGCTTTTACCCCAAGGCTGTGCAAATAGCAATACATCCTTTTATTCATGATTGTTGCATTTTGTTTTGCAATGTTGTGAATATGCATTTTCTCGTTATTATGGTTTAATAATTTACAGCGTCGTTTTACTTTTCTCCGCGCTTCAGGGCAGGATCGAGGGGGTCATTAATGTGGTACGGAAGAAGTTGTTTAGGGTGTTTATTTTGCAGTGAACAAAACGACACACACCAGCTCAAAGCTGGAGACCTATTTAGTGTTAACATTGTTCAGGCCTCGCAAAGATCTGCCTGGATGATCTCTCTGCTTGGATGATCTCTCTGCCTGGATGATCTTTCTGCCTGGATGATCTCTCAGAAACTGACACGTGAGAGAGATGGTGCACTCTGTCTGGCCACTGCATTGAGTATTAAATATTGTGTCTTTGTATTAAGGAGTGTTCTAACCATCTGGTCCCATAGTCCTGTGCTAAATGCAAGAAAGCACTCATGGAAACGTACGAATAAACACACATAGAAGCTTTGGTTTTCCATTAGCCATTTAAGACATGCAAGATGTGATCCACATTAGCGTCTTGGTAAACAGAGCACCGCCCCTACATTATCCAGATCATAACCTTACATTAACCAGTTATTTACAGGTGCGTATGATCCAAGTGTCTTCTAATAGGCTCATAATAAACAATACAACAAACATTGGGAAAACAAACTCAAAAGTCTGTAGATATGTTTGCTGATTTTTTGCACAAGTGAAGTAGTGGGGATATTTCATATTCTATACAGTGCTGTTGGGTTTCGATAAACTATCACCAAGTGGGTTCACATTCATCGCCTATGTTCAAGTGCACAATATGAATAAATTTCAACTGTTAGCAGAACTGCAGGATCAAATAGCACAGCGAGAACAAGCCTTGACTACTGACAGCTGAAACATCACAGACCAAAGCTTCAAGGGGATATGCAAACATTTTCACGGGCCTGCTGGTGCAAAGTGTGGAGCGCTCAGGTTAGCGCACGCCTGGGCAACAGGGATTAGGATAAATCTGTCCTGCAGTGTAACCCTAGCGTGCGACAGAATCCGAAGGCGACTTCATGACGTTTGGATTCACCAGCGTTGACTTGCCGTAGGAGGACTTGGGTGATTTTGTCTTGACAGAATCTTCTGAATGTGCCTTTTCTGTGGACTTGCTGATTACAATGGTTTATCTTAAGCAAAGATTTGATTGTTTAGTTGTTTGAGGTTGACAGGAAGGCAGTGTCCTCTTATGTTTCAGTGCAGTTCCTTGTGTGAGTCAAGATTTTTTTTTTTTTTTTACTGAGCCTTCATTATTTCTCAAGGTTGTTTCTTACATTATTATATTTGTGGATTTGTTCATATCACACATTTGAGCTCCAGCACACCTGACCGTACTCAGCAGCAAGTGAAGCTCTTACCGACTTTAAACCGGGTGTGTTGGAGGAGCAGAGAATTCCCCAAATGTGCTTTTCCAGGACTGGGAAATACTATTCTGTTTGAATTTCTTTGGTTTCTGGTTGAATTCTTTTTGTTTGCTTTGTAAGTTCTGGTTTAAATTCTCCTTGGTTGCTATTATTCTAGCATTCCATGCAGTGTAAATTGCTGTTCTAGATGCAGTATCTACTCTGCTTTTCTCTTCCCTCTCCTCTTCCTCCCACTCTTTCTTTCTCTCACTATCTTGTTCTCTTCTCCCCCATGTTTCACTGAATGGTGCCACCGTGCACATCACCAAAAGCAGCCCTAAGGGTTGGTCCCTTTTGCTGCTTCCTGTCAGGTTGCCATGGCATCAAGCAAGGTGGCCCCATTTCCTGCTGCTCAGAAAGGCCGAGAAGGGGACGTCCTGGGCTAGCATGTTGTTCGCTAATGCGATCAGACAGGCCTGCTGAAGACCGTCACACGTCCAAGACAGGCTAGACTGCAGTAGATCCACTCACAAGCACAGCTTAAAGCACTCATGGTGCGGCTCAGAGCCAACATGAACACCAGAACTCTATCTCCCACATAGCTGAGCAGCAGGGATTGACTTAAAGCTCATGGGGAAAGAGCCAAAATGGCTGCCAAATTGTGTCATTGTCCAGCTTCACCCAGGTAAAGACATATGTCAAAGATTAGGTCTTGGACCCTTCATGGATACAAACTGACTCTCTGTGTGTGAAGGAGAGCCAAGCTAGGTGTTGATCTGGACACTAGATTCAGTGTGGCCACTGAGACAGTCTTTTATTCAATTATGGTTTGCACAGATAGCTTATGACATAGCACAGAGATCAAGGGCCAAGTGTGCTCCTAACATGGTGTCCTAGCTGTTTTCATCCATCTCTAAAGGCTTTTGCCTGGTTTGCAGGGAACTTGAACATTCTGATTGTTTTGTATTGTGGTGCTGTCCAGCAGGTTCAGTTATTCTGCTGAAAGCCAGAAGACAAAGCCACTGTTTAGTTTATACGACTGTCACATGGTGTGAAGAACCTGCCTCCAAAAGCCGCAGCTGCTCTCGAATGTCCACGGCCCACCAAACCCAGAGCCCCAGGGGCAACAGGGAAGATGAAAGAGAGGAGTAACGCAGTGCAATGCTGACACAGTGTGGAAATGCTGCTCAGAACATCCTTGAAAAAGCCTTTTTTTTAGACATTTCTGGGTCACTTGTGCCCAATTCACGGTATCAGACAGGAAAAGAGGGAACCTCCTTGCTCGCCTCCTCTTGCCCATTCTCTCGTGCCGAGGGCCCAGCCGGCCGGACCAGCCTGTCTGTGTCTGCCGTTCTACTCTTCTGCTCCTGACGTGCTCCTCCGGGGAGCCAATTTGTGTGTGGTGCATGAAATGGGCTCAGAGCGGGTGCGGCCGAGGCTGCAGGTACCGTGGCGTGGAGGTGGTATGGTGTGGAGTATCCGAAATGACTTTCAGTCCCGTTTTTGTTTGCATCGCCTGACATTTTTCGAGCCTGCTGAGCCAGAGCTGCATGCCCATGTTCCGTGTGTATTTGGCAGAAGAGAGGGGTTTCCGCAGAGTGGGCACATTAAATCAGCCAGCGAGCCTAACAGTCAGAATAGGCAGCACTGTTCTACATGCCTGTGTGGAATGCGATGCGGTTGGCTCATCAGCTACTGCCTTGGCTTGTGATTGGCTAACCCAGAGACAGGCACAGTGTGGTGTCTAGCAGCTGCAGGGTGGCTCTGACATGCTCAGAGTTCTGAGGGGATTCTCCACCGGGAGATATGATTGATTGCATGGAAGCTGTTGTCACCCTTCTGTCAGTGGCATTTTTAATAAACTGCTACAGTAGCGCACTGGACCAGTTATGGAGACATATACCGTATATTATGATGTACAGTCATAGCAAAGGAGCAAAAAAGCTCAATTTAATTAGACCTGCACTATGCAGGTTTAGACAACAGAAAATTGGTAGGTCTGTTGCAGTGTAGTCTAAAATGGTTCTGGAAAAATGACCACCTCTGGTAATTAGTAGACTTCATAGAAGTCTATATTCAATATACAATATAAAAAGACTTAATTCAAAGACCAGCCACTGACATTGAGCACAGCAGGTTTATGCTTGATGCTTAAATGGCTGATTATAAACATTGATGAATAAACAGAAATCATGTTTTGGCTTGCAGCTGAGTGTGACACTAAAAAGCTTTTGCTGTTATGAATTTGTGAGTTGCGGTTTATGGTATTGAATTTGATCACTAATGCACAATTATGGCTTTAACTGGCTGATAATGTTTTGCTTTTGTTTGTGCTCTTTCTGCTCAACCTAAAGCGTCCCGTGCTGTGTGCTGTAGTACTGAACAGGACGTTGCTTCCGCTTGCATCACTGAACTTCTCTTATAAGTATCTTTAAGCTCAGGGGGGATTTATGGTCTGTGAGAGACACTCTGCCACAACTGAATGCTTCTTTACATTCATGCCACTGGAAAGCAATCAGAACCATCATAAAAACAGATTCATTATACGACATGTTCAAATCTGTCAGTTTATAGTGGACTGTAGCTGTTTAGACTATCGGTTATTAAAATGTGTCATACCTTAAATGTCACATAGCAATGACATTGTCTCTCTCACATCACAAAAATCCACACCAATCAATTTTGTAAGACTTGTGGTCAGTGGTTATAATTTTGAATCTGATTTTCTGGGCCCAAATTCAATAACTTTTAGTCAGACAATAAAGTTTTATTTTATCATGTACAGTATTTGTCATTTTCTGAAATGGAGAGAGCAAGGCGACACTTTGATGCTGTGGTTATGATTTAAGACAGGTAATTGTGTGATGAGTTCTATTAAGATTGCAACTCCCTAGTTTAGTTCATGCGATCATATTAGCATATTGCTCATCTGTGTGTGGCCATGAAGTTGCACATGGTTGATGCCACAGTGGTATCATTGTCATGCAAGATCAAACAACAGTCCACCATCAAAGGTGAATATACTCGTCGCATTACAAAATAAAAACAGGGGGAAAACTCAGTGGAATGTGGTTGTTTACAAGCACATGTTCTGTACTAGAATTTGTGCCAAACTGATGCTTAAGGGAAACACTTATCAAGCTTGGGAGTTTATGACTGATCAGCTGTGGCCTTTTATATATTTGTAAATACAGACATTTGCTCACAGGAGTTGATGAGTAGATCACCACTCACACTCTTAAACGTCTGATAAACATGTGCACAAGAGCCAAAACATGTTTCTGACTTAAACACACTTTTGAATGTATCAATGTCCCAGATCTGAGGTCATTTAGTGTGGAGTCCTTGTGAAATAAAGTGCTTTGAATCATTTTCACTGCATCAGTGCCCACACGGCACCAGACACCTTGAAGCCATCGGCCCTCTGAGAGCCGTTAGACTCGCTGGTTCAGAGATCGGCCAGTTCTTGCAGACTTGCTTCCGTTTTGCGGGAGAGTCGAGACGGACGGCTGTGAGAGCTCGGCCTTTGATGTGCGCCTCCTTTTATCTCCCTCTCAGTGAGCCTTGGTGGGTGTACCTTTGCATTCAGGAGGCCACAGTGAGGCTTACCCACAAACGACCGCTCACTGTTTACGTCGCGACCAGGCTGAAAGAGGGCTGAATATTTATCAGCTTTGAACTCTGAGAGATGCTTCCACCCCCTGAAAAGTAAACTGAAATTTGTGTAAAGCTGGTTATATCAGTTTCAGGGTGTCAAAAAAAAACACACTACAGTGTATATGTTATATTTATATGTATATATATGTATGTGTTATATGTATATTTATATGTATGTATGTACAAAGAAGTACATTTAACAAATAATACATAAAAATCAAAGCATTTATTTCTTCCTTACAATTAATATATCGTCTTTCCTCTCTTTCAATTATGTTTTGCAGGTCTGAATGAACCAACGTCTTCCCTCCATTTTGTAGAAGACTATCATCCTAAAGAGAAAAACAGTGGTACCAGTACTTGAGATCCCCCCCCCCACAGACTCCCAGCATGGAAAGAACTGCCATTTCCGCCTCGCTGCTCTCCGTCTGCCTCGTTCTGGCTGCATGTCGCTCTTCCCTGGCGGGTTCCTTCTGCCCAGCACAATGCGTATGTGAAACCCGCCCGTGGTACACGCCTCAGTCTGTCTACCATCAGGCCAAGACTGTGGACTGCAATGAGCTTCACTTGAGCGTCATTCCACGGAATGTATCTGCTGACACTCAGGTGCTTCTTCTGCAGAGCAACAACATCTCCATGGTGACCACAGAACTCCGGAGTCTTGTCAACCTCACGGAGCTGGACCTTTCTCAGAATCACTTTACACGGATCCAAGATGTCGGATTGGGTAACTTAACCCAGCTTGTCACCCTTTACCTAGAGGAGAATCAGATCAAAGAACTACCTGATTTCTGCCTGAAGGATTTGGTCAGCTTAGAGGAACTTTATATAAACCATAACCAGATCTCTTTGATTGGCCCAAATGCTTTCTCCGGCTTAGGAAATCTACTTAGGCTTCATTTAAACTCCAACAAGCTGGTATCTATTGACAGTCAATGGTTTGAGTCTCTTCCAAACCTGGAGATCCTCATGATAGGTGAAAACCCTATAGTTGGGCTGCAGGATATGAATTTCCACCCGCTTTCTAAACTACACAGTCTTGTGCTAGCTGGCATGGGTCTAAGGGAAATACCCACTGGCGCTTTTCAAGGACTGGAATATCTTGAGAGCCTCTCATTTTTTGACAATAAGCTGACAGCTGTACCTAGAGATGCTCTCCGCTCTCTACCAAACCTGAAGTTCCTTGACCTTAACAAGAACCCTATTGTCCGAGTACAGGAAGGTGATTTTCAGAACTTCCCCCATTTGGAGGAGCTCAGCATGAACAACATGGAGGAGCTGGTAGCCATTGAGAGAGGTGCATTTTCCAACCTCCCACAAATGGCCAAGTTGGAAGTCTACAACAACCCTCATCTGTCTTACATTGACCGCAATGCTTTCCAAGGAATGGCTGGGTTACGCACGTTGCTGGTTCACAGTAATGACCTCACACTCCTTCCTCAAGAGGTTTTAGCTTCTTTCCCCAACCTGGATGAGGTCAGCCTCCACAGCAACCCAATCAGATGTGACTGCCTCTCGAACTGGGGCCCGATCTTCGGCAACCAATCAAGTCTCAAGCTTCTAGAATACCAGATCACCCTGTGCGCCTCGCCTCCACACCTGATTGGCCACTCCCTCCAAGAAGTAGTGACAAGCAGCTGGAACATGGCCAGTAACAGCTGTCTGCCACTTATTTCTTTGCACACCTTCCCTCCACAGCTCAACGTCACGGCCGGACAGCCCCTGATGCTAGACTGCCGTGCCGTGGCTGATCCAGTCCCTCAGTTCTACTGGGTGACACCCACAGGTGACAAAGTCACCTCTGAAGTGGTATCCCCAGCCATGAGCGAGACCGGCAGGGGCATGAAAAAGCACAGGATGCAGGACCAAGGTGCCCTGGAGATTCTCCATGTCGAACCAGAGGATGCTGGTCTCTACACATGCGTGGCATGGAATGCAGAAGGTGCAGACACTCGGAGCGTCTCAGTGTATGTGGACAAGAGCAACTGGCATGGCTCTCGGCAGAGAGCAGGCCAGCAAGGGGGGGCCAACAGCACAGGATCCCTGGTGGTCTTGGCAAAAATAATTCACGCACATTCTGTGGTACTGGAGTGGAAAGTCTACCCATCTGTCCCTGCCTCCGGCCATGAGATGCCACAACCCAAGTGGCTCAGTGCCACTATGAAAATCGACAACCCTCAGATCAGCTACACGGCCAAAGTTCCCGTGGATGTTCAAGAATACAACCTCACCCATCTACTGCCCTCCACAGAATACCAGGTCTGCCTGACCATGGCGTCCACAGAGCAGCAAACCCAACATTCCTGCATCAACGTCACCACAAAAGAAGCCAGTTGCGCCGTGGAGATGGTCGCTCAGCCGAGCAATGTGGCCCTGGCAGCGGTGATGGGCTCCATGTTTGCCATCTTCATCATGGCCCTTCTGGTGTTTTATATGGGTCGGCGTATAAAGCAGAAGTCTTGTCACCACTCACTGAAAAAGTACATGCAGCATGCGACCTCCATTCCTCTCAATGAACTCTACCCTCCTCTCATTAACCTGTGGGAGAACGAAACGGAGAAAGAAAAAGACGCATCCATTGACCCCCATAACTCACAGATAGACACTTCAAAGACATATATGTGGTAGTCTGACTACGGGCAAAAGACACTTCCAACAAAGTATGTATGGTGCTGTACATAGATGATAAGTATGTACTTACTTATTGATGTCATTGTGAAATATGTATTTTTAGATTGTATAGCCTTCCCTAGCCATAAACATTCTACTTGGCTGCAGTTGTGAAATGGTCATGTACACAGTAGATGAATGTTAAGAGTGCCCAACCAAACACACTCCTGCAATAACCTTGTATTAAGTTTATCATTACGCATGCGAATATGTTTGTTATTTGTATTATTTATTCATATAAACATTGATCTCCATCACAAGCCTGAACACATTTGGATTTCTTGCATGGAATTCTTGCATGTTTCAGTGCACAAAGTAATTCATACTGCCATATTTTTTTCTCTCACATCTAAAAATAAACAGATGTGAAGTGGCAAACACACACACACACACACATGCACACACACACACACACACGTACATTTTCCTTCTGTATCCTAACATCACTGCATTTATTATCACCTGCTTTGTAATAACAATAAATCTCATCTGCCAGCTGCTGCGAAAAAATCGCAGTTACCTGCAATTAATTAGCTGTCAGGCATAATTAATATCGTCTTCAGTAGCCACACAGCTGTGTTTGCTTGACCTTTTCCCTTTTGAATATCTGTTGAAGAAAAAGCTATATTTAGAAACTTCAGAATGGTGGCAGCTTTGGCACTTGGTACAAACTTAATAAGATGTTACATTGAGGCCTATACAATAGAACCAAAGCAGGTTTCATTAAATTTACTTGTATCTAATTTTGTGAAAGAACATCAACAGTTTTATTGTGTCCCTGATCTACTGGACAATGACACAGTTTTTATTATTTGAAAATTTTAATGAAACAATTACGTTGAAGGATGCCAAATGTAATTTGAGATCCGTAATGTGTAAAACATGTAGGATTCGCTTTTTAATAGCCCAAATAAATGGACTAAGTGACATAATAAACAGTCGTGTGTATGACAGTTACAAATCCTTTAAAGGCAGGTGTGTATTTGAATCATTTTCAGTTATTGTTTACTTTGGTACACTTGCTGGTTGGGCTTTCAGTCAGGTGTCTTGACTTGACCGATCAAAAGCATTACCCTTTTAGTCCGAAAATCCTCTGTAAGAGCTTTAGTAGTATGGTTCAAGTCACCGCCCTCCTGCAAAGTGCTGCCATCCACAGGGTTTTTTAGGCATTTGATTTGATCTGAGCACCTCCTGCTATGGTAGCCCATAAGATTTTTTCCCCAGAACTCTCCAGGCATGCTTAGACGCGCTTCTTTGCAAGCTACAAAATGTCTTCTCTCTTATTGTGGTTTAGCAGTGTTTTTTCATCATCTGGTAAACTCTCTGGAGATCATGCCAGGGTGTTCTTCACTGAAGTCCTTGCCACATCCATGCCTCTAATCTTAATAGTGATCTTATTCTGTTCAGCTTTTTTTTCCATGACCAAAACGAAAGCGTGAGCTGTCCTCTTTAGTGGCCTCTTTTGTGATTTGCCAGCTTGTTTGCCTTTGCTGAGCTGACCAAGGTGTTCTTGCTTCAAACACCTATTTTCCCACCTAATGGTATTGCTATGGCTCCGACAGAATTCATTCTGGAAGATTCCTCCAGTTCATATGAAAAAATGATAAAGAGCTGGTCAAAGAAAAAAAAAAGAATAGTTGTTCATTTACTTTTCATTCCCTTGTTTGGAAAAAATGACATGAAATGGGACTGTTATTCCTGTACAGTTTATTCCTAACTTAAACAGCCTCATTTTTACTGCTTCATTTCAAACCCATTGTACAGAAGTACAAGACCAAACAACAAAAACTGTGTCATTGCTCAACTAATTACGCCCAAACTACAGAATATTGCGTCGCTGTATGTTTGACACCTTAATGTCATTGCCATTTTTTATAACGAGAAACTATTTAATTTCTCTGCTGATTATAGTGCCATTTTAATATCTGTTCTACTTCAAATAGCATGATAGGTTTGATAGGTTACATAAGATGGGTCTGTTGAGATGTGGAGAATGAAATCAGTAATTATTTTTACATTATTCAACATGACTTAATTAGCCATTCTGTAAACAATAAATAAATGTGTTTGGCAAAATATTGCCATCCTAGATGCAAGCAGAAATATTATATAAATCACGTGGACACAACTGTTTCACTTATCGTGTTCATCCTACAAGATGTTTTATATAATATTTAAAACAATCATCCATAGTAAAAAAGAAGCATATACAACACATTGTATTCATGTAAAGGCATTTTGGAAAAAGACTAATTTTCAAGAAAATAAAGTAATGATAAAAAAAATAAATAAACAAGCTCCAGTCTGCAGGGATGCATTCTCTCTGTTATGTCTTTTGAATTTGTCATTTATTATTTGAACCAAAGACAACTGGAATTCAGAGGAGGTGCCATTGTCAGATAAACCTAAATGACGTCTTTAAAATTACTTTTTTTTTAAATCTGAGTTGATGAAAATCAGCTCAATTTTTTTATTACTCTAAAGTTTGTTTATTAATAAAAGCATATGTTACTACTGTTACGCACAGTATGCTTTTCCATTTTTTTTAAAAAAAAAATTCTAATTTATTCAGTAGTTGGTACTAATATAAAATCACATATTGGAAGAACTGTTATGGCAACATTTGTGTTCACAATGTTGTGTTGTATCCATTCTGTGAGAGTTAAAACATAATGAGCAAGAATGCAATATCTATTCACCAGCCATATGTAACTTATTGGTTCATGATTACAAAATTAGTCTTCATAGTCTTTCATGTAACAATGCCTAGAGTTTATTGCAACACATGTGCCCTCTGGTGGTCGCACAGCTTAATGACATGTTAGAACATTTGCTTTATATCAGTGAATAGCAGGGTATTTTATACTAGGAGAATACTGTTATATTTCGACTTAGATCCAAAGTACTTTTACACCTTTAGGACGTGTTGGTCTGTGCTCATTAGAAAAGAATTGATTATAGACAAAAACATTGGAAAGAAACAATAAAAACAATTATCAAAATTGTTGTTCTCTTGTTTTTTTTTTTTCATGCGTAATGTGCGACACACACATGAATAAAAATGTGTAGACTACCCCAGAAGTTGTATTTAACAGTTCCTTCCCCAAGGATTTGGTCATTTTGGGAGTCTTTAATGTAAGTAAAATAAAATGTAATTCTTAGCCTACATTTTCCTTGAATCTTATGTTTAAAAACAAACCTACTCTATTCAGATAGCTATCTTGTTCATGTCAATGGAGAATGTACCAGTTAAAACAGAAGATCTATGTCATTATCAAGTATAATTAACAGTGGTGGCAGTGAGATATATAAACTGCTTCTATTCTCCATGTTTTAGAATTTACTTTTATACACTGATGTCACGATGAAAGGTTGCACTCATTTTCCTATTCTGTTGATAAAAACATGTATATGTGGAAGTGATAACAAATTGCAGCGTTTACACAATGTCCACAATTCACATAATATTCACATAATACACAAATAGATCGTTCAAAAAAAGCATGAGATACAATGAGAAAAGTTTCAAGTTTGATGGCTGGAAAAAAAAAACTCAAATTATATAAAATCAGTGGGTTCCTATGAAATGATAGAGAGGTGAATGAAAGGATAGAAGGGGTGGATAGACAAGGGAAAAGTAGTTTAATAAGTTCAGCAACTTTAGTGTTTCTTTTTTTTTAAGGCTGTAGGAGCATCAGAATCAACAGAGGAAAGAAAAACGCATAATAAAGAATGAGTGTAGGAAAAGAAACCGACATGTAGCTATATTAGCCTTACTAGGTAAACAGATTTTGGTGTTTATAGTGTGAAGGGCATAAACGTTAGCAGGCAGCATAAATCAAATGGAGGTCAACATGATTAAACACGAGGGATGACAAAGAAAGGATATAAGAGTGATAGAGGTGTGAAAAGTGGATGAGTAAATTTTATCACTCCGCAACAGATTAGGCGCGGCAAATTGAGCTGTTTTAGTTTGGAATTTGACAAAATGGGAGCAGTTTGAAAAATTGTCCCGTGTAAGTCTATGGGAAAAAATGGTCAAATGGAGGGAAAAGGAGTGATGGAAGCGATGGGTCGCTCTAAAAAGCGCGAGCACCTCTTTGGGGGGTATAGGACAAAGGGTTCTGGAAAGTTTAGTGGTTCTAGTGTAGACAAAACTGTTCTAATTTTTGCAAGGGAAGGGAAAAAGGCATAAGAAATTAAAGAAGAGAAAGTTGGCTTTAGCAACGCCCAAGTTAAGTCATCGTGGGCTTCAAAAATGTAGGACTCACCTAAGGACAGGTAGCCAGCCTAGTTTTCAAGGACACTGTTCTCTAACTGTTGCACAAACATTGCAGTTTTTTCCCTTTGTTCTAGCAGGCTGAAAGCAGTTATTTAACGTTGAACCGAATGTATTAACTTTGAAGGACTATTATGTATAACAGGTTATATATAACCTCGCAGAATAGACATCAAACCTTGAATCAGTTTGATCCTTTTTTTTATCACAGTAGATATCATATGGCACGAGGAAACTGGCTCTAAATCAGTAAGCTACTTTTATTAGGCCAATGTAAATTATGTTGATGAATTTATACTTTCAGACAAGTTTCGTCTATAGTAATTAAATCACACGCAACGTAGCCTGCATAGTATGCACATGCAGGAATATATTCGAACACACTGTAAAACACAACTCTGCTGAAATATAAAAACACCGCTAGTTTCCATATTATAACTAATAACCTGAAAAGAAGAGTGTAACAAAGGAAGTGACGTTGCGATGTCGTCAGTCTTGTGTTGATGTTTTGTGGAAAGTGGAGAACGGTGGACGGGAAGCTAGACGGTTTGTTTTTGTTCTCCAGCCATCGGCTTTTATCGATAAAAAGGATTCACTGCTTCACCAAAACGTTCGAGGACGCGTAGTACCATAAAGAAGACAGCCACGTTGAAATCGGTGAACGCAAAACACTCTCAGAAACGGAGGAATCGTCCCCCCTGACCCCCCTCTTTAAATAGCTAACATGACGATTCTGCCGAAGAAGAAACCCAACTCATCTGTCGGTGTTTCTGACCATTCCGACGAAACCGACAGACGAACGGGTTCAGATCCGCACCAGCATTCACATGGTGTTAGGGCAGGTGCAAGGCCTCGAGCTTCTCCGCCTCCGTGGTCATATCAAGCCGCTCCACCTTCATCAAGAGAGGACAGGCGGAATGAATCAAGCACCCGGCCGCAACAGGCCTCCCCTCCGCCAGTAGGAGCAGGGTCCCCCGCTGGTCCGGGAGATGGAAGTGGTATTGGTGGGATTAGTTGCGTATCCGGTACACGCGGGGAGCTGACAGGCGGTGTGGGCGCAAGCATTGGAAGTTGTTGCTCAGGGCCCGGACTAAGTAAAAGGCGACGACAAGCCACTTGCTCCGGAGGAGTAGCAGGCGGAGGGACACCGGGTGCATCGGGAGGAGGTGGCGTAGGTCCAAGCCCCGATCAGGAAGAAGGTGCCGGTTACAACAGTGAAGATGAGTACGAGAATGCTTCCAGACTCCAGTCAGAAGACCCAGCAACAGTTGAACAGGTAGCTATAGAAATGTCACCCAAACTCCAGGCTGAACAAGCATGAACTGGCTTTGTCAAAGTTACTTCTGTATACTTTTGAACCATTTGAGTGAAGTTGGCCTGATCGTAGCTTTCAAAATGTTCTACATTTTATTAAACAGTCTTTACTTAATAATCTAGCTAAGATCACATTAGCAGAGTGTTACTAGTAAATCCTTCCATAATTATTATCATTAATAGCAATGTTAATAACAGTGACATCAGGAATGGAAAGGCATTCATTGTTCAAAAGACTGCTGAGAGCAACCCAGCAGGTAATTTTCCAGACTTTGCTGCTAAGTTACTGTGAACATTTGGATCTTGAATCAGGTTGCCAGGGCTGCATTTGCCTTAACAGTTCTGCAGTTTTCAAAATCATTAACAGGTGCTGACTGTCACCCTATATTCACTGATCATTATGTAGCTTGTTAGAAATCAACTGAAATACTGTTAGTTCTAAGTTTTCTTCTTCGTGGATTTGGTCTGGTAGTAGCAACTTGTTTTCAACAGTGGCTAAACGAGATTTGTATTACAGCTGCTGTAAATTATTTATTTTTAGGACATCGAAGCAGAACTGTCTATACATTCTAGTAGCTAGAATTAAAATGGTTGCCGGGGGGGGGGGGGCAGGCACAAAAAACCCCAAACAAACATGTGCATCAGTAATTGCCATGGTCAACTTAAAATTTGGCCCAGCTGTATTAACCGGTTGGGAGACATCTCCTTGCCTCCTGAGTGTCCTGCGCGAGATTTGGACGGATGGCTTCAGACTGAAGGAAGCAGATGGAGACCTTTCATGTCTAAGCCTGGAAGAAGTTAGCAAAAACTGTGACCTTGATTTAAAACTTTAGGGGTGCAGTTTATTTTAATTACAGAAAATTAGAAGTAAAAAGCAATTTAATCAAATATCTGACTTTCCTGGATGCTGGGGAGTATAGCTTCAACTACCCTATACTCACACTGTACTATACTCATCAACTAATCTGTAATTATTATATATTTTTATGATTTGTATTTTTTAAAAGGTATATTGAAAGTGAGACTTTTATTGTGACATGACATGGTTCTGTTGGTGCTTGTTACTAAGAAACAGTTTTATTTTCTTACTCATCCATGCACACACATACACAGCCAAGTTGTACAAGTACAAAAAACTTTTCCTACAATTTACAGATCTTCAGTTTGTTCTAACAGATTTTTCACTTTTAAACTGAAGTACAGTTTAAATGTGCAATGAAATCTTCATTTATATTGATTCATATTTAACTAAAATGATAAGAAACCAATAATTACGTTAATGGTGTAATAGTGCTTTACTTTATTTTTGTTATTGTTAATAAAGAATGTCCTGTTTATTCAGAATATATTGAAAAAAATGTGACCCATTTATGAGAGTTACATTTTATAGGGTTTAATCAAAGTTTTTAGCTAAACTTCACACCAATATATTCATTGTAATCATTATAAGTATTTAAAAGCCTAAATTTGTTTCGTACATATCTGATAAGGGAGAAAATCTCGGTGAGCTTTTACAGATCGTTTTGACTGCAGGCAGCAGTAGTGTTTTTCTATGGAGTCTGGTTGAGAGACTTTGGTCCTATCACACGTATAGACCGTGAAACTCATCAACAATTCATTCGTTATGTTGATAGTAACATGAACTAATCATTGCAACCCCCCCAAAAGATTGAGCTTTTTCTTTGCTATTTGAGCTTGGTAAAAGCTTCATTCACTCACTCATTCATTCATTCATTCATTCATTCACCCACATCTAACACGTACATGCCTTAACCTTTGCTGTTTTACTCTCTGGTAATTAATGGACTGAATCCATAGAGGGGAACTCGGATGTAAGATTAGGGTATAAAATGGCTACACAAGGCTGTTTTTATCATTCAAAACACACCCAGGACAACATGGCCCCTATGTGTCCATGCAGTATGATGTGTTACATAAATGAATGTATTAGTTTGTTTCAGGAATATTTCCTTTTGCCCACACTGCTGTTCTCTTCTCCGTTTGAGGTTCTCGTGTTGAAGTGGCTTTTCTCTGTCATGTTCTTTCTGTTGTTCTCTCTGTCATTGCAGCAGGAGCACTGGTTCGAGAAAGCGCTTAGGGAAAAGAAAGGCTTTGTGATTAAAAAGATGAAGGAAGATGGTGCCTGTCTCTTCAGAGCAGTCGGTGGGTCCCTTCTGCATCCTCTTCATTGTGTCGTCACTGTGGATTAAAATGGTCTGTAACTGGTTTTAGTCCTTTACCAGACAGGTGACTTCCTTGTGTAAAACTTGTTTTAATCCACAGTAAATGTCTTTCTTCCATAATCAGTTTGTTCAAATTAAAGTGTAGAAGGTATACTATGCTTGAACACTGTAGTGTAGTGAATACTGTGAAGAATACTGTAACCAATGGCAGATTGTCTGTGTTACATACTGTAGCCAATGGAAGACTGTCTGTGTTACATACTGTAGCCAGTGGAAGACTGTCTGTGTTACATACTGTAGCCAATGGAAGACTGTGTTACATACTGTAACCAATGGAAGACTGTGTGTGTTACATACAAAGCACAAATCAGCACAGCACTCATAAACCACGTTGTGGTGGAACCAGTCATTTGCTTGTTTCTATCACACACATTATGGAAGAATTTCGAAGATTGCCATCAACGCTAAGGCCTAGACAGTCATTATTGATTACATGAACAGGTGTTGCATTTACTATTTGTGCCCACTTGATGGCGCCATTAGCTTACACTTGTGGGAGAACCATTGCACATGTGACAGATTTTCACATCAAAACATTACCTGCCCTGTTCTAATTTCAGTGAGAAATACACATACAGTTACTATAATGTACTCTCAAACAGCAGTTTTATCATAGGTCTTATTTTTTCATTTTCCTTTTTATTAATATTTTTATAACAGGAATTTAAAGTACTTAAACAGCGAATTCCTTTGATTCATTCCTAAGTATAACAGTAAGAAAATGTTAATTGAGTAATACTGAGACTTAACATTGTTAGCATATCACTTGTAGTTCAACACTACTTTACTTGAATAACTAATTTAAAGTGTTTTTCTGTTCAGTTGTGTTTTGTATATAAACTATAATCGTGTAATGAAGTGTATTGTCTAAAGCATGTTTTCATTTTCACATTTCTTGCTATACATTAAGGACAAAGGCTCTGCTTTGTTTACTTGTTTGTTTGGTTATATTTATATATAATCTTATTACTGCTAGATCTTGTGATTGTTGTAAGATTGTTTTGCTCCGGCTACGAAACTGTATTGTGGGAAACTTTTTTTTTTTTCTTTCTTCATATGGTTTTGGTTCTATCTTTCTCATGCCCCCTCCTACACACACACACACACACACACACACACACCCACCCACCCACCCACCCCTTCAGTCCCACACCTCCACAGGCTCAGGACCTCTTTCAGTTTCTATTACGTTCCCTCTTTGCATTTAGCCCCCCCCCTTCTCCCATAAATGCCCCTCCTGCCCCGTAAGTGTGGATGGCAGGTGGACCTGTGGTTGGCACTTCTCTCCATGGTCGTATTCCCACTGGGGCACATGCCTGGGCTGTTATTGTCCCCATCAAACAGGGGCCTGGTGCTGTACCCACGCTCCCTCTCTCCCTGACCCCATTGTTCAGAGACTCTGACTCCTACCAAGCTCAGAAGGACATGGAGGACATGGGGGGGTGGGGGGGGGGTTTACATTCCAATAAAGCAAAGAACAGCGTGAACTGGGGTGCGAAAAGAGGATATTACTCTTAACACAGTTACTGGCATTAACCAACATCCTTAGCCCTGCTGTCATCTCTGAGGAGTTTTTGAAAACTCCCCCTGTTGCTAATTTCTTGTCAGTATCATAAATAGATTTGGTTTTGTCTTAAATGTTTCTAAACACTGCTGACACACTCGTCACACAAACGTTTTCACACATATAAAAGTGCACTTTTTCAAAAACAAGAGAGCTGAGTGAATTCCATTCCTCCATACAAATCCCACACGCTTCACCTTTAGCGCCTTAAACCGTGGTGGAGCTGAGCTGCACAGTGGCCACACGTGAGCTAAAGGGAGGGATAAAAGGAAGGTCCCTCTTCATCGTTCGCCCTCCCTGCTCTTTATGGGCCTCCGGCCAAAACGATGAAAGGGTTTTGCATGAGCTTAAGTTTATTACGCAGGCCTCATGTCGTGTGAGCTGGTAGCTCCATGAAGGGCAGTCTTTGAATAACTACACACATTTTTGCATGACGGCTTTCTCCCTTGGTGACTTATTTGGGTTTTTGTTTGCTGTGTTTTGGTTTGCTCCCCTCTGCCTCCATGTCCTAACTGGTGAATCTCAAGTTTATAGTGAGATTTGTCTGTAATATTTTTGAGAAACATTTCCAGTAAGCTGCAGTCAGCTGTGATCACGCCAGAAGAGCCCTGCTAATGGAGAGATGGATGGCCTCCTGCACAGTTGATGACCTCAAAGAGGGTCACACCTAATCGCTTACACACACACACACACACACACACACACACACACACACCTGTGTCTTGGGTGTGTGATAGTGAAAACGTCTGTCTGAGGTTTCGGTTTTGCACTTACATTTTGCTGGAGTGTTTGTGGTTTCTGTGTCAGGCTGCTGTCAGGCTCAGGTGTGACGGTCCACTCATTTAAAAAAAAAATGGCCAAAAACTCCCCTGAAAAACTTTACAGCAGGATGTCTGGTCCTCGGCCGGGGCGTCCTCAGACTGCTCCTCTCTGTGCGCTTTGCTTGGCCTTCCGTGGCACTGCAGGTGGCAGGCGTGGTGTTGTGTTAATGGGGTTACTGCTGGAATGTGAACTGGTGTTTGTGAGACGTGGGAACCGGTGTCGGGTGATGCGGAGCAGCCCTGGCTCCCAGCACTCTCCTTTCAGCTGGGTGCAGATGAGTCCCCTCGCCTGGCTTGGCCCGCCTTGGGCTCTAGAGTGTGGGTTAGTGTTGACGCTGTTAGAACTACACACACACACACACACACACATACACACACACAAGCTGTTGGGCAGCCTGACCCCCGGCCTGCTAAAACCAACTTTCATTTCATTCCTTCATTCCTGCTTCCACACTTTGACCGTTATCAGTTACTCTTCAATCCCCTGAGTCAGGCCCGGACCGGGTTGGAGCAGAAGTTGGCCACAGGAGGCCGCGTGAGAAACGGGCCGGTTCTTGAACGCAGTCATGCGCCGGCCATGGGGATCGTTTACGTTTGGCGTTGAGAAGTCAACACCTGTACCTGGACCCCCGTGTTCACCTTCAGTTACCCGTGTGCAGGTGTAGCTCAGTCATGCTGTGCTTATACACAGTGTAATCAGATTTCTCCAAGCTGGTCTGAAGCTCAGGGTCGGGGCTCGAGCACGTCTGCCATCTCAGGACATGGAGCGAGAGATCAGATCACGGAGCGAGAGATCAGATCACGGAGCGAGAGATCAGATCATGATTCTCAGAGTAGCTTTTGAGCCATTTGCACCTGCCCAGCAAGATCTGATCGCATCCAAAATTCTATTGGTCAAATGTTTTGATATCAGATACAAATGGGATTTGAGTTCACAATCCTCTGTTCAGCACTAAAGTTACAGAATAGAACGTAATCCACATGGATAGGGCTGAAAGTTGATCAGACTCTTTAAGAAAGCAACACGGCCAATTTAAACATTTTTTTTATAAAACTCTTTCACTTTTGTTTGGTAATGGAACAGTCTGTCATTAGAAAAACTGGCTCTTCCAGTTTCTTTTTTCACAAAAATCTTCTCAACAAGCCTCAGTGGAGTGGCTTGAAAACATCCGTCTCTCTGTGGGTGTGAAGAGTATCTGTTGAGCTCATCTTGGCTGCCATTCCTTGTCACAAGCTCTTCTTCTTAACATGTTTTGTTACTGATTTGTAAACAGGAATGAGCAGCCAATACTAAACCAGTAGGTGACGTGAGATTCTTTTTCAAACTCTCCGCATCCCAATGTGACTTCATTTTCCAGCCCCGAAGGAGCTGTTTGACCCTAAATGCTTAACCTGTATATCAGACAATGAAGCAGAAAGCTATACAATATGGACTTACCTGGGAAAATAGTGTTTTTGACTTTTTTCTTTTTTGTTATTAGCTTGGGGGGGGGGGGGGGGGTGGCGGCAGCTTGACTGGGGAATTGCATGCATGTTCTCTGCTGTCAGTCAGGAGCCTGAGGTTTGACCTGTCCTGAAGGTACACTCATACTTACAAGCATGCACTCCGCAGGTTCGGTTGTGTCCGCCCTGTGTATGGAAATCTTCCTCGCTTTCGAATTGCATTCCAGGGTAGGCGTGGCCCTGTCCCACGTGGTTTTCTGCTGGTGTTTTCACGTGAGTGCAGGTGCCAGGACCTGATGGAAGCATGCGTTTGCCCTCGGTCTGGGATGTGTGCGGGTCGAAGGAGGGAGGGCGGGGCCAGGGCCGAGAGGGGCGTGGCTGGAGTTCTTCTTTCCTCGGGCCTTAATGGGCGCATGGTGATTGATCACACACCTTACACCTAGGCATAGCGTGACGTCTTTGTTTTTCTCGCGCAGATGTGTGTTGCTTTAAATAGACTCCATTTGTTCCTTTGATGCTGACAGGATGTTTCAGAACACAGTACCACGACGATAGATGAGATTTTTATCATTCCAAACACATGGCTCTCGTCTTATGTACACCATCAAACAAGAAAAGTTCCCAGAAAAGTTCATTTAAAGAATTGAAAGAAAAAAATCAACTGATCTAAACAGGAAGGGGCCCCACATGATGCATGGTGCAGAAACGCCATGAATCTTCAGTGATTCTGGCTCTTTTTATGCCATGTTCTCTTAGACCTCTTGTTTTTAAATAGAAATTGCACTATAATCTGTCAGAGCAATGAGATGCACGTTGACTTTTCCAGTTTAATCCATATTATTCAGGATAACCAGGGCAGTATCCCAAGGGGATCAGTGAAGTTCTCCTCGGTAATTCTGTCCCGCACGGCCCAGGGTCCAGCGCAAACACGGGAGTTTGAAAGCATGACCGAGTCAGATGTTTCCACAGTAAATTCCACATGTACCTACATCACCGTATTGATCTGTTTACCTTCAGGCAGCGCACGGCCAGACACGTTTCATAACACCACAGCATGCACAAGATGGCATGCGATGAGCTGTGCTTTGTGTGGAGTTTACAGAGCCGCGGCTGCCGTCCCGCATGGTCCTGCTGAGGTAAACAAAAACGTCTCGTAGCAAACATGGCGGTCAGTTAAAGCAAGATCATGATGCTGTACACAGAGGGGAAGAGTCAGGTGTGTTGCGCTGGTTGAAGAGGACCTGGATAAACTACATGTGCAAAACATGCAATTAGACACAATGGGGGAAAACAAGTCATGTGACCTTTTGTCTGTAAATGTAAAAGAAAAAAAAAAGGGGGGGGGGGGGGGTATTCGGCGGCCACACTTGATAGGGATGCCATGTTTTGGGTCATCGTCAGTCAGGAATGACAAAAATGTAAAAGTGTAATAGCGTCTTAAGAGAATGTGCGGTCCTGATGTGGGTTGGGCCAGGAGACCGTTAACCCAACCCCAAGACAGCGGTGGCTGTGATCTGAGCCGTGGCAGGACAGCGATGGTGAACGTGAGCAGTCTGGAGCCTTTGCCTTGGTTTGTGCAAAAGAGCCTGTGGACATGCCTTTAGTCTGACCTTCTGAACTTTAACAAGGCAGGAGTCAGAACTCAGTACTGCAGGCTGTTGAGAAACCCTGGTCACCCCCTTTCTTTTCACGACAAGGCAGGATGTTCTGAAGTAAACGCACAACCTATTGCCTAGTTATAGACTGTGTTATAAAGCTGAAGGGTTTCCTTTAATGTTTAGCAGCATTTCTACAACCAACTGTAAAATGTCATTTGCTGCAAAATTTAAGAGAAAAGCGGTTTGGTAGTTTGTTTGACTGTAGTTTTGCAGGGCGGGCGTGCACGTGCAGCGCTGCGTTTGGGAAGGCCGTGGTGCACGTGCACGTGCAGCGCTGCGTGTGGGAAGGCCGTGGTGCACGTGCACGTGCAGCGCTGCGTGTGGGAAGGCCGTGGTACACGTGCACGTGCAGCGCTGCGTGTGGGAAGGCCGTGGTGCACGTGCAGCGTGCGTGTGGGAAGGCCGTGGTGCACGTGCAGTGGTGTTGGGGGTGGGGGGGGTGCGGCGGGCATGGTGCATGTCGAGTAGCTCTTGCGGGTGTGTGTGGTGGAGTGTGTGCAAGCGGTGTTTGTGTGTGTGTGTGTGTGTGTGAGCAGGCTTGTGTGTGATGTATACACTGGGCAGGGGCGCTAGCTGGGCTGGTGGTGGTGGTGACATGACCTCCTCTCGTGGGTCATCATAAACTTTACACTTACTGTTGTGTTCTTGTGATTGGCCTGTTACCAGCCAAAAGGTGCAATTGATCCTTCTCAATTGAGGGGTTGTTTAAGAAATAACCTCCTTTCAGAAATGATCTTCATATCTTTAACATATGTTCCATTTATTCTGAACTGAGACACATGATAAGGAACTAATGTGAGGACTCACCAAAAATGTGAGGAACTAATGTGAGGACTCACCAAAAACTATCCACCAGCAGTAATTAAAAAGTTCACGGTTCTTCTGCTAAGTTATTACTATGAGCTGCGTATAAACAGGATTGATTTTTTTCGGGGTGGGCGTTAGGTGGCAGAGTGCACCATCTACCTCCTCTTGTCAGCTGTTGAAATGTCAAGTTAAGATCGCAGGTCATTGGAACCTGGTGGTGTGGCAGCCTGGAGCAGAGAGTACATCTTTGACTCTGACCTGATGACTTTTAACCTCAGCTCGGAGCACAGGGGTGTTGCTGAATGAGCGAATGACCGGGTCAAACCTCGGCACACCCAGTGTGCCCCGAGCTCTGTGGGACGTCTGTAAAAACTGCCTTCCCTGTGGTTCCAGCAGTCCTGGTCCTCTGAGCGGAGCTCTTCACTGCAGAACGGCTCGAACCGTGAAACCATGAAGCAGTGGCAGTTGGAATGATTTCATTTGTTAATGCTAAATTAATTATAACAGAGCTTTGTTAATGTTAATTCAGTGATGGCAGTGTTGCTGAAGTGTTCCATTAATCCTGGAATCTGGAAACATGGGATTATTGTCGGTGAGAATGAAATCTAAGAAATACATAAATAATACACGATTGTGAGTTTAAGAGAAATAGTAAGCTTTAGTTGTAGGGTCAGAGAGAAGAAGTGATGTCTACCATCGGTGGGGGTGGAGGAGTGGGTGGAGGGGTTTACATAAAGATCTGTTTATTAAGTTGTAACATTTATCCATCATCCACAAAGTCACAACTAAGACTGCACCACCAGTTATTCAAGCTTGTTAGAATAATTATTTAATTATTCGAAGTGCTATTATAATGGATTCCCCTGTGGCTTGACCAAAAATGCATTTGTAAAATGGTGTGACACGTTTCCAGATGATCAAAAGCTTGAATGAGCCTCACTTAAGTCATATGGAGTCGGCAGATCCTCTGGATTCTGGTGAAGAATGGCGTCACACAGGAGTAAAAACCCACTGGCTACATCTGTCGCCAGAGATTAAGCTTATCACCAGGCCGCAGGCCCGATCGGGGGCGTTTCTCGGGTGTGTCTACCCTTTGCCCCGCCCCCTTTTCTGAGAATGGAGTTTACAGGTTAGTGGCAGCATGCTATCTCTGGTCTCTATCGGTGGAGATGTGCTTGTGGTTACTGCTTCTGCTAAATGATGGGCTTGAACTGTTCTGCTTTCCTGAGAAGGCCGGTTCCTTTGGTGTGCGCTTCTCTGTAGGCCTGACCAGCTTCTGCTTCTTTCTTCATTGCCATATTCTCATCACTGGTGACTGATTAGTAAAAGGTCATCCGCTCCTTTTTTCGGAGTTGAGCAATTTGTATGTTACACAGTTCAAGGAAAAAAAACGTGTTGCTGTTTCGTCGTTGGTTGGCCGGATTGAGGTTTTGCTTCTTGTGGTGATTATATATACTTCACATTAGTCACTTCCACAAGGCCTGCTGGATAAGTCCTTGGGGGAAATGTCAGCCTCTTAGTTTAGCACCAAGCCATGTAAAATTACAGCTGATGAAAAAACACTGTCCTACATTACTTGATGAAATTCAACCATCATTTGCCTGTATATAAAAAAAAGTCAACCGATTCACAGGTTATTTTTTGGATGTAAATAGCTTTCCTTGATTAATGATTAGTTACTCCGGTAACTACTATCTAGCAAGTGCCAAGTAGTTTTCATGCTTGTAGGAACAGCCTGTGTGCTCATGTGAATGTACGTTGTAAGATGTATCACTGATATTTCATCAACAAGTCATAACTCGGACAAACATTTCTAAGTACTAAAACAATTTGCTTAAAACAACCACTTAAGTGGATACAGCTATGGTTGGCTATCTATTGATTTTGACGTGTTGATTCTATGTGAGCCGTCTTGGTGCTCAACCATAAACTAGCAAATCAGAGCAGAGCTCATCGATTATTCACGCATCCATCCCTCCCAATGAATTAATTAAAAAATCTTAAACATACTGTAAATGGGCATGTAAAACTGCATGTAGGCGTTTTCTTCCCCGAGTAGAGTTGCAAAATATCTATATAGACATCGGAGAACTGTTTAAAATGACTGAATAAATGTGCTCTAAGGTGCCTTTAGCATTTGGGTGAGAGTGTTTTAGGTGATGCTCCCTGTGTCGGCACGTGCTGTTTGATCTGCAAGCTGTATGGGAAACACGCCGTTGAAGGGATCTCTTTGGACACACAGACATAACCACACAGAGAAAAAAATTCTGTTGTGTGTCAACAATTCATGTTTGTCTGGACTGCCTTCCTGTTTCGCTGTGGCGTCCGTTTCTTTAACAGAATCGATCCTTGGCACTAAAAGACACGTTGGTATTGAAAGTTGAAGCAGTGTTGAATTGGTTTGGGTAGTAAAGATTAACATGGTGCCCTAATCAGGTCTGCGACACAGTGAGGCTTCTGGGTAGTATGAGGCATCTCTCACCTTGCGTGACTCATGTTTTCTCTCTCTCTCTCTCTCTCTCTCTCTCTCTTTCTTTTCAATTTGCTATTCAAATTGAGGTTGAAATCGGGAAAGAACAAAGACAGGTGTTTATGATCACAGATGAGTCAGATTCATGTAAATGTTCCACGCTATTGTAGAGGGGAGGGGGCTGTCCCAAGGTCATTATAGAGAGGTGTGTGCCTCAGCGTTATGAATGGAAATAACAAGACGAGCTGTGAAATACCCAGGTCTGGACAAGCCTGAGAAGCTGCTAGCAGTCAGAAATTCCTGCAGTCGCTTTGCATTTTGCCTCGTTACGTGTGGATGTGTGGGAGCCGTTGCCGTCATCATCGGTACCCAGAAGTCTGTCAGGCATAAACAATCTGCCAGACCACCCCCCCCCACCTCTTCAGTACAGATCAACAAGCATTTAGAAACTCCATCAGCTTCCCGAATAGCACTTGGCACAGATATTGCGGTCCCCAGGTTTCCCCCTGTTTGCCATCACTGATGCTGGTCATAAACACCTGCTACACACACTCTGCCTTCCCTTGCTGTTAGTTCTCTGCAGCTGTTCTCAAACTACCACAGCGCTGAGTTCTACCGCAACCTGTCGAACTCCGCTCTGGGAAAGTCTCTTGGAGTCTTGTTGCCAGTTCCTACCTGTCATAGCTGTATAGAATGAAAACAACCTCAGTGCACCTCAATTCAGCCATTTTCCAGTAGGAAGAGGTGGTCACAGGTTTTTTTTTTTTTATTGATGTTTCTCAGTAGAACGCGTCACCTCAGGTGCAGTTAGAGTGAACGGCTGGCGTGCACCTCCAGAGAAGTTTAAGGAACTTGTACATTTTCGGTCTCTAATGTCCTGAATGTTTTGTGTGTGTGATGCGTGCTCAAGTCAGGCTCTTTTGACTTCCTCTGTGACCTGTGCACAGTAGAATGCGATTGTGTATTAGTTGATATGCATGTAAAAGTGTGAGCAAGGATCACCTTTAAGAGTCTAAATCAGCGAGGATACAAAGGTTCCAGCTTTAAAACACAATGTTCAGCATGACCCGCTCTTGTATTCTCATGGCTGGTGGACTTTGCAAGAGGCTTTACTCTTTTCTATTGCACATCCATCCTGGTTTGTTTAGGTTTTTTTTTAATGCAATGCTTTCATCAACATAGTGTGCACCAAGTCTAATTTACAGGTTCCAAAAATATCAAAGAAAATCTGACTCTCCCTCCCCCCCAAAAAAAGTGAAATAGTGCAACATTTGGCACTGACATACAATTTGAAGAGTCACTCATGTTCTGTGGCTCTTTTTCTCGTTTTGTAGAGTAGAACTTCCGGGGCCCCTGTGTCACAACACAAGTAGGTCGATACCACAAAAAAGGAAATTGACTAAGAGATTCTGAGAAACACTGCGGACGGAGGTCATGTGACTTGCTGGAAGGGTACTGGTGCATTTGCATGCAGCCGCTGCAGAGAGGATGAGGCGCTGCCACGGCGATGAACCTCCGTGCCCCATTTGTTTACATCTGCACCTATTTTTTTTGTTTTTTTTAAATACAACTTCTTCTTTTGACTCATGCGAAGCTGCACAACAGAGATCGGCAATCATCAAGCCCGCCAAAAATATCGTGCACATAATCGTGGAAGCTACCATGTGTGTGTGCAGAACAACAACTTAAACCTGAAGCACTCAATAGCTGTTCAGAGCTAATGTTAACAAAATAAGGATTTCAGTCTTTTATCATGCATCTTCAGTTCATCACTTTTCCTCCTTTCCTGTGCAGACACATTATTGTTGGCCATCATCCCTTGTGAAGTAGGCGTCCTCTATAAGCCCTTCCACCGGTTTCCGATGAGGCTGTAGTTCTGTCACTTCATGGGTACTTGTATGTGTTCTGGCCCAATAGCATTTTTTAAATGTTCTGTTAAATCTTGTAAACCCGTGTTTGTTTCTCACAGCTGATCAAGTTTATGGTGACCAAGATATGCACGAGGTTGTTCGCAAACACTGCATGGACTACTTGGTGAGTTGTTTTTCTACCACTTTGCTCCTGCACCACGGGAACCAGGCGGCACAGACCAGCTTCGTTATGGGGGCTTATTTCTTTTGCACCTTCATCATCCTCAGATGAAGAATGCGGACTACTTCTCAAATTATGTAACAGAAGACTTTACCACATACATCAGCCGAAAGAGGAAAAACAACTGTCATGGCAACCACATCGAGATGCAAGCCATGGCTGAGATGTACAACCGGCCTGTGGAGGTGTACCAGTATGGAACAGGTGAGGAGAAAAGGGAGGCGTACCTGTACGGAACAGGTGAGGAGAAAAGGGAGGCGTACCTGTACGGAACAGGTGAGGAGAAAAGGGACTTGGGCTGGTGTTGTGGATGTGAGGAGACGGTGAGGTGAACTGATATGGTGGAAGTGGGGTGGTGTGGTGGAGTTGAGGAAATGGGGGAGGTGCACTGGTATGGTGGAGGTGAGGAGAGGGGTGGAGGTGCAAGAGAGAGGGAGGTGCACTGGTGTAGTGTGGGTAAGTGGAAGGGGAGGCCCCATCACTGAATTTGTCATTTATGGAGGGAAAAAAAAATTGCTGGCTTTAGGAGGAAAAAACAATGAGTCAAAACAATGATTTAAAAGATGAAGACTTTTTAAAAACTTGACTGGACCATTTAACCCTTTAGTATTTTGGAACTGATTATTTTATTATTTTGAGCAGACTTGTTTATACTGGCTGTAAGCAGGACACTTTTTGTTTCTAAGTAACACATGGTGGGATGGGTTTTGTGGCCTTTTGGATATTGGATATACATGCAACCAACATAAACCTTGTCAAACACTGCTTGACATTATTTTTGTTTTATGTCGCTCTCCTTCAGAACCAATCAACACGTTCCATGGGATCCATCAAAATAACGATGAACCAATCAGAGTCAGCTACCATCGTAACATTCATTACAACTCGGTGGTGAACCCGAACAAAGCCACAATCGGAGTTGGGCTTGGTCTCCCTGCCTTCAAACCCGGGGTAGGTTCATGCTCTCCCAGACTCTTCCCTGGTCTCCATATGTAGTAAAGCAGAGGTGAGCGTGCCATTCGCCAGTCCTGGGGAATCCAAACCTTGTCTTTAGCACTGTTTTATGTCACTGGTGGACTCACAGTAGCTGAAGAGCAGAGAGAACATCAAACTGCCCTCACCTAACAATAGATTCGTGAGCTGGTGTGAAACTTTTTCGTTCCACTTTCCACACACTGTTTGTTTTGAAATGCAAATGAAGCCAGCTTCAAGATTTAGGCCAGATTGTGATGCCTGTGTGGCTGTGGGTCGTGCTTGGGCTTGCCTGCACTCCCAACTTTACCTAAGAGCCAAAAGTGTGATCATAGGTGATTAGTTATGGTGACAGTGGACATCTTTTGAAACTGGACTGCACAGATCTCCTCCTGGTGGGTGAAGGGGAAATCTGACCACAGATTCAGTAATGGCTCTACACAAGTTATCCTCCGACTTAATTAAAGCTGATATTGGAGATCGATAAAATGATCTCCTTAGTAAATTATACATGTCGTCTCATTGATTCTTCTAAATGAAAATCATATCTACGGTTACTTATAGTTAGTTAACCTAATCTAATCTATTGCTGTTGGTCAGTGGGTTTCCAGTAGCTTGTTGTTCACTGTGCGAAGCGCCCTGACCCAGCCGACCCCTGGGACAGAGGTGGACTGAGAGTGGCGAGGCGTTACCCATCGCCTGTGTGCTCGGGCACGTTCTCGGCTTGCTGCCTGGACGTCTCTGCAGACAGGCAGGCTGTGCACGCGTCTTGCAGTGTAATGCTACTTTAGAAGGGCCCACTTTTCCTTGTCTGCTGTGGGTTATGTGGTCTATATGGCCCAGATTGTCCAGGAGCAGAACCTGAGTAGTGTGATTCACAAAGACGTCTTTTTAAAGTTTTTATATTTTCCATATCAAAAATGATTGTTATGCTTTGATCAAATAATAGCATTCATTAAATAAAACATCTTTTTTTTAACCTAGTAACTACACTTTATAGCATCTGGTTTTTAAATGCTGGTTTCAATACCGGGCTGGCAGACCAGGGCATGGGTGCAACATATAGAAACACACGCTTTCACAGCAAAGCTTTGTACTCATATGGGTACGCTGATTCATCTCCGGCGTCTTCAGAGTGCATTCTGAGCAAAAGTGTGTCAGGATAATTGCATGCAGGGTCCAAACACGACAGGAACTGCGTTTAGAAGGATGCCGTGCTAAAGCTGTGAGCGGAGGTTGCCCCTCGTTCACCCGGGTCGCCGGCGTCTGCGTGCGAGCAGGTCAAAGCTGCGGTGGCCAGAGGGTCCCGAGACTTATCAAAGGACTCAGAGATGATAGAGGGTGCACCACGCCAGACAGTGGGGGGGGGGGCGGGGGCGCGGCGGGGGGGGGGGCGGGGGGGCGCCCCGGCGCGGGCCGGGGGGGGGGGGGGGGGGGGGGGGGGGCGCGGGGCGGG
>JAOYMR010000021.1:7605990-7622366 GCA_025802075.1 Tenebrosternarchus preto
CCCCCCCCTCCCCGCCCCCCCCCCCCCCCCCCCCCCCCCCCCCCCCCCCCCCCCCCCCCCCCCCCCCCCCCCCCCCCAGAGAACAGTTCTCGCTCCAGAGAAGAGCTCACATCCTTGGAAACCAAACACTGGGCTTCTGTATAAGTAGCAGGGCTTATGACTGTTGGCCATGTGCTGCCTGATGTACCGCAGTGCTTCATGTCGACGGTCACTGTTCACTGCCTTATGCTTTTAGAATCCGGGCACAGATGGCAAAGATGTTGAAATTGGGGCGGAGCTTCTTCCACTATGGGTCGAGCTGGCCAGGGCGGCTCAGGACCGGCGGGGGAAAGTACCTGAGGCTTCAGTCGTCGGCGCTCCAGCGAACCTGAGCCAATGACCTCATGCTCAGTGAAGGGCGTGGAGTGGGGAGGGTGCGTTCAGCACGTACGCAAGGCGTGGTGTCGGCTCCAGCTGTCCGCAGGCCACATACCACTGCGATCTTGTGCTTCCACACAACTTAATCTTAAAGTTAATCTCCCTTTATTAAGATGTGCCTTTGTGAGGTGCAGAGGTCTTCTGGACCTCTAAACTCTTCCAGTCACGTACATTTCCGCGCCGTTTGTCCCGACAGCACTCGGACGTCATTAAATGAGCTTTGTGACTCAGGTGCCTGAGGCACTAACCCACTCGAGGCCCAAAAAAAGGTGTTGGAGCACAAGCGAAATGCCATCGGTGTCCTGGGCACCGTCGGCCATGTGACCGCTGTTTATTTCCTGCGTTGGTTTAACGCTGCTGGGGAAGTTGGCGCCTGCTGCTGGGATGTGTGTATGAGCTGGGGGCTCTCGAGGGCTGAGAACCAGCCCTGGTTCTCCTTTCTCTCCATAAATAGACAGTGGAATGCGCACACGTGCTGCGGCCGTGTCGGGCGGCTCGGATGCACGTGCGCTCTGGTGCACGCCTACCTCCGACTGTACGCGTTTATTAAGCGCGCTCTCCCCTTGCCTCAGGTTACTACGGCGACTGGCGGCCCTCCTTTCCCAGCAGGCCACACTGATGGCCTCCAACGAGGCGTTTCAGAAGCAGGCGGAGGGAGCCAGCGACGCTGCCCGCAGGTACATGGAGGAGAACGAGAAGCTGCAGGAGGTAAGGATGCATCACCTGGACTGACCTCTCTGTTGACCGTTGACATGGGGACAGAGTTGGTAATGTTGGTAATAATAATATAAACAATCCCAGCTTCCCCCTCCACACACACACACACACACACACACACACAGGGGCCTGCATGCCATTAATCTTTGAAGTCTACATGCACATAAATAAAAGATAAATACTTCTACTAAAGAAGAACAGTGGCAGGTGTGCCCGTGATGTACATGCTGTTCCGTAGGCACTGCAGGTGCCCTGCTACCACCTGCCCTGCCTCTCGTTTGTCCTGGTCTAGTCCACACTAACGCAGATAAATTAGAAACGCAATGTTTTTACGTTTGTCCTATTCACCTGCACTAAAACAACAAATGTTTTTACTCTTGAGAAACCAGAATTTTCAGATCCACTTTCTAAAGTGGGTTATTTTGGAAATTGCAGCTTTGGTTTTGTAGTATAAGGGAAAATGTCACGTGACCTCCACAGTTCACAAATGGCCCAACCCTTTGTCGCACTGTTTACAGTTGGTATTTAATTATTAGCTGCTTGACTTCATTAAGTATCCAGAAAAATGTCGGCTCTTTTCTCTCTATTTTTTCAGTATCTTGCTACATTGTATTCCAAGACAGAAATGTCATGGGAGTCACAGGGCAGACACTCACCATCCAACTTTTCCAGTGTTTTTGAGGTTTTTTTGAGGGGTACTTCTGGAAACACTAGCATAGCCAAAACACACAGTCTTTATTTGTGTTTTAGTATGAAGTAGCCATTTGTTAGAAGTGCCCATCATATTTCCCTTCATATTTAAAGTGTAATTCTATCTCCTCTCATTAGACAATCTCTTACATGCCTAACAGGCGTGGGGATTGTAAACAATAAAAAGACGTCCCCCCCCCCTTTCAGTATCCTGTATTGTATATATGGTAACTGGGTGCTACCCCTTTATCATCACCTAGAGGGCGTTGTTGCACACAAGATGAGAGAAAACGATACAAGATAGTACAGTATACTGCAAGTATAGCTGTGATGTCGGATGTGCTGTAAAGTCACCACGTTGGACTGATCCTCGTGCTCTTTCTCACAGCACCACGTGGTTGTAGATAATACCACTCTGGATTTTGCTGGATGATTTAACACCTGTTGCACAGCACGGATTCTCCCGGGGGTGCGAGAGCCGCACACACTCAGGATGGCATTGATCCATCGGTGCTCCCGCTGTTAGCGGCTCCAGTCGGTCAGAGTGCCATGTTTAATCCTCTTAAAAGAACGCAAGAATCAAGCGATGGTTTAAGGTGGATGCATCCAACTTGAGCGTTGAAATGCTCAGGAAGCGTAAATCGGACATTTTTGCGTTCAGAATATCTTCCACGTTGTTTGTGTGTTGGGTGAAAGCAGGTTCCGTGACGGTCGGATGCAGCAGGCGACTGAATTGGGGCTGGATTTTTATTGCATCTGCTCAAATCATGACAGCATATCTGACCTAGATGCTCACTCACTTTGTTTCCCATCAGAGCACAACGCAACCTTGATGTGAAGTCATTCAAAACGGTTCTGACCGAAGCTTCCTTTGTTTTTCCATTTTTAAAATGTTTTGTTGTGCTGGTAGAGTCTCTGATAGTGAGGTTAACAGCGCAGGGAGGGCATCTGACTGTTGGCAGTCTTTCGCCGACCCGGGCACTCGGACTAGCCTGTTTTTCTGTTTTGCTTTGAGTACATGATCCCACAGCACACGGGTCACATGGTAGAGAGGGGTGTGAGCAGCCATTAGTCAGTTCTCCAGGCAGGGTCCATTAGCTTGTTCCAGTATTGATGTCACACTGTCAGGACTGGCTTATGGGAACGCAAATAGTCCCGTGTCCTGCGATGGTGGGAGCTCCTCTGTCATAATGCACTGTGGTAATCTCAAAACTCCCTGTCACTACACAAGACCGTAATATTTTCTCCACTGGTGGTGTCATGTATAACTGATTCTGTATCAGCACAAAGTTTTATCCAACTGATGTTTGGGAATCTTCACCTCACAGATGAATGTGTGTGTGTGTGTGTGTGTGTGTGTGTGTGTGTGTGTGTGTGTGTGTGTGTGAAGCATTCTCTGTGTAGAATTGTAAAGCTCTCTGTGCTGGTGTGTGGTCACACTCCCTCTCTTGACCGGTGTATGTAAGTGTTGCACTGAGGTGTGTGTGTGTGTGTGTGTGTGTGCTCACAGAAGCTGAGAGATGCAGGGGTGGAGGTGCCGGAGGCAGGTGCAGTCAAACCCAAAGGCAGCGCTGAGGAAGAGAACAAAACTCTGAAGAAAGAAGTCACTCAGCTGAAGGACGAGCTTGATGCTACCAAGAAAGGTACTGTGTGTGTGTGTGTGTGTGTGTGTGTGTGTGTGTGTGTACACAAACAGAGTAATTAAGCACACACACGCACACAATGAGAAGTGTGATGCTGATGTCAGGTGTGTTTAATTAAGAAAGGTGACGTTCACTCAGCAAGGACAGGCAGGGTGTTTGTACTCTCATAACCTCTTGGAAAGAAAACAAGGTGGTTGTTGTTCGGTTTGTTTGATTTTAGCTTAAGCCAGAAATTGAAAGCTGTTGACGCGTTCTGATGCAGTGATTGGTCACTGATGTCAGTATTACAACATCTCTTGTAATGTGCATCACATTGCTCTAAGGAAGTACAGTTTTATATGACGCATGTCAAATGTTCCAAGTTTAACAGTTAAAGAAGAATTAAGAGTCCTGGAGTTCTGGTTTGTGTCAAAGTCAGGTTAAAAGTTGAGATTGCACAACCAGTCACGTATGTGCAGCAGAGCAGGAGTGTGTGAAGCTGCTGGTTCAGAGACACCTCCCACCCCACCTCCCCCTCCCCGGACTGGAGGAAGTGTCGGGGGAAACTCCACGATTGCTTGCTCTTATAGGCTGGTCACTGTGACCCCTGGTGTTGGTGAGGAGGAGGGCAGTACTCCAGCGGTTCGTCACGCTCACACGAGCCGCGAGCTGTCGGTGGTGTGTGTTCCCAGTGTGCTGGTCCGTTTAACAAAACCATAGGTGTTTCCCGTCAGAATATTTCACGCAGCTTGTGGTTGCATACCAGCTTTCTTTCTATGGTACACACACACACACACACATGGGCGCTGATCTGCAGTGCAGACAGCTCTGGCTGGACTGAGGGAAGGGTTTGGGTGAGGTAGGGCAACACTGCCCGACCTCTCTACTCCCAGCGCTGCTGGTCTAACTAGCCCCCTTGTCCATGGCCATATTTGTTTTCACTGCATGCTGATGGCTGATTGGCTCCTGACCCGGGGAGTTCTGCCAGCTCCCGTTAATAGAGCTACTCTGTTTATAAACTGTAGCTGAAAGGAGGGGGAAAAGAAAAATAACAAATATCAAGTGTGCCCTGCTGGCAGTGTGTGGGCTGTTTGCCAGTGGTTAGGGAGCTGTTTTTACCCACAAATCCAGTTGCTTTAGCCCCCCCCCCTTCCAGAGTTCAGAATCTCAAACCAGTCAACAACCATTACACCTTCTGCAGGCCTTGATTGCTTCAGGTTTGTTGGGAGTAACATGGAGGCTTGTTGGAGGGTGAGAGTGCTGTAGATCCTCCAGGGCTGGCAGCTCACTCCTGTAGGTCGAGATTTTGTTGGCACCGTGCTGTGATGCCTGGGTACTGCAATTTGAGATAAGATCCAGGTCCAGGTTTCCTGTATTCATCTCCACTAACTGTAGAGTGTAGTCCTTCAGTACCTGTCCTGGGTGTCTGGCACGGGGCCTGCGGTTTGCGTAGTTAAACCGCCTGCAGTGTGAGCTGTGTGTCATGGGTGCCCGGCTTGGCAACCTGCTCGTCCTCTGTGATCAGGGTTCTGCTGCTCTCAGAGCGTGTGAAGGTGTAGCTCGTTGGCCATGAAGGTTGGTCTTGGACCCGATACCCTGCCACATACTTTGGTCAGCACCACTGATGTGCTCTTCGACACGCTACCAGTTGCCACGCTCCCCGACATGTCCATAAACGTCCAGAACATTTGTGTTCATCTGATCCAGGGTGATGGAGTCTCTGGTTATACACTGTTGGTGGAATTTTTTTGAAGTGCCTATCCTGGCTGGACCTTCTCCGAGGAACATCTGGTCGAGCGTTCCGCCCGGACACTGCTGTGCGCCGGGCCTCCTGCGACGCCGGTGACGACGGCTGCCAGCTTTTACAGGACATTAATAAACTTCTTGTCGTGTGATGTTGTTTTTGCCTCTCCAGCACTTCAGAAGTCAGACAGTGATGTGCAGGCCATGAAGAAGCAGGCGGAAAATCTGACTGTGGAGTACGATCGTCTGCTGGAGGAGCATTCCACCCTGCAGGTACACATGACGGAACGGCCGGAAACGGCAGGCCGACGCTCCACAAGGACAAAGCACAAATAGTGTTTTGGTTTTGCTTGGTTTTCAGCGCGTTTATGATGCACATGGTTGAGCTCTGAAGCTTCCTGCATCTGCCAGTGGTCCGGTAAAAACTTCCACACTGATGGACTTACCATCATTTGGTTTTAATATTTAATAGATTTAGATTTCAAAAACCTGTTTTGCTTAGTCATTGTGGAGCAGTGTGTATAGACTGCTGAGGGGGGAAAACTTGAATCCATTTTCAGATGAGCCTGAAACGAGCAAAAATTGTCTGAAATAATAGTTTGAAAACTTTCCATATTCACAGTATATAGCCCCACACAATTACCACACACCCCCTCACACTTGATTGTTGTCCTCTTCCTCCTACATGGTCTCAGTTCCTCTTAAATCAACTTCATATCTGGGTCATCAAAAACACAACCACCTGTCTTAACTTTTTTTTTAACAGCTCAAGAAAAGTAGTGAGGGACCTTTTTAGTACGTGGTTCTTATGGTTCTAAAAGGGGTCTTGAGATGTGAGGTTTGTTTGGTTTGCTGTGTGTGAACTCCAAGCCTGTGGAACCCACCTGGCCTCTGCTGCACTCAGCCAAGCCCACGCGAGAGCTTGGGCTTGAGCCCACGCGAGAGCCTCGCATCATCTGTAGCCAGCGAGTGAATGAGTTGTCGCCAGTGTTAAATGTTAATCTCTTTCGTTGGCGTGGTCGTTATCTTAATTGCACTATATGTTTAAAGCAGAAGTGTCTTGTCTGGTATCAGCAGCTGCCTTGGTAAAGGCAATGTAACTTATGTAGTTTTATGTAGTTTCCTCCTACCCAGTTCATTTGCCAAGTGTGCTTGGTGCTGAGTGAATCAGGCTTGCTCAGTTGTACAACAGCTTTTAGGATATATATAATTGTTGGCAGTGGTCAGCCAGCGGTTCCAGAGTTACTTATTGTGTTCTTGTCCCCTTGTCCTGGTTGCCAGACTGCAGACATCTGAAAATCTGGCTTGGTGGAGCTTGGACCAGCAAAAGAATTGAACCTTAGAATACCCTGGGGGTTGCCTGGGTAACTCCGGAGCAACAACATGTAATTGAGCTGTAAGAACCTAATAGCTGTGGTTGTTAAAGGTTAATCTGAGCACCACAGAGGGCTTGCGCACACACACACCAGCGGCTCTGGCCCCAGGCCAGGCGCCACCACACGGCCCTCCTTTCTTCACCTGAGCGGCACACGCCGCCCTGCTGGATCACCCGTGGTTGGTTCTGCTTCTACCACCGTTGGTTTGTGTCTTTTGGTTTAGTCTGCATTTTCCTTTCTTCTCTTCCTTCGTCTTCCCTCTCACTAGAGACCAGCTCTGTCAGGCCACCACGCGCACATCAGTGAGAGAACAAGCCTATAAATCTTTGACCTTAGGTAGATCAGGGTGATCGCTGCACGTAAAGAAAGCAGGGTGGGTTTGGTTATGAGGCCTCCAGCATGGGTAAAATTTGTGTGTGTGTGTGTGGCTAGACTAGGTTACAAAAGGGACAAGAAAAAAATAGGATGCGTTCCTCAAGAAAGCTCTATTTGATCTGTTTTATCTACTAGTCTGTGGATTGATTGCTATAGTCTGCGGACTGGACTAATGGGTGCCTTTGTTGGCACAGTCGTGCCACACAGCCTTGGACTGGCATGGTCCAGACTTGTTGTTGCCTAAATGAAGCCTAAACGTACGTACGTACGTTCGTTCGTTCGTTCGTTTATTTATTTATTTATTTATTTATTTATTGGAGTAGCTTGCTTTTGTACATTGGAAATATTTGGGCTACTGTTTATTGTCCCGCATTTATTTTGTTGCGGGCAGACAGAATGACGAGGGCAGCAGAGCACAGTAAAACTTCTGGAAAACTTCCTCTTCTGGAAAACACTATTCAGCATGAGATGCTCATCGATGGTCAGCAGGTCAGGGCCGAAAAAAAGACGCAGACCAGGAAGTGGAAAACGATCTCTTTACACTCCTTACGAGGTCATGTCAAATATGGCTTTATGGAAAGGAAGGATTTATTTACCATCTTGGCAGCAGCTCTTTGTCACTTTAATGGACATTTTTTGCAAATTTGCTTCATATTTTAATGATCTGCCTATTTTTAACAATATTGTAATAATTTATAACGGAGACCTTGTGGAGAGCTATTCTTTTAGCCATTTAAATCCCCCCCCCCCCCCCCCAATTCTGCAAACCCTAAAAGCTTGCTTTTACAACCCTTTAAAGCTCTACCTGATGTGGAGCGAGCAGCTTTTGCTCTAGCTGATGTGGAGAGAGCAGCTTTTGCTCTAGCTGATGTGGAAATCATCACCACTACACATGGTGGTTGTCAATGTGCCTTAAGTTATTTCTGTATGGGGGAAGGAATCCATTGGATCTTTTCTTCTATACGATGCTCAGCTTTTAGAAATGAAGCTTGTTTCGTGCTCTAATTCAGGAAGCAGTTTGGATGAACGGTTCCATAGGAGATGCCACAAGGAAATTGTCATTTTTCCACGTCCTTCTGTGTACGCGTACTGTTCTCTTCAGCTATGGATGTTTTGGTTTTGGACTCAGTATGTGTGTGTGTTTGTGTGGCCTACAGGCAAAACGCGACTCTGAGCAGGATAAGAAGACTGACTGAAGGAGTTTCCCCCTCGCGCTCATGTCCGTTACCACCCCTTCCCCCTGGAGCAGTTCCACACAGCCCTGCTGCTGTTGGACTCCACCACACAGGGCTTGCCAGCTGTCGCCTCATCCGTGCTTCTCTTTTAATAACTGTGTGATGGTGTGAGAAACAGCAAATGTGGATTTTTAGTTTAATTCTTTTCCCCCATGGTTTGCAAAGTCTTAAATGTAATGGCCATTTCCACTTTTTTTCAGTTGAATGTGAAATTCTGAATGTTTTTGTATTTTTTTTTTTCTGGAGAGTACATTGTTCCTCTTCAGAACTTCATGTATTATATGCATAATCCAACTGAGCTGGTAACATGTGTATCCATATGCAATTGGGGGTAAAACGTTTCTGTTTGTCACATCAAGTTGTTGTATAAAGATGTTTGTTTCTTTAAGCTCTCTTTGCCTTAAAAGGAGACGGAATATAATCCAGTTTAGTTTTTCATTGTGGTATAAATGTTGAAGTCAATTTATAAAAAAGAAAAGCACGGAAATACTTGGGTTTGGTGTTTGGTACTGTGCTGGTTAATACTGGAGTTGTTATCCAGCCTGACCTTTCCTCGTTTCCCTGGAGCTGTTCAGTACTGTAGGCATCCAGTATGCACCAGTAAGATCATTCACCAGTGTACTTTTGTCCCTTCAACTTTCATTGTGGCTTGCTTGTTTGTTTTTTGCACCATCCCTTCTCACGCTCACTGCATGGCACGATCACCTGGTGGTGGCGGGTCTCCGGTATGGTGGCTCCTGCAGAGATGGCGTAACAGTGTATGGGTTTCAACTCCACTCAGTCAGGATAAGGGCATGAAGCAAACCACATGGCTGTCCTGGAGCTGGCCTGATTGAAAGGCACCATGGCTGAGGTTGGACTTCAAAACCTCACTATATCTCTCAAGGCTTTGAAATGGTATTATTGCCATGTTTGAGTTACACATTTGAGGGAGGTTTCCGCTACATTCTTTTTTTCGGGGGGGCTTGGGGTACTTACTGTAACCAGTGACTGCTTGTAATTTACTCAGTTGTAGATCAGGGGCGGGGGATTGAAGCAGAGATTTGTGGGATTTGGAGTTCAAGTTGTTCATGGCACTGTCCTCACTGTTTAGTTCCAGAAAGTGAGGAATTCTACCATCTACAGTGACCAACCCTCACAGTTTGGTTTGTTCTGAGAGTGGCTGCAGGGTGACTAGTAACCCTGAAGATCTTGGAACTAAATGTCCTGTGTTTAAATACAATAGGGTACATTTTAGGCATGGTGATTGTCAGTTTTGCATTAATTGGAAGATTGCTTGTTTTGTAAATGTTTCACTGGATGAAGAATGACTCCCTGATTATTGTAAACTGGATAATAAATGGCCCTGCTGTACTATGTGCCTGTTTAATTACTGTGGTGGTTTTTCTGTGTTTATTCTTCAGCCTTTGCCAAATGTTTCAATCAAGTGCTCACTGTTCGTCATTAATGAGTGGTAGTTGCATAGTGATTTCCTTTATCACCCTGCAGAAAAGACTGTTTTATTGTACCTAAACGTATCAAGACCATTTCTGGGTTTTGTGGCTTCACATGGATGTTGTGTTTAGCCGTTTGTAAGGATTTCTTCCTTGCTGTGTGCAGCCCTTAACCTCTACGACCTGTTTGGCAGTGGGTGTCAAAAGACGAGGTGAAAAGCTTTATTTATTAATGCATTCTGTTAACTTCTAAACAAACTCCGCTTTAGTTTATTAGCATAAGGATTTGCTCCATGGAGACACTGTTGTAAGAGCACCCAGTAAATTGGTTCTCTTTCTTTCTTCTCTGCCTTGTTCGTGACTGCTTTAAGCCAGCTTCAGTACTGTGGTCTCATTATGCCAGTCTGAAGGCACAGCATGGAGCAGGAATAGGTAGCTCCTCTTGAGAAGAGCTCCAGGTCTGTGGTGCAAGGCATGTTTTCTCCAGTCTAATGTAATCCAAACACTGCTCTGATCACTCAAGAAACTGGTAAGTTAAATCACATGGGATAGTTGAGGGAAATAGTTGTGCTACAGGTTGCTCCCCAATTTTGTGTTTTTATTTGGAGCAATTTTATAAGTTCAAAATGTCAGCTTATTGTTCAAAACCTTTAAAAATGTGATTACAGCCATGGACATACTTGCAGATATGTGCATCAACTTGAACTATATCAGTAGTGTTGCTTTCTGTCCTTTGACTATAGTTTCCAGATTGGGTTTTTTTCCCTTTCTTTTCTTAATGTAGGTCATTTAATGAGACCAGAGGCTGTTTGAACGTTCCAACCCGTTTGCGTATTCAGATCATAATGTGAAATTTTTAAGCTCTTGGCCTCAATATTTAACTTGGAGCCCGTGCCAACAGCTCAGTCCATGTGTCCTGCCTCTGTGGTGAGTGTGGACAAGTGTCAGCCACAACTGACCCCAGGGACGTAACCTTCTGGTGGGTTTTGTGTTTCTGAATTATCTGTAGATCCAGTGCAGTTCTAACTTCAACAGACAGTTGGGACATTCATGTTTTGGACATTGACATTTGCTGTGTTGGCCCAGGGGAAGCTCATGCATGGGTCAAACCAGAGCCCTTCTTTACTGCACCTTCTGAAACCGGAAATCGATTTATCCATGTGGAGAACTGGGATCAACTGCCTAAGCTTTCTCTTGTGTTATGGTGTGGGTTGGGGGGGATTAATCAACTTTCAGTACAGGGAAGACGAGCTGTTTATCAAACACACACAAACATGTCCAGCTTCATCTGTTTATTATGAAGATGTTTCTGAATCCCTTTTCTGCAAAGCAATTTCACTCTTCCTGTACAATATAACGAATGTGCAGTATTATGGACAGAAATGTCACCCTGGTAGCAAATTCCAGTCTGCAAACCCACTGTTTAATGTAACACAGCACTCATTTATAGAACAATCTGCTACTAAATCTTTCAAGCAGCCCTTGGACTCTCTGCACAACTGCCGCCGTAGTGGTGAAACTGAACTCTGCCCAGTGAAACGGCCATTCTCTCGAGCACGTATGGAGTGTGGCGCTGACACAGTGGAGTCAGCATCAGCAGAAAGCTGCAGCTGTTGCCTCCTTATCCACAGAAACCCAGAAATGGAGTAGAACTGGCAAGCTAAACATAGCCAACAGGCTTCAGCTCAGGGCTGTCGCCAGCACTTAATACCGCAGCTGCCCAGCCCTGACAAACTGGGCCTTGTCAGTAAAAACCAGTTTGAACTGGATCAGCATAATGGTGAGGCTTCCTACTGTACCCGCCTGGTGTGCAGGAGCTAGGTGGTCCAGAAAATTAAAGAACCCACTCTGAGAATGTATCCTGTCAGGTTCTTGGTCAGCGCTACAACACTGAATGAAATTGCTGGAAGAATGAAAGTGCATAAACATCATGACAAAAAACTTTTTTTGAAAATACAATCGCTGATCTTTGAACTTGGAAACTGTAAATCTAAATAATATTTAAGTTTATGACTATATTTCTGAGTCATGGATCAGACGTAGACATTATCAGCTCAGGATCACCAGAGCAGAATTCACTGAGACCTCTTTATTTCTGTCACTAGAGTTTAGCCAACAGGAAACACACACACACACACACACGCCTGTATCCATGGAGTTAGTTTATTGCCATTGTTGCATTTGTATGGGTGAGAGGATCTTCAGCACACAATCACAGTGGTAAAAAGCATGAAGCCCTTTGTACATCATGAGGGACACCATAAGGTCAGTGATCAACTCCAGTGTGGTAATTAACACTTACTGTACAAGTCTAAATTTCTGTTATGACTACTTTAGGTTACAAATGGAAGACCATGGTTACATCTCACAGTGTGTCACAAAGCACATCAATGAAAACGTTCAATGGGTTAATCACCAAGTCAACATGGTTTGTGAGAACCTTCGAGACAGCATCTTAACCCAAAGCATTTTGTAGTCTACTACTAATAGTACTTATGTTCTACACCTATGTTCTGTCCTTTATAAACCAAGCTTGTATGATGAGAGTTTTTTAGTATGATATTCCCCCTTTGAACTGTGTGACTTGGACACATCCATTTGATATCAGAGTGCTAAAACAATTTTACAGTCCATCCTACCATTCTGTCCTATCATTAAATGGACTGCACAGTAAGATATTAGTATATATTTTAAGGTTTTCCATTTTGTGCTGTAGACACAGCATGTTTCTGATCATGGTAATCGCAGACAACATCCGCTTTCATCTGTTAAGTATAAACAGATTTTAACATGATTGTTAATTAGTCAGGAACGGGCTTTGGTTAGTTCATGGTAGTAGTATCTATATTTTTAAAACGTATGCATTGGGTCCTGCTAATACTGGTTAATTTGTATGTACTTCTGCTCTATTAAAACATACCAATTATGATTAATATCAGCTTCATTTAGCAATATATCATTTAAATGGAAGAGCTGCCTCTATAGAAGACTATTAAAATGATTGAATTAAGCTTTCTAAGCAAAATGGTCAGAGCTTTGTTTCTCAGAAAAATCTTTTCCTTTTTTGTTAAAATGATTACACAACTAAACTACTTGTACCCTCCAGATCTTCGTAAGTCTTTGGGACAACGATACTGTCATGAACAGTTTGGCAGATCACAAGAATATTTTTTTTTTCTTTTTGGTACTGTACACATCATTTTTGTTTTCTACTTACAATAACTACATAACATTGTGTCAACTGACCAACCCAGGTTCCTATTTGGATGAAAAGGATTGTAGTTTTGACTGAAAGGTGGGGAGACCCAATAGTCAATGTCTTACACATATCTGCCAATATTTTGCCAATTTTTATTTACATATTTAGCCAATGTTTTATATATGTATCGTAATACATGAGTGATTTTATATTATCATGGATGGTTCTACTGGTTTTGGTCTGTACTCCAAGCTATTAGAAACTGTATAGTAGACTATTATGGGTTTTTTAACTACTGTAAAGGGCACTTAAGAGTAAACGTGATTTGTATGCCGATGGAACTGAAGGCAATGTAATACAGCACCCTTTAACAGACAAAGCAGAACTCCAGATATACTTCAAGTTTTCTTAATAAATATTCACTTGACAAATCTAATTGAATATCCAAGAGGAGCAATATGGAAAGATTTTAGTTTTTAGTTTTTAATAAAATTCCACACAAATATTTTGTATTCTTCACTATAAGCAGGGTTAAATCAGGGTTAAGTAATTAAACGTCATTAAAATGCAGTTGCAATCTGGTCCCTGGGTTGTCAGTTGCAAATACTGAAGTTTAACAAACACACAAGCACTTAATAGTAAGAATAAAATCAATCCAATGTGCTTTTTAAATTTCCTCTCTGCAACAGCATTGGAGCATATCACTAGTAACTCCCTTTCTATAGAGTAATCTTTATCAAAAATTCATACTGCCACAACTTTTAAAATATACCACACAGATATTTTATACACACATATATGCATATATATATGTGCACACATTCACACACACATTATGTGGCCAAAAGCACATGATGTAAGAGGTTTGATGAGTTTTTTAGGAGAGCTGCATGGAGACTTTAACCTATAACCCTACTGAATTTTGTCTACACTGGAACACTGATTACAAGTCAGGCCTTCATCATTGCCTGTCCTTACAAATACTTATAAATGCTTCTAAATTACTGGGCACAAATTCTCACAAACACACAGAGAAATTGTGCAAGTCCTCCCCGGAAGAACTCTACAAACGGGGTGGTTGCCTATGGATTTGGATTGAGATTATCCAAACAGCTTGTATAGATGTGAGGATTGGGTGACCACATACTTTTGACCATTTTGTGTGTGTGTGTGTGTGTGTGTGGTGTAAGTCAGCAAAATAAATGCCATCACAAAATAAATCTCTGATTTCGTTCACAATATGTAAAATAAAAGAAAAAAACCAAAAAATATCTTACTCTAACACGATTAAAAAGTGCTAGCAAGATTATTTTTACAACAATGTGCAAATGTAGTTTGGAGTCTGACATTACTGAGACTAATTTTTACATTTTAATTATTTCTATGGTGACATTTGAATGGCTTACTGTATGTGTTCTATGCACTAAAGCATAAAGGGCAGAATTCCCACAGTTTTTGGTGAACTTGATAGATTTTTTGATAGATGTTTTGATTAGCTGTTCATGCTCATGGATGCGCTCACAGGTTTGGCAACCAAGGCTCTCTGCTTGACTCGTACCATAGATGATTAATTCAGGATAAAGATCAACTCCATTATCACTCTCTCTGAGATTAACCTGTAGCCCCTGCACATCACTGTCATGGCAATACTTCCATTAAATGCCTCGGTGTTCACTGCAGGCTTGAAATTGTGATACTTTAGACCAAGGTTAAAATTTCAGGGCTCTATTTACCTTATATGAAGCTTGAAAAACACAATAACAACGTCTGGTTATGTTCTAAATGCCTGAAATTTAAGTGTTCTGTAATGTTTCCTTGTTTTTGAGAATGAAACGTACATTTTATTCAGATCAACTTTAACATGTATATGTATGTATTTGACACTATAACCAGCTATTCTTTGAACTGACTTCAGATTTTAATCTCTAACTGTATATTTACAAATATCCAATATCAAAACAAAACTAAAAGCATTAATTAATTTGGTTTGCAGGCACCATTACAAGTGTCAGTTCCCCAATTCAGAACAGCAGTCGTCTGTTTAAGATGTCATCAGATATTAAGCCTTTACTGAAAAAACCCACCACAAATACAGTTTACTCTAACTAGACAGACAAAACCTTGATTGATTATGGCAACCAAATCCATTCTCTGACAAACATGGTCAGAGAGAGCATTACTATTTGGCACAAAGGTTATGCTGAAAATTTGTTTTAAACACAGTGTTGATACCTCACAGCTTGGGTTACAGACACATTCAGTAAAACTACACTCGGCAAAAAAGGAGGGTCTTTATATCCTCAATCATTTTAAACTTTACATTTACATGATTAAACTTGGACAGTTGTTTTCGCACTGTAGTGGTTAATATATGGATAAAAGTAAAAAAAAAAAAACAGTAAAACTATTTTAATTTCTACTCTTGTTCATAAATGCATTTTATTCTAATACTGCATATGTAAAGATGACTGGACCACAGTGGATATCATAGATAATGCAGAGGAACCAATTATGTTTATGTCGAATTAGTCATTAAAGGCCAACAGTTCACTTTGCAGTCTCATTTTAACTCTCTATGAAGCTACAGTGTCACTGCAAAGAAGACCTTCGCAGCTTCTGTGGAGCAGCCTGTGGGAACTCTGCCCTGAGGAGGTGAAGAGGTGAAGAGGAGGAGCTAAACTACACTTAGACTCTGCATGACCCAGGAGCAGATAGTCGTCTCCTATTGGACAACGTGCATCGTCCCCCAAAACCACCCCCCCCGGCCAATGACAAGCTGACAGCCTGCTAAAATGGAAGAGATGTGCATGGCATGTTGTGTCTTATTTTAGTAAGTGAAAAGCTCGAAAGACCAGCGTGAACCATAGGAATCCTGACAGGTATGTGGAGAAGACTGGATTAACCAACCCCTACCTCTAAACTCCTTACATTAATACAACTGCTTCCAAACAGGTAAAGAAAATCTGAGGTGCAGTAAAGGATGGCTGTGAGCAGCTTGCCTTTGGCAGGCAGGTGCGGGTCTCCCCAGTGCACATCAGTCCTACATGACGCTTTCGAAGATGATGACTTTGTTCTCCTCCATGCCTGGGGACAGGGAGGCCAGGCTTTTGATATCTGTGTCAGGTGCCATGTACTCCAGGTGATGGGCTCCCCAAACAGGTTTGGTCAGATGTTCCCAACGCTATGGAGGAATAATAGGAATAAGAAAAATAATCAGTTTAGCAGCCTGATTTCTTCTTTACCATGCAAGGTATCTTTTCTCTGCAGCAGCTCTGTGTAAACATATAAAGTAGTAGGCAGTGGTTCGGCCCCCTCAGATGGCAGATGGTATACAGGTGTTACAAGCTTAATTACCCCCCACCCCACTTAGTACACAAAGAGCTTCAGTTCCTTGTATCACGTCTGATAATGCAACCGAAGTTTTCCTCCGAAAGTCTAGATGCTGAGGTCCAGTCAGAACTATAAATTGCACTTTATCTGCAGATGACTGGTTGGTACTGGTGGAATGCAAAATAAGTCAGAGATTAATTGAAATCAAGTCTGCCCTTCCTACTCCCAGGGTCAGATGC
>JAOYMR010000021.1:7679423-7694279 GCA_025802075.1 Tenebrosternarchus preto
CCCCCCCCCCCCCCCCCCCCCCCCCCCCCCCCCCCCCCCCCCCCCCCCCCCCCCCCCCCCCCCCCCAAAACGGAAGCTGGGAAGAACTGTGAAACCGTGACCTATTCAAAGGGATAATTTGCAAGGATCTGTCATGTCTTGATGGAAACGCTAAGCACATTAATTTAAGACCCCCTCATTTTTTCCTCTGCTGTGTGGTTTAAAGAGAGAGAGAGAGAGAAAGAGAGAGGAGAGAAAAAAGAGCGAGAGAGGCAGTGAAAGAGAAGACAGAGAAGGAGTGAGAAAGAGAAGACTGAGTGAGAGAAGACAGTGAGAGGGAGTGAGAGAGAGAAGACAGAGAGAGAGAGGGAGTGCGAGAGAGAAGACAGTGTGAGAGGGACTGAGAGAGAACACAGTAAGAGAGGGAGTGAGAGAGAGGGGGATTTACTGTGGCTGGGGATTAGGAAGGGGGAGCCTTTGATGGTTTCAATTATTACCCTGAGTTTGCACATGGAGAGGAGGGTGACATCAAAGGGTACGGGCGATTAGGGCCCTGCTAACTTTGAGACGGCTGTGGGCTAATCTTTAAGGTGACACCAAACATCTTGTTGGCACTCCAGTCCTCATCCAGACATTTAAAGGCAGAGCAGTGAGGTTAATTAGCCCAGCCACCTACATAAGAGTCAGGAGTTGTGGTAATAACAAAAACTAAAACACACACATACACACACTCACACACACACACACACACACACACACATTCCCTTCTCATTTTCCCCGACTCTGGGTTTCTACAACATCCCTGCTCCACCAACATTCTTACAGGTCTAGGGGGCCTTGAGCAAGGGTCAGGGTATAAAAAGATATGAAGTCTACACAGACACACAAAGGTTTCATAAAGTATTATGACTCTCCTGTAGAATATGGAATTTTCCTGACTTCTGCCAGAGAAGTGGGTCTTCTGAGCAATGCAGTCCATTCTAACAGTGTAACAACAGTAATCAAAGACATTTGTTAATCGCATAGCCAGCTAAATGCTGCCAGGAAGTTCATTATTAATTGAGTGAGTACTAATATAATTCATCAAAAAGACAGCGTGGTCTTAGGGCCATAGACTTATTACACTCTCCTCCATTGATCTATTGCTGTATTTTCGTGGACCGTTAAGGTCAGAGTATATTAATGTATGATACCGTAGCCATAGTTTCACTCTCCCCTGGTTGCTGTTGTGTTGAAGAGCACAGGGGAGTGTGCATTTACTGGTAGGTACATTACATGGAGACTTTTTTCTACCCCACAAACTACCCCACAAAGCACATTAATTGATAAATGAGCACTACCTACTTCTCTGGGGGCTTTTTGTTGAGATTCCTGGAGCATAAAATGATTTAATGCAATTTATCACTGAGCATTAAAAAATGACAAACTAATTTCTGAGTCTTGCTCAGTGCAGGAAGGTAGGGGAGAAAAACTGGAACAGTGTGATGACCATTTTAACAAGGTGCAAAATTGGAACAGTGTGATGACCATTTTAACAAGGTGCAAAACTGGCAAGAAAATCTTTAATTTCAGACAGAGCAAAATACACAAGGCACCACTGCACACCTGTAATTATAACCATTGAACCAATGGTGATAGCACGAACAATGGGTGACAGGGAAGAATTACCACCGAGACTGTGGGAGAGTGAATTCCTGAATTTGGGGGGCCATTACTCTAAACAACCTGGGTTGGAGGACATCAGGGGATCCCCTGAATCAGGGGATCACCAGCAGACTAGGAGATTACCTGAGTGTGCTGGCAGGACATACTGTAATCTGGTGAGGTGTTGCTAGTTAGGGCTGTTGCTATGTGACCAATGAAAAGCATTGTGCAATATTACAGGTGATGGATGTGTGAACTAGAGCGTCAGTATCTTTGGTGTTGAGTATTGTTCCTGGACATAAATTGAAGTGATGGTTCAGTAGAGATTATAGATAGCTACGGATCATTATAGAAAATGTTTTTGTATGTTGTTTTTGTAGACTGATGGTGACAGGATTTAGCCTCGATTGGAGTTCCTTTAAATCCTTGCAGGCATCTATTACTGTGCCTGTAATGGTGGCCCTCATTTGGGTTCACAATAAAACCCTGTGGTGTTTTTATCCTTTAAAGTCAGGAGCGTGTAAGTCATTCCCATTGTTACTGACAGATTTAAAGGCGGTGAGTTGAGCCTGATGGATGTGACCTGAGCAGCATCTGTGTTCATCTAGAGAATTAGAGATCACAAGGGAGACAGAGGTCTGGCGCAGAGTTTTCCTGCTTTACGGTGATAAGGCTTTTCGGAACCCCTAAAGCTGGCAGATCGCAGACCTGGATACGAGAGACTTCTGTTTACAGAACACAGCTGCCTGGACTTAAAGGTTAGGGCGATTAAATTGATTCTGATCACGTTTGAGATCAACTAAATTAGCAGTGCTGAGCTGCTTCTAGAAAGGATTTGTGTGAGGTAGTAGTTTTTATTCAACCCTAAGCTTTAATTACATAAATAACCTTTGGCTGTTGAAACAGCACTAGAGTACTAGAGGGACTCCTTTCTGTATTACATATCTAAAATATTTTTTCATATATTTAAATTAAATATTTAGATATTATGTTTATATGTGATTGTCAAAACTGTATGAAAATTCCCAGTTCTGATTGACAACTGCATCATCAAATCTGGTGGGCACTGGCTCCAAGGTTCCTCTCTCCCTTGGTCAGCAAGCCTACTTTTGTCAGTACGTCACCTCAGAACTCTGTAGTGAAAGTGCACATCCCACAATGCCGCTTTCCTTTTTAACATTTCACACCTGCTTAAACATGTTTTAATATTAGAGTACATAAGCACAAGAAAGGTCACTGTTCTGTGTACTGTTCGAGTCATTTGTAAGGAACGCAGAGAGAAGCAACCACACCCAACCTCGAACGTGTACCTTGCAGATAGCAAACATGTGCTCTGACCACCACACCAAAAAGTGGCTCCCTAGCCCATCAGCTCAACTCCTCCTCTGCAGTGGCATGCCCAACACGCAGCCCTCTCCGTGGGGCAGCTCCTCCTGTGTGACAGGGTGCTGTTCTGTGGTTGTGTTGCACCATAGACCAAAGAAGCATCTTGTTCCAGTGTATACTGACTGTATGGAGGAATGACATTAAACATGAACTTGACCTCGTCCATTACACTACAGTGTCTGTGCAAAATGAATGTGGGAGCTTCAAACAGTGCTGATCTGAGGTCTGGCTGGATCCACCACCTGGAAGGGCCCTTTCCAATTTACGGTAATTATTTCTGAAGGCCATTTTTTGGCTCACTGTACACTCAGCCTGCATTAAAACTGATTGAGAATACCTGTGGCAGGTGACTTTTTAAAATGCAATTACCTAATTGGATGAAACCTCCCTCCTGATTGTAATAAGAGCATGGCGAGCTGTTAGCAGTACTGAAGCAGCTGTGATGGATCTTAGCCAGGCTAATGTCAGAGGTCCTCTCCTGATTCCCTCTGCCATTCGAAGTGTTTGGTAATGGTTGTTATGGAATGAGTTTTTGGAATGAGCCTTAAGTTCTCCGAGTGGTTGTAAATGACTGGGTACCAGTGTCCCATCGTAAAAAGTCTACCTTTAGGTACATGAAATCACAGCCACATTAGCATCACTATATAAAAGGGTTAATCCAAAAATCAATGGAACATCTTAAGGTCAGGAGGAGGGGGGGGCAATTAAACTCTGAATCGATGACATGCAAAACATCTAGAATGGCTGATGTTTGCAGTTGGAACAAAAGGGAATGACAAACAGAGATAGAAAGAGCTGCAGATATAATTGGAAGAGCAGGAGGCAGTTTTTAATTTCCCAAAGTGGTTTTCGAAGCAGTGCCTAACGCCTCTGGATTGGGATTAGATTAGGTCTCAGATGATTGAGCGGCATGTCACAGAGCCCATCAATCCTGACCGTTCAGCATGGTTTGAGATCCACCGCTGTTTAAGTGGACCGGACACAAAAATGCACGGGTCATTTGTCAAATGGGTCCTTAGGGGGAAAAATGTCCAGTGGGCTTCAGAATGCACCATGTACACAGAGCAGACGGCAGACACAGAAACGCTGACGTAAGGCACTGACAGTTACCCCGCCTTTACACCGCCAATCACACCTGGACCAGGTAACCAAAGCCTGCACAGAGCTCGAATACAGCAGATTAACACGTGGACTGGGCTGAGAACCTAAGATAGAGAGAACTTGGAGAAGTCAAATGAACTGACTTTGTATCCATTTGCTTTTAGTTCTCTCGTTGGGTTGTCAAATATGTAATGAAGGATTTTCCCCTTTCTAGATCTGTGTGAGTGGAAGGGTTCAGGCACAGCTTAGGAGGAAGTCAGTTTCTGCAGTGCTTATAATCACCGCGCCTGTAGCTCGAATGACACCCTGCTCTCCTGCACTGCTGAAGTCAGTCAGTACTGGAAAATGTCAGCTCTTCTTGCATCCAGCTTAAGTCAGAGGACTTACTGGGTGACTCACCACCATGGTGTAGGTGTTTGCTAGACAGAGTGTGTGTAGTCATTTCCCGGTTTGTCTACACACACATGCACACTCCTTATCCCTCCAGGTTTGGAAGAGCCAGGCTAACGAGTGCCCCTCCCTCTTTAGAAGGCATTACTTATTTATAGGGCCCTACACCCCCAGAGGCAGCCTGCCTTTTGCCTGCTTGTTTTCCTACCCACTTTTTTTTGTAATCCTTTTCTTTTGTCAGGGGAGCTGGGCTTCTGTTGGTCCTTTTGGTTCAGCCCCTTTAGATGTTACACCTCTCTGTCTCATAAATATTTATGACGCTTCCACCACTGCGTTCACTCCAAAATATCAGCAAGTGGAAATAGAGGAAAGGAAAGAGAGCAACAAACTCCTATAGGTTTGGAAGCAAATTATTGACTATATTCATCCCATACAGACATATTTTACTGTGGTGTTTATGGTATCAGACCCAGTAATGGTCCCAAGTGCCTTATGTACTGAGTAGTTCTTGTCTTATGAACAGTGATTTGGTTTTATATAAAAAACAGCTCTAACAGCCTTTTTTTTTCTGAGAATCAGCCATTAGGCTGAAAAAAAGCTTGTCAGACAATTTCATTCACAATGTTAAGAGCAAAATACAGTAATTTGATGTTGCTTTGAACACTAGCAGTCCTTCTCTCGCATTCACTCAAAATCCAAGTGATCAAAGGCTGTTACCGAGCGACCAGGCGCTTCCCAATAAGACCCATCAGTGTTAAATGGTAAGTGGTGCTGTACTGCAGCCCTTCCTTCATGCTGGGGGCATCAGAACAGCGGTAGCCAACAACCCCACTTCCCTAAAAAGAAAACTTGTTTTAAATCAAATCTTAAAACATGCAATGTCATTGTGTGACTATGAAGCACATGTACACTTATGCTCAGGCAGAGAAATACTACTAACAATACGTGATTTGAAAGCACTGCTTTTAGAAACCGAAAACCAGAGAAGAACTTTCGTGGGCACGATTTTTGCTGTTTATTGTTGTTTTTTGTTGCTTTTCCAGCCTGGAGCAGGACCTGCAAGTAACACAAAAAAACAAACCAAAAAAACGAAAAACCCCAAAAGGTTACTGCCAATTTGCAAAGCTACATACCAACCTGGCATTACGAGGTGTAAATATAATAATAATATTTGGTCCAAATACCTGGATTCAGTATAAAGGAAAGCACTGGAGCGAAAAGCAATTTTTCCCTGAATTGAATGATTCTGTTATTAAAAAGTATAAAGGACAAATCCCAGTATAAGGGCTGGAGAGGCACGTACAAAATAGGACATCAAAACACCAGTTCAGAGAAGCTTCTGGACCTCTGGTCCTCTCTGCTTCCTCGGTCTGTACAGTTTGGCATTAGTACCTCTTACCTAAACCTACCTAAACTGGTCTGAGAGAAAAATCACCAGTGCTGAATAAAACCCACGAGTTCAGTTTACCCTAAACACTCCACCCTTAATTCAACACTGGTTACGCTACTGTCCTAATAAAGTGGGTAATATGAGAATGCTTTTAAGTTGGCATGATGGAGTCTGTGTCGATGCAAGCCACTGCCAGGAGCCAAGGAGTCCGACCCAAGTTATACCCGGAGGATCTGCCAGCCTGCACTTCCTCTTCTAATCTCCGCCCTCACTGGCAGGAGACACTGGCCCATGTGATTGGGCCTCTGAAAAACTCAAAACTACATACTGCAGGGTTACGCTGATTTTTTTGGTGTGGTTCCACCAAACATATTTGTGACAGATGTTTTATTGTGTTCCTGCACTAAATAACTGAGGTGACTTTCGATAATTGTGACAATAGGCGAGGTTGGAACACGCAGGGTTTTTCACCTGATCTCATGTGCCATTTTTCACTGAGTCACTTGTCTTTATTTGAATGAAAACATCAATCTGTTGAGAGAAAATAGTCATTGCAGATGATAACATGTACAAAGAAACATTCAGGAAATATACAGCATCATCCACATCTTTTAATTAGCAAAACAAAACCAAACAAACAAACAAACGAAAAACAAACAAAAAACACCATGCTTGTCCTTTGAACATTAAGTTAGAATCCAATTTTTCAAAAATCTTGCGGACTGAGTAAAAAAAAGTGCAAATATATACAAAACACTTCATTGCAGCCAGCGTTTTAACGGACTCATTCATACAATTCCTTCAAACTGATAAAAAAAGAAAATATAAACCAAACAAAAAACTAAAGCAAACAAAATAATTTAAAAGAAAACATTTTGAACCAATAATTATACAAAATATATTTATATATTTATATAGAATTAAGGACTTGGCAAAGCAGTCATCCATTATTCAATCAACCAACCAATCAATCAATCAACCAATCAGCCAGTAAGAGACAAAGCTACTTCCTCTCCAGACACATTGTTAATAAACTCCATATATCTTTGAAACTGTAAACAAGTCTGTTACAATATAATTGATTAAAACATTTTGGGATAAACAGACAAAAACAGACAAATAAATTATAATTAATTCATCAGAGACAAAATGTCTTTTTTTTTTCTTTTTTTTTTAACTAGAACACTGACTGAAATGTAGTTATGAATCAAAAACAGACATTTTCTTCTACCGATTCTACTGAAACACCACAATTTTTCTTTTCCCCCCCCACTCATTCCTGTCTTCCTGACAAGTACAGGTGCTTTTAATAGTATGGTGTTTTATCACTTTACAGACTGTAAGCATCTCAGAAGGGCTCCAAGTTCTGCGCTAGAAACTAAATAGGCGACATCTGATCATATGGCTATCAGCCGAGGCAGACTTAACGAAGATCTCATCATTAAGTCTGTCCAAAAAGTAAAACAATAATCAAACAATAAAACAGGTTTCTTACAGGCAGTGCATGTGCGACCCCTATTCCCGACAGTACGTTTGACTTTCCTCACAGTTAAGAAAATCAGATGTAAACCTTGGTGCGGTTGCAACCAAGAGATGCTAAATCAAAATTCAACCGTTCATATATATTTATATATATATATATATATTATATATTCATTATGTATTAATTTTTTGTTTGTTTTTGGTGTAGATTTATGATTCGTTTGAATTGTAGAGGGTGGTTTCTCTAGAAGTGTGGCCGTGTGTCTTACCCCTGCGGTGCTGTGTTGACAAGTGTCTCACACGTTGCCAGACCCAGTTGACGAGTGTCTCACACACACCAACAAGCAGACGATCCAGTGGATCCACCTTCAACAGCACCCTGCAACGCTAGAAATGTTAATTTGGCTTCTGGATTTGCTTCAAACCGCCTCGCCCCCAGATTTCCACGTGACGTTTTAAAATATGATCTGGTGGCTTCCATGACACTTAAGCGCGACTCCTGACGCCTGGCTGGACGACGCTGAAGGAGAATTATGCCGAAGCTTTAATGCAGTTCTATATACATGATGATTGATGTTTGTGGCCTCAAACAGGAAATCCTGACTTTAACGACCCTTTCAGAATCACAGCTCTGTCATAAACGAGAAACGAGAAAGCAGATATGAATGACATTCAGTGAGCCTCTAAAGCACACAATTCCAATGTTTGACATATCACCATGTCAAGTTTGTGTTCCACTGTGTTTTTCAAGGAACCAGGGTCTATAGGTAACTACTTCACAAAGATAGCTAATAAAGATCAACAATTCAATTCAATTAGCTTTATAGCATCTGAAGATTACGCCAATGGGAAGAAGAAAATGACACATTTTCCAGAGTATTTGAGGATTTCATTTTAGGAAAAGGTCAATCACAGAATACGCAATCCGTTGTGGACTTGCTGTCTAAAGTGGTGAATGTCCTTGTGAAGGTGCAGCCCTAATTAATGACGCCTCACACAGACTGGCCAACTGCCTACAAGGACAATGGTCTAGACTCCAAATCCCAACTGATATTCACTTTGGAGAGAGAATCGTTTGTTTTTTCTGTAGGACTGACCTGTTTGGTGTTGAAGGTTACACTTTTTAAAATCAGAATAGTTAAAAGCTGTTACTAAATAAACCTTTTTTTTCTAGGGCCCTGGCAATAAGATATCCTCTACAGTCGTACTGTATATATAACAGTGTACGATTTTGCGTTGTGAAATAAATAACAATAAATTATCAATAAATACTAAATCAAAAAGGGCAGAATTCAGAATCACATACAAAGAAAAAAAAACTGTATCTGTTGTCCAATTTACTCACTAGCACTTCTTCCCAGAGTACCTTGTGTTTTCCTGTTCCTGTTGAACTCTGCTGCCATGGCAACAGAGGGATACACTACTGTTGTGGAAGAGAGGACAGATGACTTAAGGCCATGTTGTTTGTGAAATACATACAGATTTGACACAATTTTCATTTAAATCAAGCTTGAAGCTCGAAGAAGACTTAGTCCAAAGGGACGTCTATGGAGCTTTAAAAGGACTGTTGGGGGAGAAACATTAGCAGCTATTCACATCCAAATCTTCAAAAAAAAACTTATCTGCCTGTTAAACCTGTTACAGGACACTCAGAGTAGGACTCAGAGTGGGACTCAGAGTAGGACTCAGAGTAGGACTCCTCTTTCCCTGTTGTGCTTAGTGTTCCATTACATGCTGCACATTTGATTTTGAAAATTGTGATTTTAAGATACACAGAAGAAAGAAAAAAGGAGGATATTTCTATGGTCAAACACAACTAATGTGAGTTTCAGTGAATTTAGTGTTTGGGGTGGCACATTCGAACACGCTGGGAAATCTGACTCATGGCTTGCATTTCTGAACTCGACTTATTGCTCTTGATGGATGGATCTGTTACATCAGGATGCCTACTATTAAACACAACACTCAGAAAAGGGCCACAAATCTGAGTTACACCCCAACCCTCACAGTAACACAGTGTACAAAACCAGACACCAAGGTGGGGAGGTACAATATTAAGAGAAACAAACAAACAAACAAACAAACAAAAAAACTCATTAGGCTTGAATGGCCAGTCTGAGGACATATTACAGCTGGGGTTTCAGCTTTCTGTGACAAAAAAAAGACCAAGATTGAAGGATGTTGATCCTCACAGCTTCATACAACCAATCTGTTTGGCCTCAGGTTCACAAGAAAAGAGAAAAAGAAACAAGAAAAAAGGCGCTTTTAGGGGGTGGGATTGGGGTACGTGTTGGGGTAAGTGGGCATAGGGTAGAGGTGGGGTGGTGTTGGGGGTAAGGTAGAGGTGGGGTGGTGTTGGGGGTTCTATGGCAATTTTTTGAGACGAAGAAAGTGGCTCCTGTTCCCTCCTCCAAGTCCAACACTCCCGCTCAACACAGTTCGTCCAAAAGAGGCCTCTGGGATGACCTCACCAGTTGGGCCACTCTTTAAACGTGTTTTTCATGTCATGCCTATCATTATCAGACTCTAGGACTGAGCGTTTTCCTTCCTTCACCACGGATGGTGTTCAGACCATGGAGTCCATCAGAGATTTTGTAAATGGCATCATTTAAACAAGCATCGTTTTATTTATTATTTTTTTTTTTTTTAAGCTTTACTAAGGTTACCGCTTCCCATTTCTCCAATTCCATGGCACTAGCTTCACAGTTCAGCATGGTTCCCAAGGCAACAGTGCGTGTGCCTTTCTCATTGGAATGTATCTCAGTGATCCACAGTTGTCCGCGTCCAAAAGTTTTTCGGCAGTTTGCCATTATATGAGTGGCGTTAAACAGGCCAGAGAGAGAGAGAGAGAGAGAGAGAGAGAGAGAGCGAGAGAAAGGCAAAGAGATCAATCCACAGTTATACAGAGAAAGACAGAAATAGAGGAAAATGAAAAGAAACTGAGAAAACAGATATTTGGACAGATAAAGTAAGTGAGGTTAGGAGGGGCAGACGCCTCCTGTTCAAAGCAGATCCAGATGACAATAGAGAACGTTTTGGCCATACAGGTCCTGGATCAGAGAAATATTGGGCTTTGTGTGCTGTGCTGTGGTTCCATAGCAACTGATTGTCCAGTGTCTTAACCTCTCCTCTTCCAAGCACAAGCTGTGGATCTTGCAGTAGTGGTCAGTTTCTCAGAGCTTTTCAGCCTCTCTAGCCCCAGCCTTCTCCCCTCCTCTCCCCTCCTCCTCCTCCTCCTCCTCCTCACTCCTCTCTGCTCCTCTTCTCCTCCTGGCCCATCAGCTACTGCCCGACATCAGGTTAATGGCTTGTTCCAGTTTGTGTCTCAATTTATGTTTACGGCAGTACCCGTCTCTGTCCAGAGCCGTCAAGATCTATATGGTGAAAGGAAAAAAAAGAGAGAGAGAGAGAGAGAAAGAGAGAGAGAGAGAGAGAGAGGCCATTAGTTGATAGACACACACACATACATGTTCTAATTCAATATTCTATAGTAAGCTTTCTGGCCACAGTCCATTTGAAGAGGCTGAACAGAGCTCAGGATGAATATAAACCCTAATCTCATAAGACATGAACATCAAAATGGACCTAATAATACTGAAATAGAATTTGCAATTCATGAACCTTTTTAAATAACCTTAACTGTCCACCGCTACCACAAGATCCAACAGGACACATAAAAAGACCAAATAAAAAAATTAAGACTTTTGTTTTTCATAATAAAGGCTAACACATATCTTCCATGACATTGACTCTAATACACCTGAAGCCAAAACAATCAAAGAGAAATTAAAGCCGATCCCAGATGTGTGTGAACTGGATGCGAACAATTACTGTGTGACTGGAATGAGTTTACTTCTGAACCCACCTCCTCTTTGTACTTGTTGATGTAAAAATAGAGCTCGTTGAGCGCGCTCAGTGTGTTGAATTCGCTGCCATGGAGACGAGACTGCTCCACCAAATAGGCATCCATGTCTTGATCACTGATACTGGGCATTTTACTGATGTCTCTGTAGTACCTGCAACACACCCACCCACACAAACACACGATCAATACTCTACTTATTGCTGCCAGTCAATGTGAATTTACCAGCATGCAAAAAGCAAACACAACCTCATAGTGACTGCTGTATTTAAGAGCCTGTTTACAAAGTAGCCCAGTGGCCACTATGAGTAAAATTTGTCTAATGAGCTTCACTCTGTACCATCCAGCAATGGCATCCTCCAGCAGTCAAAGACTTCAGCTAAGGGTCATATCACAACACATGCACTTAATCTCTCAACTTACTCCAGGCTTTTCCAACTAGTTACTCCTGAAAGAAAACTCCAAGCTAAACGCAAACAATCACACAGACATGGAACATCGTGAGCTTCAGACCTCTCCACCCAGCTCTTGTAGTTGGGGATGTCCTTGGCATATAGCAGCTTGTTGGACGGTGAGTCTTTGCCCAGGCGGTGCTCGGACGTGGAGCAGGAGTCCATGAAGGTCTGGGCCACCACGGAGAGACACGCATCCGTGATGCTGCTCTTGTGGATGTCGAAGACAAACTGTGGGTTCTTGATCACGTTAACCCAGAACCTCAAGGGGAGGCTGCAGAGGGGTGGATGGGAGAAGCAGAGAGAGATCAGAATAACAAACCAAACCAATTTACCATGCAGCCAGCAAACCATGCCGCCAAAACCCCACACACGGAAGTCGGAAGTGGCGGGCACAGGAAGTGATGAAGTGTACCAGTTACTCTTCCAGGTGTGGCGGACGTCTGGGTCACTGATCTGCCTCTTGTCCGCCTGTTCGTCCAGGAAGTCGAACATGTACTTGATGGCGAGGGGGAGGGCGCTACCGCGGTGCGCTGTGCTGAACACCGTCTCAAAGAGGTCGTCCACAAACTTCTGGAGAGTTCCCTGTTCACACAGGCCAGTACGCAATGTTCTTATTACCACTATACTCCGCCTAGCACACACACACACATACTTTAAAGGAGATATGTTACTCTACACTATGTTCTGTGCCTTTTGAAAGACACATGTAAAAAAAAAAATCCAAAATAAAACAAAAATACAGAAAAAACTAAAGTTGTGGGTGGTGTGTTCTGCCCTGTCATCTTCCCTGTTGTCGAGAAGAGTTCATTCTCTGGGCATATATTTTTTATGTTAATGAACACTGCTCTGATTGGCCACCTCAGTGGGGGCGGTATGATTTGAGAGCTCTGCAGCAAACTGAAGAGATTTCCTCAGTGGGGGCAGGGTGTTTGCTAGATGTGATATCACATCTCACAGTGAATAGAAACAGCTTGTAAAATTGCATATTCTCTACAGAAAAGGGGGTGCATTGACAAGTCACGTAGATATAGAGAGACAAGGACAATGCATTTTTGTTTACTATACTTCCTTGAAGTTATCCTGTCCTCGGGAAGAAAGCATCCTGCAAAATCTTTCCTCTCAGGCAGGATAAACACAACCGTGTGCCATATGTCAGCAGAGAAGTACGTTTTTCCCTCATTAAGCAGATCCTTACAGTATCACGGCCTGGAATCGGACGAGACTCCTAGACTCCTAACGCAACACTGATCACCATTTAAACTGTTTACACACTCGTAGCTTAAAAAACCTCAGAGGAATAAATTCAGGCCAAGCTTATTTGAAAATGATCCAGCTATCTCAGCTTTACAGACCACGGTCCTGGACTACGGATTCCTAACATGCAGCGTGACGTGACGTCTGTGTAGGAGTGCGTAAAGTCCACAGTGTTCTCGCCCATGTTCAGCACGCTTCGGCCACTGAGCGGTCCTGAACGGGGGACGAGGGTTCCGGAAGCAGCGGAATACCTTTGTTGCCAGGAGACGGGTGAGGTAAATCTCGGACACCATCTTGCTGCCGCGGTCGCCCTCGCGCTGGTCGGCGTGTTCGTGGTTCTTCACCAGGTGCCACAGCTTGGTGCCCGTCTCCTGGTCGGGGGTGATCATGGGGGCACGGGAACGCAGACTGTCGGGGCTGCTGGAGGTGCGCAGCAAGCTTTCTGCACCGCAATATCACACACACACACACACACACAGAGCACACACACCCACACAGCATATATGCACACACACGCACGCATACACAAACATGCACATACGCACACACAAAATCACAGAGAATATTAGAGTGTCTACAGAAACAGAGCTACAGCAAGCTAAATTATTCAACACACAATAATCTTCCTTCTTAGTGAAAATGAGAAAATGAGAGTTTCGCTTCAGCAGATGTTTTATGTCTCAAGCCATCAGTCCTGGACACCTTTCAAATGACCTGCTGCACACGAGCCCAACGGCCATTTTCTGGCTAATGAGTGTGTGCTGGTGACGTCCCCTTTTGTTGTCTGGGTAACACTCTTTCTGGGGATGAATGGTGTTAAAACCGGACAGCTTTTAAAATGTCCACACTGATGCGACTGATCCCAAACTAGTTTGACTGGGTCTTTAACACAATGGCTTGAATTAAGGATTTAGGTCGAGGAAGCTGATCCTGAATCAGTGAAGCAGCGTCAGATAGGCTGAGAGAAAGAACAGGCAGTCGGAGAGACACTTACCGTATCTGCTGAGTGAGCGCGTGAATGTGAATGAGTTGGCGATGTTGTATGCAGACACCTGCTTCTGAACCAGAGCCACCACGGAGCCATCTGTCACCTGCAGAGATGAAAGGATGGGTGGAATCAGCATCTGACACCAGGCGCGTCCGTCTGCACGAACGGGCCGCCGCTCAGACTCTCAGCCGCGGCACCAGAGACCGCGGGGCGGTCGGAGCGAGCAGAGCGCCCTCTGGCGGCCTGACCTGGTAGTGCGCCAGCGTGTTCAGCCTCTTCCAGTCACTTTCGATCTTCGTGGTGACGTCCTCGTCCTGGAGGATGATCCTGGTCAGGCGGCCCTGTCTCCACTCTGATGGAGAAACAAATGTACCTGAAAACTACTGGCTTCTGTGAAGCACAAAGCAGTGAGGAACCCTGAGGGACAAAACTCCAGAACCTTTCAGTGGGGAGAACAGTAAAATAAAACGCCAATGGTCAATCCCAGTCCTAGACTACACAATCTATTTTAACCAAGGATAATGATAAAACAAAGCAAACCTCCAGTTACTGTTCATTAGCGTAATGTAAACTGATGTGGACTAATTGGAGATCACAGAGGAGTTTTTAATTACAGGACTAAACACTCATTTGTCATTTGTATGTGTATAATGTGTGTCTGGGAGGCGCTGTGCTCGCACCGAGGTCCATGTCATCAGCCTGTGGCCTCTGGGAGTAGGGGATGCCTTTATACACCGCATCCAGGAGCTTATCCTTCACCTGAGTGACTGTGTCACAGTTGAGAACCTTCACCGGGACCTCAGTCCCTGCCTCTCCCTCTGGGGGTATGCACATCAGAGTCTGAGAGGAGCGTGGGAGAAAGAGATGGAGAGAGGGAGCGAGGGAGGGAGAGGGTGATAGCGAGAGAGGGGAGGGAGGAGCGGTG
>JAOYMR010000021.1:7699309-7715009 GCA_025802075.1 Tenebrosternarchus preto
AGAGCAAGAGGTGCACTTTTACATATTGAGAATATTGTAGATTACCACAGTAGGGATGTGTGACATTGATTCATGGGGGCTCCTGTAACCTAGTTACAGCATGGTTGAACATCAGACAACACTCAGACAGAGACAGGCAGACAGACTGGGGTTCTCTCACGTCTAGCTCTTTGAGGACGGGATGCTCCTCTATGCCAGGGAACATGACCCTCATGGTGTAGGTGCGGTAGTCCAGGAAGGGGATCTTCACACCGTCCATGTCGTTGGTGAGCTCCTGGATGTCCGTCTGCAGTTCGGCAAAAGCTTAAGGAGGAGAAGAGGAGAACAGATTATCTTCTAGAAGTCAACAACCTTTGAATGAAACTTTCTAAGTCAATAAAAACATCAGTGTTGATTGTAATTCTAAACAACTCGAAGGAATACAGATGAGGTGAGCCCAATTATGATGTCAACAAGCACATGATATTTCTGTGTCAGTGTGAAGCATCAATAAAAGTATCCCTACTAAAAATGACCAGAAGAGGAAATACAGAGGAACCTCTCCTGAAATGAAGAGAACCATTCTACACCTGTTTAAATAAATGCGTCACCAGCTCTGCCGAAGATAGCAGATCCCTCTAAACCTACCAATAAAATCAGCTTCAAAAGACGAGGCAATCATTATGCCATGACCCAGTTCAATGTTTCCACAAAGACTGAGTCAATCCCAGCATGAAGTTCAGACCTGCTGCAGCTACACACACACACATGCACACACACATGCTCACACACACACACACACACACACAAATGCACACACACACACACACACACAAACAAATGCACACACAAACACCCACACACCCACACACACGCATTCACACGGCCACACAAATGCACACACACACACACACACACACACACACACACACACACACAAACGCACACACACGCACACACAAACGCAAACACAAGACAACCACCATCGGCTATAAAAACATGAAGAGCTCAAACACAGTGAAGAGAGAGCAATGTCTGATAAACCCTCCCACACCTGCTGGAAAAAGCCAGTGTCAAAGAAGTGTCATAGAGCACAAACCAGAACAGAAACCAGAGCAGAAACCAATGCAGAAACCAATGCAGAAACCAATGCAGAAACCAGTGCAGAAACCAATGCAGAAACCAGAGCAGAAACCAGAGTGTCCTGAGCGGCCAACCGAACAGCACCGGAGGACAGCAGTCATGAACCAGTTCAGCCCTCCTCTCACTTTAAAACATCAGAGGCCAATTAAATAGCTTTCAGCTCCCCCATCCAGAACGTTCAGATGGCGATGCGGTGGCGATCAGACCCACAGTCATCACTTCCAGCTGCCAGCAATCACACGGCTAGCATTGCGCGCCCTGGATGAACTCGGGGTGAGAGCTGCGTCGTCCAAAGGCACAGCAGCGACAGTGGGCCTCTCCCCGACTGCATCTTGGATGGGCGGAGTTATGAGAAGAGGAGGAGCCTGGTTTGAGACACGCCCTCACCTTCCTTGCATTCGAGCGCCACCCTGGACTCCAGGTTGTCCATCTGCAGCTGCAGCCGCTTGAGTGTGCGGTCGGCGTCCCTCGTCTTCCTCTTGTAGGCAATGAGCACGGCGATGATGGCGACCAACAGGACTCCGCCCCCTGCTCCGATGCCAATGATGGCAGGCAGTGTCAGCGTGCTGTCTGAGTAGATGTGGAGCGTGCCGGGGGAGTACTCCAAACCTCCAACCAAAATCTACACACACACACACACACAAATACGCACATACACACAAACCGTCATTAGCAGAACCTCTGAATTGCTGCTACCGATGGCGTCTCGTAACGAGCCCCGGCCTCTGATTGGCTGAGGTAAGAGCACACACTGCTCCCTCAGAGGCAATCATCTCTGAACTGTAAGAAGGCAGAGAGAGGCTACAGTCTCCCAGCTGTGCCCCACAGGACGTGAGGGCACTGTGTCTCCAGAGCACTTGTTTCATGGCTGCTTCACACAGCGACACTCACTGTACAAAACACACACAATCACCAGCACCTTCCTGCAGGGCTGTGTGTACAGACGCCAGCGTTTCTCCATTCTCTCCACCCCCATTTCCTTTAATGATTAGAATTATTACAAATACATATATCTAATCGTTTATATATTAATGCAGACTTTGAAACTAAGATGAACACTATGTTTAATGTAAATTACATGCTTTCTAACAGAAGGAATAAAAGAATTGATTGGAAATGATTGAGAGACCATGTTGCCTGCTTTAGTTTGGAGGGTCCTGGTAAGTGCTGAGTGAAGTGACAGGATTTAGGTTATTCCTCTTCTAACCCACATTCTGGCCTGATTTCCATCAGGAAGCCTGCGCTAATAATAATAAAAAATACTTCACTATCAAACCTCAAATATCTACCATTTTAACATATACTGAGCCAAAATGGATAACCCCGGTTTTGGCACTGTGGCAGATTTTTCCACGCCAGGCAGTCGGCTGAGGGTTCACAGGTATGAGCGGCCCTGCCCAATCGCGGCGCGGCGTTCCCTGTGTGAGACGGCTTCAGAGGGAGAGGCGGCATCGCGGGCGCGAGCCGGGGCCGGAAGGGTCCGGGAGAGCCGGTTCCACGGGGCGTGGCCTTTATCGAGGCGTGCGCCAATTAAACAGCGTCCCACTGCCTCACTTAACGAGGTTCACCTTTCCGCCACAGCCCGGGTGGTGCACAGCTGCATGAATTATTGAGGACCGGGAACAGGAGGGAACAAAGGGAGAGCCAGAGCGGCAGCATTATGTGTCAGGTCATTAGCCAACTGATACTAGAGCGCTTGTGCTGTAACTCTTCCAATCTCCCTCTTTCTCTCTCTCTCTCTCTCTCTCTCTCTCTCTCTCTCTCCCTCTCTCTCTCTCTCTCTCTCTCGTTTTTCTTTATCTCACACTGCTCCCGTTCTCTCTGCTCTACCTGAGTCTCCTCTCCTTTCTTACTTCTCTCTTCCTCTCTCCGTCTTCCTCCGCCTCCCTCCCAGTGTTGAGAGAGAGTGGGAGGAGCAGACTCTGGACACTCTCCTGTGCTGCTCTCTCATTGGATGATAATCTCCTCTTTGATTCACCCACGGTTGTCTTCTCCTCTCCACGCCCCAACACACCGATCACATGCAGTTGAGTTTGAATGCTGTGCTAAATTAGCTGGGGAGATAAGAGCTGAGGTGGGGGGTGGGGTGTGCATGTGAGTGTGTGTGTGGGGAGGGGTGTATTGGCACTGGAATTGATCTGTTTTAATGACACTGAGTGGCTGTAATTACCAAGACACCTGAGACCAGAATCTGGCAAATATTTACATTCTGGAAGCAGCACCAAGCCAATGTACAAGTACCTTTTATAAAGCTGAAGTGACATTCTGGGTTATGGAAGTATTACGTTTGCTTTGAAACACTCAGCCTCTCAGCCACTTCTCTCCTACTCCCTCGTTCCTCTCCCTTGTTTCTCTCCCTAGTTTCTCTCCCTAGTTCCTCTCTTTGGTTCTCTTCACACCATGCCCGGAAGCACCCCTGAAGCTCGGAAGCACCCCTGTCTAGTGGCTATGACAACAGCTCTGGATGCAGATAGTCTAAGATCATGGCAAAAAAAGGCTTGTATCAGCATGGCTCCCTAATCATAATAAGAACTTAATGTACGGCGAGACTCTCTCCGCCAATCTTTAGGTTTTGTGGATTAGCAACCAAGTAAAGAATGGCTTTGCGGCCAAGCCAGTAATGGGATTGATTAAGTGAGATGTATGGAGCTTGTGCTCCTGCAACACTCAGCACTTCTGCCTGCTTACAGCCACCCATCCATTTTCTGCCATATTTATTAGAGAACACACAATATAATAAAAGCACAATCATAAATTCTGATCCCAAGGCGAGTGACTCTACAGAGGCAGGCGTGTTTCCGCCCACGCCAGCCAGCCAGCTCCACGCTCCACGCTCCACGCTCCACGCTCCACTCCCCACGCTCCACGCTACGGGACAGGATCGAGTGTCATTGGTGCGCGGGAAAAACGGCTCACCAAGACTCGCTGCTCCCCCGTCAGGTCCGGCGAATCGCACAGCAGCTGAGACTCCGAGACGGTTAACAGACAGGGCGTTTCTCCAATCATCACGGAGTAATTTAGGCGGGTGTTTCCAGGGGCGGGCGGGATGAGGTTTTTGCCCTGAAAAAACACAGGCAGAGTGCTTGTTATGGATACATCCAATCAGTGATTGTCTGATTGTTTTTAGGTGTCGTCCTGATCAAAAAAATCAAACGATGTTGGAAAGAGAGCATTACCTTCAGGATGATGGGCGATCCAGGCTTAACCTCAAGTATCCCAGCGCTGCCTAGCGGGTCAAACGTTGGGTTGGGGTAGTAGGTGAAAGGTGTTCCATTGAGGATGAGGAGGGAGCTCACATTGTCCAGAATGAAACCAAACTCATCCGGATGGAGGCCGTTTTCAGGAGCTTGCTGCTTCGTGTAGACAATGGGGGGAGCTAAGCAGGTCATTGTGGAGTCGTTCAACACTGTACACACCTAGAAGAAACGGATCATTTATTTGGGTTCTCCTCAACTCAGGCCCTGCACTGACACTGAATGACTACTGTGGAGTCTGTGCTGAAGCAGTGAGACAGTGTGTGCTGAAGCAGTGAGACAGTGTGTGCTGAAGCAGTTAGACGGTTTGTTCTTACATTAGTGGTCTCCACTCCGCTGTATTTAGCCCTAACTTTGGGCTCCTGGATCGTGAGCAGGTGAGTTCCTGTGACGAGCAGAGACGTGCTTCCGCTGCAAAGACAAAAAGACAAATGCTCTGGGTTTGCCCTTCACAGTCGGAGACCATGTCTGTGTTTGACTGGTTTCACAAATTGCCTTTGTGTGAGTGTGTGTTTGCGTGTATGTCTGTGCTGACTCACTTGATGATGCTCCAGCTGGGCTCCACGCCGCTGATGGTGGGGTCCTCCGTGTACATGTAGCGCAAGTCGCTACTGATCTCAGCCTTGTCTATGAACAGCTTGATGGATGAGGCTCCTGTGCCCATAATGGAGGCTGGAGTCACACACACGATCTCACGCATCGTCCTCCTGTTTGAGGGGACACACACACAAGGACATGTGGTTTGAGGGGAGCACAGACAAGGACATGTGGTTTAAGGGGACACACACACATGGACACGTGGTTTGAGGACACACACATAAGGACACATGGTTTGAGGGGACGCACACACAAGAACACGTGGTTTGAGGGGACACACACACACAAGGACACATGGTTTGAGGACACACACACAAGGACACGTGGTTTGAGGGGACACACACACAAGGACACGTGGTTTGAGGGGACACACACACAAGGACACGTAGTTTGAAGACACACACACACAAGGACACGTGGTTTGAGGACACAAACACACAAGGACACGTGGTTTGCACCTTATTTTATTGTTGATGAGCCTGGCAACACTCACACAGATTGCTGACTTCAAGCAGTTCTAGATTTCTGATCATCTAAGTTACTGATGCGTTTTCAACCACCAAACAGTGAAACAATGCTGTGTGGTTTTTCAGAAATGATCTTGTGGTTTCAGTGTAACACTTCTCCTGGAGTTGTATTTTTTTTCACCCTGTTATGTCAGCTTCTGCGTGATCAATGTCTCTCTCTGCTTCTCTTTTTTGTGTTGGCTGAAGTCGTGAACCACCCACAGGGCAGTGAGGGCTTCAGTCCAGGACTAGCTTGTCTGCTGGCCAAGCTCTGACTGACAAACAACAGCATCATTTTAGATTTCTTCTTCTTCTATTTGTGTGCTCAACTGACAAGAGGAAAGCCAACCAGAGCAGCTTTAGTTCTGTCCACTCTCACTACAGCCACGCCCACTTTCACTACAGCCCTGCCCACTCTCACTACAGTCCCATCCCTCTTAGGACATGAACAATGGACAGTGCAGTGTAATCATCCGCTCTGGATTTACATACCCACTTTATAGATGGATAAGTGGGCGGATCTAGCTAGGGGTGCAGTGCTCGAGCTTCGAGCAGAGCAAACAGATGGTTGGTTGGACATAGATAGTGAGCCACTTACTTGATAAATCGGCACTCCTCCTGGGTCAGGAACACCGTGACCGAGCTCCCTGCGTCCAGATGTCGGCCGGAGATGGTCAGGCGAGTTCCCCCTGACACAGGGCCTTTCTCAGGCCACACCCGACTGATGCTGGGAGTCTGGAGGGAGCACACACACACACACACACACACACACACACACACTTGTTTCTGACCAGCTGCACCACTTTGTGGACACATGCGTGCACACACACACACACGCATCACCCCCCCACCCCCCAAAAAATGTTTCAAAAAACCACACACACACAAAACGCACAAGGACAAGGTGGATGATCCAGACACACACACTTAGCTTGGACCACTTATTGTGCAAATACACACACACACACACAGACTGTACATGCCCAAATCTTATAACAGTAATGTTCTGGCCGCTCCTGGACTCGCTCTGTTCCGTTAGAATCTGCAGCAGCCATGTCTCCCTGTTCAGAAGCCTCTGCAGGAAGGGACTGCCAATCTGTTCCTCATTACCGTCCCCCGAGGACAAGGACCATCTGCCCTGCGCCAGTGTGGGCTTGGTGTGGGTGTGGGTTTGTGTGTGGGTGTGTGTTTCGTGTGTGTCTGTGTGGGCTTGGTGTGGTGGTGTGTGTGTGTGTGTGTGTGTGTGTTTTGTGTGTGTCTGTGTGCGTGTGTTCATGGATGTTTGCTGCATGAGCTCTTAGTGTGTGCAAGTGAGTGTGAAGGTGTAACATGCTTTTTAAGGTTGATGTGTATGTGCCTGTGTGCATGTTTGTGTTTTGAAGAGGGACACATTCCACATCATACTCATCATAAACGCACTCACACATATCATACATAATGTGTGTGTGTTTACATGTCTGCATGTGAGTGTGTGCGAGACTATTTTCTTGAGTATTTTTGTCCTGCTTCTTGGCTTGATGTAATACCCTGAAGGCCTCATCTCACAGAGCAGCACTTAACCCTGTACAGGTGGGTGATGAACAGAGGAGGTCATTCCCTCACTCTCCACATTATTTCTCCTCTCGCTCAGATACACAATCACATGATCTTGACGGGGGACTCGATTGGCTAACAGATTACAGAAGCAGGACTCCTATTGATTCTTCAGTGAATGTGATTCGATTGGCTTAGAGCCCTGGGGAGCGGCTCCTAATTCGCCGACAGGGGAAACTGTCTCTGGACACACCTAACAAATACGTGGTGAGGGCTGGTGAGGCAGCAACACGTTCGCCACAACGTTCACAATGACGTTCACCACAACGTTCACAATGATGTTCACCACAACGTTCACAATGACGTTCATAACGATGTTCCCGGTGACATTCCTGGTGGCGCGAGTCAGGTGGGGTGATCTGTGCTCAACTGGGGACCTGCGGCTGAGGGAAGAGTCACGTACCACGAAGTTGTAGATCTGCGAGGACTGAGCACGGAAGTCTGCGCTGCAGTCACCGATGCACAGCTCAACAGGACCACCAGGGGGACTCGCCATAAGAGACTCCTCCATGTCACACACGATCCTGAGAATGCAAGCACACACACACACACACACACACACACACACACACATACACACTATGTAATAATGTTAACGTGACTCACTAAATGGTTTCTTCTGCAGGTGTTTTCTGCTGGTTGGTAAGTTTGTTGATTTCTGTTGCTCTTCTGTTCTCTGTGGCTGGTACATTCAGACGTGCTTGGTCTAATGTCTGTGTGATTTGTGCCGTGGTTTCGGTGGGGGTTCTCACCTCTCGGCGCTGACGTACTCCTGCGTCACTGGGCTGCAGCGCACACCTGCCACCCTCACGTGTGTGATCTCTCTCACCTGCAGCCCCAAGTTCTCCCCCTCGATTGTCACACGTGTGCCCCCTTCTTTGGGACCTGTGACAGGTTGGATCTGCACACACACACACACACACACACACACAAAACAGTCTTTAATCCCCATTTTGGAGAAGCACACTGTATATACAGTGATTCTTTATTCAATTCACCCCATATAAAACCCATCTGTCATGTTTACAGCATTTATAGTGTGTGTGCGAGCGTGTGTATGCGCGCGTGTGCGTTACCTTGGCGATGCGAGGATGACTGCAGCGCACGTTGCGGCGGGCCTGGTGCATCCAGTTTTGTTCGGGTGAAGGACAGTGGGGCTTGAGCAAGCACTTCTTATCAGACAGACACCAGCCACACTCGAACATACTGTCTGCCTTCAGACACAGACCACAGCTGTCCTTCTGAGCCTCACACTTATACAGGAGAGCTGTGGGGCAGGACGTGCACACACACATACAATTAAATATAGGTACACACAAACCCACAGTATACACAGTCATGGATCTGTGTGTGCACACACACACACACACACAGATGGAATAAAGCATTGCTCTTTGCCTGTTGGATGCAGGTGAGATGTAGGAGTAGGGGTGTGCTGGGACTCCATAATTGAACTAGGGTGAAAGCAGCAAAGGCAAAGCCCATGTCTGCATTTACTGCACTCAGCGCTCAGATGTCTGCTACTCACACACACACACACACACACACACACACACACACACACACACACACGGACATGCACACATACACACAGTTCCACACATAGAAACAGACACACACACAGACATGCACGTGCACGCATACAGTCACACACACACACACACACAGTCACACAGTCTCTCTTTCTCTTTCTCTCTTTCTCTCTCTCTCACACACACACACACACACACACACACACAGACATCCTCTTGGCAATTCTACTAAACAGCTGTGGTGAGGTGGGGAATGGAGATTGCTCTGGTATTGACTGGCTGAGGTCAGGGAGAGGGAGGCTGCTGGACACACACACACACATACACACACACACACACACACACACACAAAGTGTAGGCAGAATTCAGTCCTCCATGTTTCACTTTCTTTCTTCCTCTTTCTCTCTCTGTCCTGCAGACTCTTATCTGTCAGTCACAAACATACACACCCACAGACCGGCTCTCTCACCTTCTGTCTCTGTAAGCCCTGGTCTCTGTCTGTATGTCTTCCACCTTGCCTTCTCTCTCTCTCTCTCTCTCTCTCTCTCTCTCTCTCTCTTCACCCCTCTGTATCTCTCACTCTTTATTTCCCTCTCTTCTCCTCAGAAAAGGTCAAAAGCTACTGAAAATCCATCCTCCCTAATATTCCATCAAGCTACAAAATACAGCATTACAGTGAGGGTGAAGGACAGGCTCTGTAGCATCTTCAGCAGTAAAATTCAGATATAAAAAACAAAAACAGCCCCCGAGCACAGAGCCATCAGTAAAATTCTCTGGGTAGGATGGGAGCAGATCGGAGTCACCGCAGGTACCTTGGTAGATGGAGAATCTTACACGCATTAAAGATGCATTGAGATCCACCCAAACGCAACACATCTGTGCAAGAAGCAGAAGCACTAAATAAACTATGAACATGGAGATGGAAGAAAGTGCCGCTTTTAGATGTCCCCCATTATCCACAACATCAGCTGGTTCACCTATCACCAGGGGCACTTTGCACACATGGAGTCTGAGTTCAATCAGAGTACAGTGAACTGTTCTTTGGTTGTAGGGAGATCTCTCTCCTGGAGGTCCACACCAGTGTATAATCAGATGATTTTTCTACTCTTAATGCTGGTGGTTAAACTTCTCTGGGGCTTTGCTGATTCTGGTTAAACAGATTAATCAAGTGGAGGCAGGAGGGATGGAGGCAGAGCGCTGTGGTGTGTAGAACGTCTCGCCATGTCACTCGTGTTGCAGGAGGAAACGACTCACCTCTCATGGACGATGGTTTGTCGATGGGGAAGTCACTGTCCCAGACGATGAAGAAGTCCACAGGCAGGTCGCCAACCTCGTTCCCCTCATACCAGTACTGGGGAGACAGAGCAGACACAACGTGACACCATCAGCACCAGCTTGTTATGTTACTTTGATATTTTTATATTGGTGCCTGGTTAAAATATTCAGGAAACATGTGGAGGGAAATTGCAGTGCTGAAATGTGCTGGAATGTGTTCTTAATATAGAATCAAATTACATTTCAATGAACACTGCTATCTGTACATATGGTCGAATTTTCTATGATTTTTACAGATCTTTTGCATTTGTACAAGATCATGTCTCTCCACTCATTTTCAAACAAAACGTGACGATGATTTATGGACTCGGTGAGTCTTGCACATGAAGAACACCCCTGCTAATCACAGGGAAAGGCGCTAGGACTTGGTCATGCAGACCAAGAATGGAGCTGGTCGAGTCCTTCAGAGGAACGTGCTGCACTGGTATTAACCTCCTCACACCTTCATAATGGTTTTCATTATGACACAACCCAAGTCTTTCATTATAACACAAGTCTGGCTCTGGTCCTGCGTGTGATGGAAAAGTGTGACAGTGTATTAGCTGAGGAAACAGGGCTGTTTCTCTGTGCTCTAAAACACAACAGAGAAGGAGGCAGCAGTGAAGAGGGGCTCAACCCATGAGGGGCTTCAGAAACCACGTGAACCAGGGGAGCGAGTTTCACGAGCCGTGCGATCCAACCGAACGCTCCTTCTCTCGCCTCCCACTCCCTCCCTCTCTCGCCGGTGTTGGCAGCAGACCGTCGGCACGGCGAACTGAGAGCTGCTGTGTCCATTTACGGCGAAAGCACAAAGCGTCAGAAGTGCAGACAAGCCGTTTGCGTTCCTTTAACCGGGCGTTATGGTCGGGAGGAGCGTCAGCGGTTAGTCCTTTATTCACTCAACCATGCAGCTCACATCAATCATTACCCAGCGAGCTCATGTATGTGTGTGTGTGTATCTGTGTGTGTGTGTGTGTGTGTGTGTGTGTGATGGACTCGAGCCTGCGCCAGCTGCTCTGATGGAAATATCTGTGAGGAAGCAGGGTGCAGCAGGCTGTGTCGCCGTGACGACAGCGCTGGATGGAACTCTCTGCCCCCACGCACCCTACAACCCCCTGCCCCCACACACCCTACACACCATACGGTGTAATCAGGGTCCATTATGGATGACCTGTGTAGACGTTCGTGTCGAAAGGAGCAACTTTGGAATGTTGTCAGCTTGTTTGGCAATTTGCTGGGAGCTTTTTCATTGGGTTTCAGACAGAGAGACCTGAACAGAGAGACCTGAACAGAGAGACCTGAACAGGGAGCGACAAGCTGCAGCTTTTGGCCTGATAAAAATATACCTGAAATATACCTGAAACTGAATGAAAAATGGCGGCTTCGAAAACCCTGGAGAAAGAGCCGTCCATTACACTGACTGTGCTTCAAGTTTAAATAAATAAATGCTTAAGAATAAAGTAAAGGAGAATACAAAGTGATATAAAAATCCCAAATAAATAAATAAATAAATAAATAAATATAAAATACTGTAGGTTGTCGCCATGCCACAACCATGGTGAAGAAAACTATGGGGGGGGAGGGGGGTCAAACACAATAGATTTTGGGCAGTAATATGATGGATTTTCTTGCCTGTTGCCTCCTCTCGAGTGAAAGGCAGGGCAGCTTTGAGGAGATTAGCCACCGAGGGTAAACGACGAGCCGCAGTCTTTGTGTTGGCCCATACAATACAGCTTATCTGTGCCAGTACTGAATTGATTTTCTTCAGGCTCGTCTTCCAACAGTATGGTGGCGTTCTGAGAGGAGACAGCCTGGCCTGATTCTGTCAGGAGTCTCAGTGGGAATGACTAGTAAACGACAGCAAGATATTCTTACCTTTAAAACACCCCTCCCTCCGATACCACACAAATCCATGCACAACCCAAACACGGCCCAAAACACACACACACACACACACACAAAGTCCAAAATACACACGCACAAGCAGCAAACATAAGGGAAACTATTGTGAGATAAGAAATATCTCTGTCATTTTGGGTGCATTTTCACATGTTGGGGTTTATTCCGATCCCATTTGCTTGGCAGAGAGGAGCAGGCAAGGCACACAGGCAGAGCTGGCCGTGCTGAGTGTGTGCTCTTTAGAAATGAGACGCTCAACAATCTTCTTATAGCAAAGTTAAAACAGCGGTGTGGTGCCCGACACTGAGGATGAGGAACAACCGAGCAGAGATACTGACTCAGGAAAATGAGGAGACACACACACACACACACACACACACCAAAACACACAACCAGCCAATCGTCTTTGCTTAAATTAAGCAAATCACAATTAATTCCAATAATGGAACTTGACCTTCAAGCATTAAGTTAGACTCACTCATTCAAAGATATTTACTTAAGGTTTAGATAAAAACGCCTGTGGTTCCTTCTGGCTCCAGTCAGGCTTGTTAATGCAGACTCTCCTAAGTGACAGAATGAAAATCAATGAGACTTAATGATGGATGTTTTCCTGTACATTTAATTAAGTTACCAAACAAGGCCAGAGTCAGCAGAAAGGCCCAGTGGCCTGAGTGACGTATGGCAACGTGTACCTCTCATGCGTTACTTAGTGCCAACTCTGTCACTGGACCATAGGTGCTGGGTTACCACGTTTCTACCAGTAATAACAGGACAGAATCAGAGCTGTGTGCTCTGTTTCTTTAATTGCCCTGTTGAGGAGAAAGGAATTCTGTGACAGGATTAACTGAAAATCATATCTGTCCCTGCCAAACCAACTATGATGTGATTTCCATATGGAATTAAGGAATGATATCATGGCACAGCCTTTAGAGGAGGGTTTGGAAATGTTCCCAACAAAGAAAGAATGAATGAATTAATTAATTAAAGGAGAGAGGCAGACACAGAATGAGAGAGAGAGAGAGATAGAGAGAGAGAAAGAGAGAGAGAGAGAGAGAGAGAGAGAGAGATAGAGGGAGAGAAAAACAAGCAAGAGAGTACGGTTGGTAGAACTTATGTCATCATAAATGAGGTATGTGTGCTCATCTAAGGCAAACCAAAGCATTCTTTCCTCATGAGGACTACCATGATCTAAAATAGAACTTTCTGGAATATCACTTACAGAGCCATTTCTTCATTTAGAGACTGCAGTCCAGCTGAGACCCTCCTAGCAGCCTGTGGCTCAGTTAATGCTATGAAACAGCATCACCCGAGCGGCGGCCATTGATCACTGCATTAGCCCATCAGCTCATTTCCACGGAGACCACCAGCTGTAACGAGCCCTTTTCCCGCAGGACACTGCCGCTAAAAAAAGCAAGGATGCCGAGGGCGAATCCGAGGAGCGGCTCCTCCTGCTGGGGCCAGGAGACGCGTCTATATCTCCACCGGCCACCCGCGGACATGGTTTGGAACGGCCCGTGTTCGAGTTCCTGTGATGGACATCAGAGCTCAGAGCATTTTTCAACTTTTTTTTCCTTCTTTGCATGTTCCAGTATAAAAACACTAATGCCTGATTGAGCACTTGATGAGAATAATAGAATAATGAGGGTGAGCTGGTTCAAAAAGCCTGACAAAAATAACATTTAAGTGTTTTTATTCAAAAAGCACCGCTACCCTGCACAGAGGATAATGGCCTTCTTTGTGAGGGGCTCTCTTCATCAAGAGGCTGGTTTAGAACTTGGCCATTGTGTAAAAAAGGTCTCCGCGGTACGTTTCCCCGGTAACACGGCCGGTGCCCGTCGCTAAGGGGTCAGCGGCGCTTAGCAACACTTGCGCTCATGGACTCATTTTGGGTGTTTTGTTCACCATTTTGTAAAGGGAACAACAACAACAAGAAAAAGAGACACAAATTCTTTGTATTCACCTGGACTTCCTAAAATCCACTGGAGCTTGTGGCTTAATTTATCTTTGACTGTGAATGAAATAGCACAAGCTCATGACGTTTGCACCTCCATTAATGTATTTATCATGTATTTGATAGGCTGGCTTCCTCCGTGAGAGATGCATCAGCCTGACATATGCAGGTGATGGCAGTGTGGTACTGATGTGGACACTACGCATCAAGTGTTTGAATGGATCCACAAAAAAAAGTCCCTGTGGGCTTGAGTCAGGACTACAGTTCACATCTTCAGGACTACACTTCACATCTCACTGAGACCACTACTCATCTCCACAAAGTACTAAAGTTTTTAAACTGACGTTAAAACATACATGTTTAAAAAATAAATTACATTTTTTTTAAATCAAGAAAAAAAGGATCAACAAGTTTAGAGAGGAGATTTTGAGGAAGACTTCATGATGGGAAAAAAATAACTTACATGTCAGGTGTACCCCTGTGTACCTCTGTGTACCTGTGTACCCCTGTGTACCTGTGTACCCCTGTGTACCTCTGTGTACCTGTGTACCCCTGTGTACCTGTGTAATCCTGTGTACCCCTGTGTACCTCTGTGTACCCCTGTGTACCCCTGTGGGTTTTGAGTAATTTAAAGTCTAATCATGTCTCCTAACGTATGTAATAAATCAAATCTCTCAGCATCACCAAAATAATTATTAATCTGCTCGTTTCCCTTCAGCGACCTGTACCATTTCTCATAATTACACATCTCTGAATCTTTTAACTTCTCCCTTCGACATTAAAAGCAGCATGTAGTCTGCATGTCCTGCTAGCGCACGTGCAGGGAGCAATCTGTGCTCTCAACTGATCCAGGGACAGTGAGACCACACAATAGCAGCATTGTGAAAGGCTGAAAAGGCAGCTGTCCGAGGCCTGGCTCGGGCGGAAAGCGGAGGAGAAATTAGCAAGCGCACAGGACGGCTTAACTTGATTTTTGTCAAAAATAAAAATGGTCGCTACTCAAGTGTGAGCCGCTGGTGACACGGACTGAGTGACACGGCCTGAGTGAGGCCATTTGCTTCGGCCTTGGAGCAGATGAACTGGCAGTAATCCAACACCACAGTCTCGGCAGGACTTCGGGGTGTGGGACAGCACTTTTTCTTAAACATGGCCTTCCAAAGTGGCTGAGAGCTTCTGAAGTGCATGAGCTTGATCAGGAGAACCAAAGAGCTTCTACCACAGTCATTTAATTACATAATTTGTGACAACAATCAACCAACCCAAAAAGTTCCTTAGCTTTCCTTGTTTCCTTTAATCGAACGTTTCCCTTATTGTACCTTAATTAGGATTCCTTGTTTAATTTAGTTAATTTAACTGCTGCCACCTGTGAAGTTAAATAATCAGGCTGAGCCTCTGAAGTCCAGAGATAAAGAGTGAAGCTTGTCTGATACAAGATGCTGGGGAAATGTGGGAAGATACAGCTGATTGATTCTGTGTTACCCATCTGAGGACACTCACAATTTCATTAGCATGGACTAGATGGCTTCAAAGTCACCTGCTCTTGGAGCTCAGAGAGGAGGCATGGCCGTTTGGCTTGATAGCCAGGTTGATTGATTGTTGCTGGCTTTTGCATGCGAGGATGTGCAGGTGTATGTGTGTTTGTGTATGTGTGTGTGTGGCTGGGGTAGGGCAAGTGGAAGTGAGATGGTGATGACACACATTCCTTTGGGAGTGAGTGTAATTTGGGGGATGTCTTTACTGGTGTTGGTTTGCCATGGAGTACAGAAGAGATGCATGCCGAGAGAGTGAGAGAGAGAGAGAGAGTGAGAGTGAAAGAGAGTGAGAGAGAGAGTGAGAGAGAGAGTGAGAGAGAGAGAGAGAGAGTGAGAGAGTGAGAGAGAGAGAGAGTGAGAGAGTGAGAGTGAGAGAAAGAGAGAGTGAGAGAGTGAGAGC
>JAOYMR010000021.1:7717679-7730592 GCA_025802075.1 Tenebrosternarchus preto
TCCCTGCCCGTTATGGCCACCACACCTTGACTTACAGATTTTAGATTTTCATGCTTTCTACCTTAAGGAAATACTACAATGTACCATCTACTGGACAGAGAACAATGACTGGTGTCTGCTGAAGAGGAACTGTGTCCAGTATTCACACAGTCTCTCCTCGTTTCTCTCTCTCTCACAGACACACACACACACACATACCCACACACACTCTCAAACGCACAAGGCGTCCCGTTCACTGGAAGGGGGAGAGAGGTCGTTAGAGGAGCGATGTCTGTGAAAGGCAGCACACCAGAGGCGGTTAAAAAGCCCATCCAGCAGCCTCCAAACCCGCGGCCCGGGTTCCCAGAGCTGCAGCACACCACCGAAGCGCTAAATGAAGATCTCCCTCAGTGCTGCACGGTAACGGGAGCTAGTGCAGACCTACGGCGGGGCTAGCGCAGACCTACAGCTAGGCTGAGAATGACATCCATCAAAACACCACTGTCAAGCAACGTCCACAAATATTAGCGCAGCTCAAAATGGGAGATGTTTTCCTATGAATGATGGATGGATGGAATGATGGAACTGAGATGACGAAAAGAACGGCAAAACCCACCACGCTCAAAAGTGCCACTGTGGGGGGAACAGACATGGAGCTGTCACCGTTGGCATGGAGCTAGCATGGAGCTAGCATCCTCTGCTGCTCTGCATTCATAAAGCACTTTGATATCAGTTTCCAAGCACTTACCTGCAAAGGCTACCAGGTTTTCCAGCTTTGCTTTAAATGAATTTAAACATGGAAAATTCACCTGGAATGAGTTCTTAAAGCCAACTCACCACTCCTCAGCAAATAAAGGAAATTCTATGGATATACGAATGCAAATATACAGATAACGACCTCAAAATATGAGCAGGTCTGTGTTCACAGGTAAGAAAATGACCTCTCACTCTGAACAAATGTGTGCAACTTACCGGCTCTGAACTGCAGCTGCTTGTACTGGCAGGTGGGGAAAAACTCCTTTGGGCCTTTTTAACCAGGCGCCACCAACCTCCACCGACCTCCACCCAAGGGAGGCCCTCTCCAGTACTGCTTATATGGGCCGTTGGGAAACCCAACACGCTGGCTGTCCCGGCCCCTCCACCCCCGGCCCCCCGAGCCCAGCTGTGCATTACAGCACATTTAGGCCGATCTGTTATCTATTTAACACTGAGCAATAATCACGGTGGCCGTGAGGGCGGTCGGCCAACGCAGGGGCCATAAATCAGAGGCCGCCGCCCACCTCCGCAGCCCCGCCCCCACACCGAGGCGTTTTAACGATGACGCCACTCCTCCAAGTGGCGGCACCATCCATCTCCGTCCCGGAAACCAGTCTGACCCGCAGGTGGAGCTCGAGTAGCAAGATTTACTCCCCTCAGAGACAGAGGGGAGACACAGGTGGTGAAGGGCGAAAGGGGTGGGGGTGGGGATGGGTGTGGGGGGTGTGATCAGACTGCAATACGACTACGATTTATCAGCATAAATGAACGGCCTTTATTTCCGCATCGAGGGAAGGTGGAAAAATACTGATTTTTAGCCCCAGAGATGATGAACATCCCAACAGAGCTCCTTCAAAACAACACAGATTTTGTGCCATCAGCTCTTTTAAAACACAATCAGCCGGGGTGTTTTACTGATTAGTAAAAGACCATACTTTAATTAAGGAGGGAACAGCCAGATCCATCATTAGAGAGAAGCAGCATGTCTGACTGGCACGTTTCGGTTGCTGGGATCAGTCTTAGCCATTAACGTCTTACATATGGCACAGTGTAGTGTGTGTGTGATGGCGCTGCGCTCTGAGCTATCGTACGAGACGGCTAGAGGAGGAGAACAGGCGTCAGCACAGGAGGAGACTGAGGAGAGCAACAGTGCGAGACAGAGAGGAGGAGAGGAAAATAGAGTGAAAGAAAAACGGACGAGAGATTATATAGGAGAGAACAAAAGAGAAGAAAAAGAGAAGTGTGCATGTGTGTGTGTGTGTGTGTGTGTGAGTGAGACACAGAGAAAGGGAGAGAGAGAAGAGAAAGGGAGAATGTATTTGTACGACCCATTTCATTGGACATGGTTACAGTGTGTTCACTCAAGTGTTGCTGTATGAGGGGTTTTCTGGCCCATCCAGACCCTTTCAGAGCACTTTTACAAGAGGATGATTCAAGGAGAAGAGAAAAATGTGCGTAAAAATTAAAAACCACACAGCAGCCCAATAACAGATTGGAGTTATAGAAATTTAGCACAGGTGAGTCTGCTAATGCATCATAATGGACTTTTTATCAAGTTTCCCCTTTATAAAATGGGACACAGCTGCTCCATCTCATCTTTCCCAATGAAAAAGTTTGGCCAGATTAGATCATTAGTTCCATCCTGGTTTGTAATTTGCTAAATAAATCTTTTTTAAAGCCCTCTTGATAATTCATCTTTCCATAACTAATATATTAAAGCGGTTGTGCGCACACGCGCACACTCGCACATGCTCGCCCGCACGAGAGAGTGTGTGTGTGTGTGTGTGTGTGCGCGAGAGTGAGAGAGACAAAGAGGGAGAGAAGGGAACTGGAGTCTGTATGCACAGACAGACAGTGTCTGTGGCATACGTGCGTTTTATCTGCTAGGGTCTGCTGCTACGCTCGAGGCATAATTAAACGGAGACTACAGAACAGCCGTTGTCTCTCTACATAAACGCTGCTGTTTGTCGTTGAATATAAACAGAGCTGCACGGGTTCCCTCATCGTTAATCCCAGTCCAAGCGGCTGCCTGGCCACTGCATCCGTCTTCATTCGAATACGGTGGCCATGGCGATGGGGCGTGGCGTTCCGCAGCTGGTATCTCCCCTACTGCTGGCCGATCCACGGGAGGTAAGGCCGTGCTCCCTGGAGATGGTTTTAAGTGCCGCTCTCTTAATGTTAGCTTGCCTCGTTTTCATTAACGAGCTCCAATCGGCGGTTAATGATGAATTAAAGAACTGCAGGACAGAGTATTTGTTGAATGCAATTTAAAAAGGTTGCAGATTGAGGGTAGGGCTTGTTACGATGTGAGGGAGATGAGAATAGGCTGGGCTACATGACAATTACACAACGCTCAGTGTTAAACGGTGAGGGCGTGTTCTTTGGGCTGGCTGCCTGTGCTCTGGTTGGTGGACTGTGACTGTACCCACTACGGCTTATACTTAACGTTTAAACTTATGATGAACCGTTGGGGCAAACCATTATGTTGAGCTCTACGAAAGGAAGGAGAAAAGCTAACTTTCAGATGAAACCGAAAAGTTATTAAAACAAAGATATTCTAGATATTAAGATACTAAAACAAAAGGCAGTTGTGTGCCTTCAGATATACTAGCTGAAGCCAAAATAGCTCCTTACACCCTATACAGTCCACTATACAGGACACAAGTCAGTGGCACTATTTAGCACATTTACCGAGTCCAGCAAGCAGCCATTTTGAATGTTCTTCCAGGGAGGGTGAGTAGCTGGGAAGCAGCAGTCCCGCTGGTTTGGAGGGTTCACTGGTAACCGGAGCCAGTACAGGGGACAGCTGTACTATCCCTCACTAGGCCCTTTCCCTAATACTGATTAGCACCCCATTAGGGGAGGCCTGCTGGCTAACTGCCTGTTGACAGTCCCTCCATTAACCTTATAGTGAACAGGCCAGTTATCACACAGCTAAGCACTTTTGTCTGTTGAAACATTAAAAGCTTGTGCAAGTGGGAGATGGGGAAAAAAAAAGTCATACTTCACACTGGGCAGAGAGGAACAGACACACACACACACACACAGGCAAACAAACCCGGAATCCAATCTTTCACTACTGGCATACCAGGGGAAAAAAAACGGACTCCTGCTTACACAAATTCTCCAGCAGGCAATTGCTTGGTCACTCACTTCATTTCTCTCATTTTTCCATCTCTTCCTCCCCACTAATCCCATTTTCAGTCTCCATCTGCCATAATCCATGAAATATGCTCCCATCGCTCAGCAGGGAAAGAGAGAAAAAAAGACAGAGGCTCACCCAGCTCCGAACCATATGGGAACCGTTCCAATTAAAAATGTTACAGGATATGTTCGAGTCCCACTCTTTGGGGTAGTCGTTTGCAATGTTGGAGCTAAACAGACTCGAATGTGAACCCTGTTCTGGATAAAGGTTAGGACTGCTGCTAACACTTAGCCCTGAAAGCTATTGTACCTAACAAAGACTGCTAGCGGAGACTTCACCCGCTCTCATTAGCACAACGTTAACTGCCCCTTGATAGGTTTCATTTATTATTAACAATGTTAGCTTTTTTTTTTTTTTTTTTTAGGTAATTGCTGCCTTAGGTACACTTTAGAGGACGGTAGAAGTGTGTCATTTTCTGCAGTGATGTCTTGATTTGGTTCAGGTTATGTGGATCAGAGAACAGTGAGTTTGAATCGTGCAGTAAGAAAGAAGGTAGTAAGCCCCACCCACTGCACCGCTGCTGGTAGCTGATTGACTAGAAGATTTATATATATGGTTATAGTTTATATTGGAAACACGCTTGTCCTTTTTCCAAATGGGATGAGAACCATTTATGAGCTACTGCTTATCCAGTCAATACTGTCCCCTAGAAACCAAGGCTACATGAATGCTGACTAATAAATGTCATCTTGGACATCACAGGCAACAAAGAAGAGCCTGCAGTGAAATCCAGAACAAAGTCGAGATGAGGGCTGTACTGAACTCAGCAAGTCACATATGTGAAGCACAGATGTGCAGAGGTTCAAGGATGAGACCCTATTATGTAGAAAGGATCCATTGGTAATTAGTTTACCCACTTGTTAAAAACTTTTTTTTTTATGCCTTTGCTTAAAGCTACAGCTTGTTCCACTTCTTAAAACATTCTCTGAGAATCTCTTATCAGAGGAAACGGAGCCGATCTGGACACCGTTCCCAGCCTTCCCTGTGCAGGCAGAAAAACTGTTAGCTAATGTAAAAGCAAAGATAGCTTATCACCACTGGCTGGCATGCATGGGAGAGAGTGAGTGGGGCCAGAGAGAGAGAGAGAGTGAGAGAGTGCATGAGAGAGAGTGCATGAGAGAGAGAGAGTGCATGAGAGAGAGTGAGAAAGAGTGCACGAGAGAGTGAGAGAGAGCGAGAGAGAGAGAGAGGAAAGGCTTGGGGCCAATGGGCCAGCGGCTCACAGAGGCGTGAAGCTCACTGGGACTTTTCCATCAACCCTGAGGACAAAGCGAACGGCGCGGCAGAATGGCTGGCTGCTGACAGACACCTGCCGTGTCACTTCCTGTGCGGCCGGGGCGTCCGACTGTGGAGGAGCACAGTCACCGGAGCACTTCCTGCTGAGCTAATGGCTCCGGTGTCACTCATCCCACAATTAATTACCTCTGGGCACCATGAGTTAATGAAAAAGCTGCCCCACTGAGACTGGGGGGGTGGAGGCTGGTTGAGAGGGGAGAGTGAGAAAGAGTAGGAGACATGTGACAGAAGTTAGGAAAGTAAGTGAAAGAGTGAAAAGAAGTGAGATATGGAAGAAAAAATGTGGGTTGAGATGAGGACAAGCAAGTCAGGACAGAGTGAGATGGGGAGAGAGAGATGGGGAGAGAGGACAGGCGAGAGAGAGAGAGTGCAGAGGTAGAAGAGAACTAGAGGAGTGTTTGATCATTAGGGCTCTCTCTGGGAAAAGGACAGTGAGTGCATGTGTGTGTGTGTGTGTGTGTGAGCGAGTGTGTGAGTATGTATGCTCTTAACCATTAGTCTCAATGATCCTCTCCCTGCAGTGCTGCACTTTAAGGTTAAATATCTACTGGGTTAATTAAGTTGTGTGTAATGATGGTTGCTCTGGAAAGGCGGATGTTACAGTACTCCAGCAGCCCTGTCAGTCAAAGCAGACAGGCCAGGCGAACACCACCCTACTCCCGGCCACAGACTGCAGCCGTATGGAGCGATCGCAGCGTGGAACACCAGTAAAGTGAAGTCGAACGTTCACGAGCAGCACTGAGAGGTTCTGGGTAAATATTGTTGCTGAGCTCTGCTAGTGGGAGAGACGCTGTGAAACGAAACGTTTCCTGGAGAAGCAGCTGACGCTTTGATGGTGGATATCAGGAGGCCAGAGGTGATGGAGGAAAAACAATGTCAAACCATCCAGCAGAGATAAATCTGGAAACATCCCCTGAATCTGCCCCACGTCCATATTCCGCCGAGACTCACTCCTGTCATAAAGTTTTATATCTCAGGACAGGAATCTCCGTTCAGAAGAGAGACAGCGCTCATTCTGTCTTCACTCATGACTGCGTCTTGTTTAAAACGAAGACGTTTTAGAGGCCGTTTACGGCTCGGTGCACTCCAAAACCGGCCCGCTCCGATGTCTCACGGGCGTTTGGCGAGGAGAGCCGTCCGTTCTCGTGCTCGCCGGAGTCGCTCCCTCAGGGATTTAGCACGGGCGCGCCCACGAGTGCTCGTGCACGGATATGGTGGATTGTAATGGTCGGCAGGCGCACCAGCTCTGACTGTGCCATCCACAGACAGCTGAGCTCCAGACGGGTTACAGGCAGAACATAAAGATTCGCAGTGGATCTAATTGGCCGTGTGAAGGTCAGGGAACGTTCGCCAGGAAAGGAGGAATTTCAGCGCACAGCCAAACGAGTGCGTCCATCAACAGACCGGCATATGTTTTAATCCACCCGGGGAGAGTCGGAGGTGGGTGGGTGGAGGGTGGTGGAGGGGGTTGGGGCATCGGCCGAGTGTGAAGGCGCTCTGGCCATGATTGTCTCTCACAGACCTCACGCTCACATTCTCACCCCCTGCCTCCCTACTTCATGTCCTCTGTGCAAAGTAATAGAGAGAAACGACTGAGCAAGAGACAGCAAAAGGGTGGGGCTTAAAAGAGACAGAGAGAGCAAAGGGGTGTGGCTTAAAAGAGGGCGAAACAGTGGGACAGAGAGGGAGACGAAGAGAAAGGGTGAGAGACAGAGAGAGGGGAGAAAGAAAGAGGGGGAGAGATAGAAAGGACAACTGGCTGTTTTTAGTAGATTAGTCTGGGGATTGTTGAGCATGGAGCTAAGTGAACCAATCTTCACATTCCTCTCTCTCTCTCTCTCTCTCTCTCTCTCTCTCACACACACACACACACACACACACACACAAACATGCATACACATACACATGTCACATATATGTTTGCAAACACAAGCACACACATACATGCTTCTTGCTTAGGAGCCTGCAGTGGTGATGGTTGTGGTGAGACGCCCCCTCCAGGCTTGACGAAGAAGGACAAAATGAAGGCCCAGGTGGAGGAGAGAGGAAGGCTTCATATGCTTCCTACCCAGAGGAACAGGCTTTTCTGCCTGAGGCTTCGTCTCCATATGAGACATTTCATCTCTGCCAGCAGCCAGGGAATGGGATATGGTTCCCAAACTGAGGTTGGGGGAGAGGTAGACAGAGTGTGTGTGTGTGTGTGTGTGTGGTATAAGACCTCTTGGCTTCTCCACTATACTTCTCTCCATTATCAACACTGGATGATTCTCCACTTTTCACTGACTAACTCTGTTCGTGAGTGAGAGAAAGGGAGAGAGGTAAGGAGAGAAAGAGAGAGAGAGAGAGAGAGACAGATGATGGAAGGAGTAGGGAGAGATAAGACGAGTCAGGCCTACTCCTGGAGGTGTGCAGAGATATCCAGAGCAGGAGAGAGAGACAGACACAGAGGGAGAAACAGATAGAGAGAGAGAGACACACACATAGAGCGAGAGACACAGAGAAACACACAAAGAGAGGTAATGACAGAGAGAGACACACTCGCAGAGGGAGAGACACTGAGCGAGAGGGTGGTTTAAAGAGAGAGGTGCATCTCCATACTGCTGGCTGACTCTGATAAGGAATCTCTTTGATGTTCAGTTAAGTGTAAAATTAAAATATGCCAAACAGGCAAGAGGCACGAGGACCTCAACCCCCACACGACAGAAGACAAGCATGTCTTCTATTCTTTTTGTTCTCTCTGTCTCTGTCTCTCTCTGTGACTGGGTGCTGGGTCTCCCTATGTAGTAAGCAGGCTGTTAATGGTATGAGTTGCTCTGCCACTGTGCTTACATTAGCTTTCAATCATATGTCAAATTATTTTTCATCTTTCATCTGGCTATCATTATGCGTTATTATCTCCGTGGTCGTATTACAGATCCAATTAACCTCGTCTCTCTCCACAGCGCTTGCACAGTTAGCATATGCATAGTTAATAATTTCTCTAATTGAAATAGCATCGAATTATAGATGCGAAAACGCCCTGGCACAGCGTCCTCTAGCTGCCAGAGATATAACCCAAGGGAAGACAACAGCATGGCTGCTATAAAATAAGAATGAAAAGCAGAGAATTCGATTTAAAAAAATGACTTCACTATTGAGTAAAGAGGTCAGCCGTTGTAGTGGTGTGTGATCTGGTTTCTGTTAGGGAACAGTGGTGATGGTCATGTTGGACTGCAGGAGGCAAGCAGGACTGTAATGAATCAGCCATGATTGGGTCCGGCACTGCGTGGCAACGGCAGGTTGCTCTGGTCACCCCTGTCGCTGGGCGCAAAGAATGCGTGGCCTAGGGGCGACGAGAACAGACGCACCCTCCTCTTCCTCATCTTGACCCCTCAGCCAACAGCTCAGTGAAGTGTGTAATGGCATACACACACACACACACACACACACACTCTCACGGAGAGAACGAGGAAAGAAGAGGTAGTGAGTGTGTGTGCGTGTGTGTGTGCGTGTGTGTGTGCGTGTGTGTATGCGTGGCAGAGAGAGAAAGAGAGAAGCTAACAGACAGACAAAGGGTCAGGGAGTTGGGTAAACAAAAAGATGTAAATCTGTTCTGAAGCCATGTTAGATCTGACCTGCCATCATGGTCTTGTTTTACCGCAACAGGATGTTGGCAAGAAACACGGCGCGGACGCAAATATCGAAACGTTTGAGCGCGTCTCAAAAACTGCGGCTCGCGGGAGAACAAACATGAAGCAGCCAAGCAGGAGGGACAACCCTCGCGGTGGAGCTCCACTCAACTTCATTTGAACCTTCTCAAAGAGAAGAACCTAGCAAAACCTTCGCCATGTTCTTCAACATCACCTCGCACGGTACTGTTCAGCCGAGTCATTTCTCAGAACTGGGCTCTATGATTAAAGGATCGGAGTAAATTCGACTGTGTTTTGAGAGGCTGTGTTAAGAGGCTGTCTGAGAAACACTGCTGCTTCAACAGCGAAGATCCTTCATGGAAAACTGGATATATTTTCCTTCTCTTCGGGTCCAAGAAACATACGGAACAATCACTCCCCTAACCAGTTAAAGGGTATCTCTGTGTCGAAAGGGAACGAGCGCCAGTGTCTGCTGAGTCTTAAGACACATAATGTAAAAAAGATTCAGATGTGGGTCAAACGATACCCCAAAACAAGCAAATTCTCCACAGAAGTTCCACAGAAAATACACGCTTCTTTGCAATAAAAACAGTTATTGTGTGAGTGTGCTCATGCACACGTGCAAGCGAGTGCACACGCACCCACACACACACACATACACACACGTACAGTGAGAGCAGTTCAAAGGTCATTGGTCGAGTTGGTATGTCTATGCTGAGGGCTGGGACGTACCAGTCACATGTACTAGTGAACAGAGACACAATTGAGACCAGTGTTCTAGTTTCTACCAAGCAAAGGTAGTGCCCTGCCCCCATTCATATGAATGGTCTTCTTCAGATCGTGTACTAGTGGAGAAAAAGCCATGCTGTCTATGTCTGGGTGATATATATCATTCATTAATCAGTAACACAATGCTAGTAACTATGATATGATGTTGCAAGAGAACATCGAAATCTATTTCCACTGTGGCATTTGAGCACAGAGACCAAGCTCTCTGAGTTACAAGAAATTAAGATGTTCAATAAGACTTTTAACAAAGGCACTGAAATGAACGTAGCTTATCTTAAGCCATGTGACAAAGAAATGATCAAATGATGTGTTTCAAAACACAGTTCTTATTCAAACCCACAGTAAATGGACACATCGCCATGAAGTGTAGGAGCCAGTCTAAACATATTCTCACTTCAGCTTTGTTGTATGAGCCAGACTGAGTGATTGAGTCATTCGAGTGAATCAGTCAGTTTAAGGCTCAGTATGGTCAGGTTCTGTGTGAATGAGTCACTCCAGAGTGATTCCTGTGACCTCTCACCTCCACACTGCTCACTCGACCCTCCTGGAAGGAGCATTCAGCCACATTGTTGGTGCAGATGTGACGATATTTACACCAGTTACAGGGGAAGGGACTGCTCACACACGATGAACACCTGCAGAGGAAGGGAGATGAAAAGATAAAAAGAGCATTAGAGAGAGAGCGAGAGAGAGAGAGAGAGAGAGAAAGTCAGTAGCTACTTAAGTGAACATATCTACATCTATTCAATGATAGTACCAAACGTCCATTTTAAATTATTGTCTTCATTTATCTTGGTCTGCCAACACTAAGGCTCACTGAACTGAATGCTGAGGGAGGAGAAGGGAGTGAAGAGGATTTGATGGTTCTCAGATTCAGGTCACCTAAAGGGCCCATAAAACCCAATGCATTTTATGCACACGTAGCTGGAAGCTGTGCACGCAGGAGAGCCGACTAGAACCAAGATGGCAGCACGTGTGGCCTAACAGGCCGAATTTAAAAAGGCTTCCTCAGGACGGCTAGAGTTCTCAGTGACTGCACTCCTCCTACTCCACGCCTGCAGTGAGCTGCCTTCAAGGGCATCAGACGTCCGGCACTGAGGGCTGGATAAAACAAGGAAAAGCTCTCCATGTGTTCGAGAGTTACTTCCACAATTGCTTCTTCAGCACTACTGAACTGCAGTGGACTGACCTCCTTGAAGATGCCTTTGAATTATTTTTAATTACTGAGGTCCAAAAAAGGTGTATCTGGGTATTCTGAGCGCACCTGGACTCACAGGGGTAAAGAGTTAACCACACCGGACTGATTAAACTCATCCTGGTCGCAGCCTCCATCGAGTTCCTACTAAATCGACAGCCAGGGTCACACACACAGCGTAGGGGGTGGGGAATCTTCTCTGTGAGTGTGCAGAGCTAGGGAACAGTGGAAGCATGTGAGCCTACACACAGACGCTACACAGGGGACTAAATGCTCGGAGAACGCTCCAGGAGGACGCACTTGAACACTGTATAGGCGCTGTGCGCTTGGTGAATGGATGGATGGGGAGAAGGGCTAGCAGCTAGGCAGCACTTGAACGCCATACAGGGAGTAAACAGTAGCAGTGTGTACTTGGAGCTCATATGGGGAGTGTATACTTAGACCCATACTAATCATATCCTTCCCTCCAGAGATGTGAAATCCCCCTCAGAGGGCACTCAGCAGTCGGAGCACATCCCACCCCGAGCAGCAGCGCTCAGAATAATCTCTGCCGTTCCTCCATTCTCCACCTCTCCACTCCCTTTCTCTCTCTCTCTCTCTCTCTCTCTCTTCCCACCTCCTGTCCCTCCTCTCTGCTGATCATAAACAAACAGCTCCTTTTGCTTTTAGAAATGTTTGATATGTGTGCAGTAGCACACCGCCGCAGCCACCAATCACGCGCAGGAAACGCGGCGTCTCTGGTAGAAGGATCACTCAGGTGTGAAATGCAACCTGGGAAACGCGGCAGGCTTTTCAAGCAGTCCCCCCGTGTCCTGGTACGAATGTGTCACTGACCGGGCCATACCATACACTACCTCTGGGGAGGGGATGCCACTGACAGGACCATACCATACACCACCTCTGAGAAGGGGGACTGTGTCTTTAAAAGGAAACGGTAAGTACTGTCACTGGATGCATGGGCCCTGGCTAAAACCTGCTGAGTCAGGGAAATGAAACCTCATCAATTTGCTTCATTTAAATTTGAGCGGCAGAGAGGGAAGACAGAGCCCAGCGCACGAAACGGAGAAACGCCACGTGGGAAATGACACTGCTGGGTTTTGGACATGGGATAAGCTGTGTGTTTATATGCCTGTGTGTGCTCACAAAGTATAGAGGGTTATGAAAATACAAGAAGCCATAGGCCAGTGTGTCCTAAACATCTCAGAGTGCTGCATCAGCAGACAGGCAGCGCCGTGAGCCAATATCAACCTCCATCACTTCCCATGCTTATTCATTAAGATATTACATTTTTAAAATCCGATTCTAGCTCAGCATTTTCACTCAGTAGAGCTTAATGCATATGAATCCTGGCCTGGAGCCAGGCTGGTTCAACATTCCCACTCTTATCTAATACAGGGCATCACCACCTAGTCCCCCGCGGGTGCAAAACCCCAGTGAAGAATCACCGCGTACGGCTGTCGGACAGGCAGCAGGCCATCGGAAGCCTTTCAAACGTAAACACGTCCGTCTCTCGGTGACCTGCGGCAGGGCGCCGCGAGCCAACACCGAAGGACGAGGGTTTCCATGGCTACGGGTGCGAGGGCAACCGAATCAAGGCTGAGCATTGGGTTCACCAAAGGACACGGCGGTTAATGAACACACACCCTGAGCCAGAGCTGAGGAAGAGTCAACAACTCTCAGATCGCTCCTCACAAACACATGCTTGGGTGGATGAAAGGGAGAAATAGATTTTTTTTTGCTTCTTTCTTTTTTTGGAAAGTTTATGTAAGAGATTTCATAACGATGCTCTCCTTAAATGCACCATGGTTTCTGATTGGAAAAGCTTTAAATAGCAAAGATACTTTATGCAATAATCCCATCAACCATCCTGCCTGTGTCCATGACTGTTCTCTCTCTAACAGCAAAGTGGTTGAGGAACTGTGGGAAATAAAAATGAAGGCAGGGGTCTGTGTGGGGGCCGGAGGGGTGGAGATTTCTGGCTGAATGATCTAGCAGGGGTTTCGGTGGGGGGGGGGCGAGGGGTGGAGTTTAGGGCTGAATGATCCAGTGTGGGTTTGGGTGGGG
>JAOYMR010000021.1:7745976-7757739 GCA_025802075.1 Tenebrosternarchus preto
ACCCCCTCCTCCCTGTACCCCCCCGCCTGGGGAGAGATGATCTGATCTAGACACCTCCATCAGGCCGTAACCAAATGGAGACAGAAATTGAAGGACGAAGCAGGGGACTTGTGAATTTTGTTCGAAATCAACGTGACCGAGTACAACACCCATGGCCACGCCCACGCCCATGGCCACGCCCATGAGTAGGACCGCACACTCATAGTGACCTAACTGCAAACGCAAATGATTCCCATCAAAATCACAACCTGCCATGGACAGCAAATGCATTATGTGTGACTGTGATTTTTAAATCCTTTATTACATCCTACATGAAATACATCCAGGATCAAGTCTCAGCATTGCATTTCTTGTCTAATAGTGACATCTTTGTGGAATGGCATGAAGTTTCTGTGTGAGGGTTGAGCAGTGGAATGAGTAATGAGGAAGGATGAGAACTGAGTCTGGGAAAGGCCTCCGATCTGATATTGTACTCAGCTACTTCCAATGCAAATCAGGGGAATATCATTTTTTTTTAATTAGCACATAAAAAACTCCCCCCAAGCATACGCTTTCGATAATTCATGTCTAAACACACTTGTCTAAACACACAGTTTCCTGTTTCATTTGAAGGAGGAGGCCCAGGAGATACTGCACGAGGTCAAGCCCATGCAGGCACACCAGCAAGAGGCAGTGAAGCCCAAGACACTCCCAGGCTTTATGGCCTAATCCCCCTCAACTGGGTCTGCAACCTTTAAAAACGCTAATACCACCATCAGGAAAGTTCTTAAAACATCTGTGCAGAAGGAGTGAAGGATGGTGAGTCAGTGAGAAAGAAAAAAGGATAGATAGAGTGTGAGAGAGAGAAAAAGTGTGTGAGAGAGAGAGAGCGAAAAGAAGAGCACAGCGAAATGAATGAATACAAGAGACACACTCTCGGTAGAGTGACAGATTTGCGTTTTTCTCCGTATCCTTGGCAACCGAATAATAATTGATTTACTTCACAGGCTCCGGTTTCCCATATCCGATTTCCTGGCTCTGGGAAGCAGCTACACCGTTCTGGCTTTAAACTGCAGTCGTACAGAGCGAAACCTGAAAACGATTTACTAGTGCTGCAGTGTTTATTATTTACTCAGCGAACACATCCAGCAGCAACGCAGAGGTATCGGCAGCTTCCTAGGGATGATTTCTGTCAGCGCCGTTTGGTGGTACGATGCTGCCCTATATCTCCTCAGAGCTGAAAGGGGGGCGAAAACTCTGCAAATCGATACGATTGATTAAGATATTTTCAAGCCTGTCTCCCATAATTGGCCTAGGATATACTGCCTCCTGTGTGATGAATGAAGACACAAAAATTGAAAACAAAAGATGGGCGTGAAATGTGTGAGTGTGTGTGTGTGGGAGGGGGGATTCTACTGTGTTAAAGTGTAGTTGCTTTCAAATGTGCTGACCAAACCAAACAGTGCATGTGCATTTTAATCAGATGGCAAGAGGGGAAGAATACATTCTTAATTCAAATGTGACTCTCTCACACGCTTAAACGTCTGTTCAGGCAGTTAGCAAGCGGGGCATTTAATTCCAGCCTTTTTAACAATAGGCTGAATGGTTTTTTTGTGTGCTAGCAGCCAGGCGCTTGTTTCACAGAAAGAGAGTCAGCAGCTAATTGAGAAGGCAGAGTCTTCCAGAGGAAGAGGAAAGTGACGGTGCTGATTCTGCTGAAAATGGTGAAGTGCTCTGTACACTGTCGTCTTCGCTCACACGTTTCTATTCCACTTCCTGGCGGCGATCCAGCGGCAAAATGAAAACAGGGTTTTAAACAGAGCTGTGTGCAGGTGTATCGCCTCTCACAGGGGCCCCAGCGCCAGCCGGACGGCCTGGACCGATCCGACTCCAAACGGCGAGCCTCGATTTGTCATCTCACTCGTTTGCCGCTTCTTCCCTGTTTTTTTTGGGGGTGGAGTCAGTGTCTTGCTGTGATGTTTAATATTCCTTTGACATTTCTGTCCCATTTTCATTATACGCTCTCATCCCTGTGCCGCTGACCCGCCCTTTGCTGGGGGGTCAATGTGGTTTCCAGACCCCCCGGCTCTGACTTCGGCACTTCATCAAGGCTCGGGAGGAAGGACCGGGGCAAGGGCCAGAGGGGCCCCGGGGGGGCAGTAAACGACTGCACGGCGAGGCCCCCCGCTCCTGCGCCAAGGCCGTCCCACCGCAGGCCGACGCTCGGCCGCCTGCAACCGGAGGACGTGTGGAGAATCGGAGCGGCCATTAATGACGCGGTGAACGGGGAGGCGGCTCCTGTGTCCAAATGTCAAAGAAAGAGAAAAAAGTGGGCAATCATTTCTAAAATAATTCGCTGGCTCTCTCTGGGGAAATCTACAGGACTCGCACGAGCAGTGGAAGTATGAGATCTGATGGAATTTCGCGGCTAGCGTGATGCACTCTGGATGCACTCTGAATACAGCACTGATATCTACACAGAACACTAATCAAAACATAGCCTACAGGCAGAAAAAAAACTGTCGCCTACATTCTGAACAAATGCAGTTACATGATATCACTGTTCTTTCTCTCCTCTACTCTTACACATGTTTTTATGTCTCACACATTCCAGTGATAAGGTTGTTTAGGTTAGCAGAACATTTCATTTAGGATCCATCTTGACCCTTCATTTGAAAACGCTGAGTGAAAGAAAGCAGACACTCTGTCTTCGTAACTAGTCTTCACACACACACACACACACACACACACACACACACACACACACACACACACACACACACACATTTTCTCTCCCAAGCTAGTCTCTTGCTCTTTGTTATTCTCCACTTCCTTCTCTCTCACTCACTCCAGTGTTTCTCTCTCTCTCTCTCTCTCTCTCTCTCTCTCTCTCTCTCTCTCTCTCTCTCTCTCTCACTCTCTCTCTCTCTCTCTCTCTCTCTCTTACTCTGTGTCCACAGTTCACAACAGAGCACTACAGGCTGGGGCCAGAAAAAGCCCTGGAAGCAAAACAAGCAGTTGTGAGGAACTAGGCAAACATTTCTGCACTGCGATCATGAGCTAAAGCAAACATCCAAAACTGTTAACACCTTCCGCAGCCATGCCACCCCACCCCACCTCCACCTCCACCCCCCATGTCAACTCCACACCTCCGGGCAGGAAGACCGTCCAGAGTCCCTACAGCTGCCCACGGAGAAGCCAATCACTCAACCGAGCAGTACAGATTTCAAAACTCACATTCTTCTTTCCTTTTACCCCGGCACACCTCACCCGCCAAGACATGGCTGATTGAAAATGTCACTAATGGTAATGATTATTTTTCCTGGACCTGGTTTAATGGTAATAGGGTTTTCTCAGATCCATCAAGATGCATTTGTGTCATGCTGAAAAGGGATGAGCAGGATGAGCCACACCGAGAGCATCAGCACAGATAGATGATGTAGAAGAAGGCTATGAATATCTAACGTATTAGAGGGCGACAGGAACAGTAGCTATTCTGTATCTGTAAGTGCATGTGTGTGTATGTATGTGTGTGTGTGTAGGTGTATGATGGAGAGGGAGAGAGAGAGAGAGAGAGAGAGAGAGAGAGAGAGAGAGAGAGAGACACAAGCAGTCAGTGAGTGGCTCTTGGTGGCTTGATGTGTTTCCTGCTAGGGGAGCTGGGGCTAGAGAATGCACTTGCTGTGAGAGCCAGTCAGTCAGGCCTGATTAAGTCCCCTGGTGGAGCTACAAAGCAGAGGGTGGAGAGCACCACTCGTAGCACACACAGTGACATCACCGGAGTTCAATTAGCCAGCACGGACTAACCCTGAATTAGATTCACCTTCTCCGTTTAACAGAGACGATCTCGTTCCTCGTCCTCGGGCGAGACAGAGGCGTTCGTTCGCGCGGATATCGGTAAAGCTTGTGCTGAGCACTCGAGGGCTGGTCACACAGGGACGCCGGTCCGGATGGCAATTAACAGCCCAAGGTCACAGTTAGCGTTTAACAGCCCAAGGTCACCGTGAGCGTTTGCAGCGCAGCAGGGCGGGATAAAAATAAGCTGGGCAGCGGTGCAGGGCGGCGGGGGCCGCGTGAGTAAATAGATGATTAGAGGGAGGCAAACACGGGGCTGAGGTCATGCAGGACTGAATCAGCTCAGCCTCAGAGAGCACAGCACCGACATAGAGCACACACACACACACACATACACACACGCTCATGTCCACACACACACATGCATTCACACATGCGCACACACACACACACACTGTCAGGGTTTCGCCTCACCTGGCATCGCGGTCTCCCGGGCAACTCGCTCCTGTTCCTGTGCCTGTTTGTTTTTTAGTTATCACGGTTGTTCGGTTCACCTGTTCCTCATTTGACTGTGATTATGTTTGGTTTTTAGTCTATGTCTGTCTTAGTTACTAGCGCTGGTAGTAACATAGTAATGCTAAGTTTGAGCGTTGTGTAGTGTAGTCACACATGTGTTCGCCTCAAGTCTTGCCCCTCGTGACAGAGAAAACACGTACAGGCACAGGAACGGACTGAGTTGCCCGGGAGACCGTGATGTCAGGGGAGGCAAAACCCTGACACACACACACACACACACACACCTGCCTGAAGACCCCCAGATGACTCTGGCAGTTTTGAGAAAGTCATTTCGAGTTTGAATGGAGTCCAAGGGAGAGAAAAATGTTCCATACACACGCGCACATACTCACGTGACCTTAGTGTCCCACACAGCACACGTGAGGCTTTCAAACCTGCCCATGTGCTTTAAGCCTGGGCTGGCAGCTCACACACTGTGTGAGCTGGGTGGCACTAAGCGGGCATTGTTAAGGGCGGCCCGGGGGAGCGCACTCCTGTCTAATCACCTGCCACTTCCTGCTATCCAGGCTCGGGCTATTGAGAAATGGCACGGTTCATTTTCCAACCCTTCCAGGGAGACAATAGTTACGACATCCGTCACTTCCTGATGCGGGGAACGCTAAGCGCCTGGGAAAGTGGAAGAAAGACGGAGGGAACGGTTACGAGAGCAATTAATTATCTTTTGGGGGAAGGAAGCCATTGTCACTCAACGTGGATATGAATGCAGGCAAAAAACGAGGCAGAGACCACCCCCCACCCCCACAGCTGGCATGGCGAGATGAGAATGTCAGCATCTGGAGTGTGTGTGTGTGTGTGTGTGTGTTTTAGCTAAATTATTTCATTTCAGCTTTCAACTCAGAACAGATAAATGCTCCCAGTGATATCCTGCCCTCCAATCAAAACAGCATCAGATCACATCGCAATCCGCTCGACCTGAAAGCCTCAGAAAACCTACGCGCACAAACAAAACGCCTTTATGGCCTTGGAAAAAGGAGATACGACGCCTCTTTGGTTGGGAGGTGCAGGACAGCGCACTCAACACAAACCACACGCTCACGCAACACCAGCCGACGCGCAGCGCAGGTAGGTCTGCGCCGGCAACGCTGAAAGAGTTCGATGAAGAGTGTAGCGGCGTCCTGCACGCTGCTGACGTCAGCGGCGACGCGGGAAGAACACGGCCTTTGTCCGCACTGTCATCCACAACCATTGTGCTCAACTGAGACCCCCCCCCCCAAAAAAAAAACAATATACAGACACAATGATGTGCAGTCAGGGAATTAGCATAGCACTCGCAAGCCTTATTAACATACCGCCGCCTGACGGAGTCATTTTCCAGTGTGAATTTCTTTGAAAATCATCAAAAGAGGATGATTGCTGCAGATATGAGTCTCTTTTTCTGTCTTTGCAAGTCCAGGTCATTCTCTTAAAATCCAAATCGGGACTGAGGGAATAGGAGAACGGCCAAAGCTGAGATTTGGTTTGAGGTTCCTGTTTTTATTTCAAGAGAGCAAAGTGGGCGGAGTCTTGAGACATCAGTGTTGCTGGAAACACACACACACACACTCTGTTGATGTGGTGGAGGAGCTTGGGGTTCTATCATACTGGCTGTGGTTATGAGTCAAAAGCTCAAAATAGTGAGCGTGGCTTTAGAAGCCCTGTCAGGCCCAGCCTCAGCTCTGAAAATAAAGTGTCACACTGCCTGTGCTGAGCGCCCTTCTCTGTGTCAACACTCCAGAACCTGATCCAGAGAGAAATCTCTCCCACATCACCTGAGCCACTAGATCACCGCTTGTGAAAGATCAATTAAAGTCTGTCAGCCGCACTGATAGAGTGTAACTTAATCAGATATTGCACAGACAGATAGAAGGGCAAGAGCAAGCCCAGTCTTGTGAGGACTGGAGAGGGTTTGTGAGGTTGGCTGTTCTGGTGGGAGATATACAAGGAGCAAGTCTCCCTCACCTTCTTTCACCTGCTGTCTCTTTCCACCTTACATCCCCCGATTATTTCTGGAAAAATGACCTAGTTCCAGGTGCCTGGGCTCCAAACAGCCTGCATGAAAAAAAAATCCACTTTCACCCCCTGCCCTTGTAGCCCTCAGATATGAATCCCACAATCCTTCAGCTTTCACATCAAACATGAGGACAGGCTGACACAGAGCAGTGCTCTTTCTGTTCTACTCTCTCTCTCTCTCTCTCTCTCTCTCTCAAACACACACACACACACAGTCTCCCTGTCCGTCTCTCACTAAGTTGTCTGCTGTTTCTCTCTCAGTCTCACTCTTCTTTTCTCTGTCGACAAAATGGAGGAGGAGTGTCGGCAGCTTCTCTCCCTCCCCTGAGATGAAACAGGACCAGACTGGACCAGATTTGTTGGGGTTTGTACTTTTGCTTTGTTGCCCCATTCCCTCTGCCCCCCTTTTGCAGTTCAGTGCATGATATGGCATTAGACAATTTGCTAAGGAACAGGAAATCTGACGCATGGCCTCATTTCACTGGTTCCCTCAAATCTGGTTAGCTTTGCTCTGCCTGCAACTGTGTCCGATGCATTTCAAGGATGAAAATCCCACAGAAAGGAAAGAAAATGGAATATTACCAGCAAAACAATTCCACAATTTTCATTAATATGTATTAAAAATGGGGGGAAGGTGTGTGTGTGTATGTGTTGTGTGTGTATGGTGTGAGTGTGTATGGTGTGGGTGTATGCGTTGTGTGTGTATGGTGTGGGTGTATATGTTGTGTGTGTATGGTGTGAGTGTATGGTGTGTGCGTGTATGGTGTGTGTATGTGTTGTGCGTTTATGGTGTGTGCGTGTATGGTGGTAGGGGGTCTTCGTCACAATTAAAACCTGTAAAATCCCACACAGAGATATTCTGTTTTAGTCGTGTTGGGTTCAGGCAAACGGGTTTCTTGCTTTGCATACCCTAATGGGTAAAATCTGTATCAGGATGGTTTGATATGCAACTGATGGAGCCTGTTGTTGAACGGGGTGGAGTAGGGGTGGATGCAGAGCGGAGAGGACAGAGACGGCTTTCCGCCATCTGTCTCTTCCAGTTATTTTACTGCCTCTGACTTGATCCCCTGAGTTAGCCAAAGCTAATTACCTTGGACAAACCATATCCATATCTAAACACTGGCAGCAGATCGCCTGCCGTTACTGGCATGCCTGACAGGCGCGGAAGCTCCCGTCAACGCGACGGCGAGGCTGAGAGAGTGTGAGCGGCCAAGTCCCGCTCCTACACGGCCAGATCCCGCAGCAGGCGTGACTAGAGGAGCCCCACAGGCGCTCTGTCAAACCGGCACAGGCAACACTGCCACAGGCGGGATCTGAAACGCCTTCCAGCCTTTAGGGGCTTTTAGTTTGTTTGTTTGTGAGTCTGTGTTAAGTGCTGTGCGTCACTGCCATGTTCAGGGTGTTGCCTTGCAAAATTGCGCCTGTCGATAGCATGATAGAGAGAGAGAGAGCGAGAGAGAGGACCTCTCTAAGCAGGACCTCTAGGAGTACAACTTTCCATTGGTATGCAAATCAACTTGAAAGTTAAAGTTTAAATCAGTTATGAAGCAGTTCCCATTTATTAACCCATGTGTGATATAGCAAAGCACAATCAACTTTTGAAAATCCAAAGGTACAACAATCATGCACTGATTTTACATGGATATCCATAAACAATCATCAGATCAGCACAGATCTGATTTTCCTGGAAGACTGTTTACTTCACATCCCAAACATTAAGTAAACATCTCACCACATCCCAAAAGCAACATCGGGCTGCGTCCCAAATATGAGCAGAACCCACGCAGGCCGTGGACGAGGGATGGATGCAGTAACCCCAGGCAGGCGGGGGAGGGGGAGGGTTCATCCTTTCACCCTGGAGCCTCCGAAGGTTCCAGGAAGGGTGGACACACAGCTCTCCTTTGTGAGGACCTTAATTAATAAGCAATTAGGGGTAATAACTGATCCCTAATTAGGACATGTGACGATGGCATTGGCTGGCGGAAGGAATCGCAGAGAGCCCCTCAATTAGCAATTTGCCGAGACAGAGTGTTCATTGAGGCAGTGTCTAGCGCGTTTGTTCGCTGCGGTCTGGACAGCCGACCCTGAAACCACACGAGCCACGGTGCACACAGCGCTGCAGCCCCGTTATGAAAGCAGCAATGGCAGCTTGTGATTGGCCGATCATAACAGGCGAGCACCGAGCTAAAGAACAGCCTCCTCCATTGACTGGAATCCTCTCGCCTCTCTCTCACGCTTTACTCACACTGTTCTCTCACTCCTGCGCCTTTTGCTATTTGAAATATCTTCAGAGCTCATTCTTTCTCCGCCTGTCTCTCTCTCAAGCTGAATGTGCCACTGAAAGTGCATGTCCATCCCTACGAGGACTTAAGGTAGAGTTTATTAGGTGTTAGAACATCCGTAGCAGAACGGCTGGGGCAGGCTGGGGGCTCAATCTAACGGCTCATTTTCCGAGAGCGAATCTGAGATCACCGTCGCTGGCAAGGTCAGTCAACGCAGAAATTGCACAAAGAATGGTAGAGAAACTGATAAAGCACATCGGCCACTTCAGCCTCATACGCTGACGGGAGAGAGAGGAACGGGAAAAAAAACCTACAAAAAAGACGCATTATTTCCTGTGGAACTTTTAGGTGGGAGTGAGAGAGAAGGGCCAAGCACGCAGGAGAATGGGCTGGCAGACGCGGCTGGGCAACGCTGAGTGCAACGCCACACCTGTCTGCCGCTTCTCACTGGCAAGCCTTGCTTCTGACTTCCTGTTCCGCAGCCTCCTGCTCCAGGTGTGGCTACCGCAGAGCAGGAGTGGCTACTACAGAGCAGGCGTGGCTATACACTCATACAGTGGACTGCTGTGCTCCACAGGCATGACAAACAGATCAAAGGAAAAGAGGATTTAGGGTTTCGTGGCAGGAGCAAACGTAATCCACCTAAGACAGGTGTAACATGGACACACAGCAATCTTTTGCAGGTATTCCTCCTAAAAAAAAAAAGTAGAAGTCTCTCCAAAGTGGGGAGAGACCCAAACAGACTCTCTCACAGCGGCCAGCGTGGATCCTGCTGTTTGACCACCACCGCGGGGGCCAAATTTCCATTTTCACAGACACCAAACTCAGGATTCCACACTGCTTGTCTCTGACGTCGCTCACCGCGAGGAACTCCAGCCTGATCTGTGTACACAGTTCATCTCCCACCTTAATCTTTCACTCAGGCTAATCAAGACCTTCGGCAGCAGCTGAATATCACAGCCAGTGGCATCAGGACCCACAAAAGCCCTGAATGGCCCAGGGCTGCCTGTTTAAGAGCTTTAATAAGCTTTATTGGTCTCTGGTGGCAGAGGGGCCTGAAATGTCAAAAAGGGAAAGAGTTTCTATTAAATCCAATGACATTTCAATGACATTTTTAACAAGGCGAAAGGTTGGAGATCGATGAGGCTGCGCTGAGCTACAGTTTAAAGCTCAAACAGTGCATGCAGAATTATGCGAGAGAGGTTAGCCAGTCTGATCTCACACCTGCCCACTCTGATCTAGCTGTCACTGCAAATCAGTGATCTGCTGGAGAAAGGAGACCCAACACACACACACACACACACACACACACACAATCACACCTGCTTCAAAGGTAGAAATCAGTGGCCAAATGAAGAACTGCCACAGCCCAGAACTACAGTGACAGGGTCACACAATAATCCCTCTTAATACTACAGTCACAAATATGACTGACTGTGTGAAAGTATGTAGTTCAGTGCAGTCAGCAAAACAAAACCTGAACAAATGAATTCAGGTAGGGACTATTTCAGGGTGATCAGTGCCCGTTACTCCAGATATAAAGGTCTTGCCAACACTTGGACAAAACACATGTACTCTGACAACAAATGGACCAAATTTGTCAAAATCGTTGAGCTCTGTCTAACCACATACACGAATATCAGGTCTCAGTATAATGGCAACAGTAACAGATACTTAGTCATGACTTTGTTGATATGGCAGAAGACCTGTGGCAGGGAGCAGGGGCTGCTGGGAGAGACCGAGAGGATGGAATTCCTTCCCGTCTTCTCCATGTTGCATGTGGAGAGAGACCCACACACACACGCTGCACACCTCTCTGGCTCCTACCGTGACAGGTGATTTAGTACAAACGGATTTAGCACCGATCAAATGTGGCAAAGGGCCGAAGAGGCTCGTAAATCAGGCCCGTGGGCCGTTGCCATGACCACACCCTGCCCTGCTTTCTGATTTATACCACCAAATTAGCTCAATTTGCGCCCCAATCGTGCGTCGGTCCGAACAGGGCGAAAATCGGTGGGAACATGGCGGATGCCTGATCTCTTGGGGTTCCTCCGTCCCCCACGCCCAGGGAATACGTGGTGGGAGGGTGGGGTGGTCCATCCTGGACGGAGACCCAGAGAGGACAGAAAAGAGGTTGACGCTGAAACAAGACAATAAAAAATCCTTTCAGCGCATCCTGATGAAATGGATTTTAAATGACCTGCTTTAGTCTGCTCATTTCAAGGGAGTGCAGGCCACTTAAGACTTACTGAGTTGAAACTGAGCTCGACGCGAGTGGACAGACTCCGGCCAGCGCAGAGCAGGCTGCCTTAATACAGCCGGACAGCACTGTGCTTCAGTGATGCAGCTTCCAGGCGCGGTAAGTTATTTTATTCCATCAAGGACGGACAGTTCTTTGAATTGAGATCTAATCAGCTCTTATCAATCACGTGGGCTTTGCTGTTGTTGTTTTTTTAATAAGTTCACCGCTAACAGCATGTCAGCACATGAGAAATCACAGGCTTGTGTGTTTATCTTTATGAAACATAAACATGATAATGCTGTCAAGTGTAATGGGATGTGCCTCTCTAAAAAAAAGAAAATAAACCACACAATGCCTTCCTCCCATGGCTGCTTTTGGAAGTAAGGAGATGGCTGAGACAGGTCAGAGGTCAACTCAATATAACTGCTTTAAGCTGGTGATATACTGTAACCACCTTGAGATCCTTTTAGCTGCTAAACAGGCTATACATTAGAGCTATATAAAAAGACCTTATTAAGGATTCTAGTGCACCCACACAGTCTTTGGTACACGTACTGCCGTGATATAGAGACACATGAAACTGGTATGTGCACACTCAAATGTAAGGACACACACAGCCAGACAGACACACACACACACACACACACACACACACACACACACACACACACACACACACACACACACAGTCTCTACTGCTGCAGCATTCCATAAAAAGCCATGACAGTGCTGGGTTTATTTCCCAGCGGTGAGATTAGCGTGAGCCGAGTGCGTCTGCGCTGAAGAAGCTCTCACCGGCACCGCAGGTGCGGCCGCTCAAGCGTCACTCTTATTTATTTTCATTTGGCTTTATATTCAGGGCAGAAACGGCCCTGCCACAGTCCCTGCCCTGGGGGGGGG
>JAOYMR010000021.1:7757839-7772291 GCA_025802075.1 Tenebrosternarchus preto
CCCCCCCCCCCCCCCCCCCCCCCCCCCCCCCCCCCCCCCCCCGCGGGCCGCCCCCCCCCCCCCCCCCCCCCTTCTTCACAAACACAAGCAGCATCACACTTCCCCTGAAACACAGAGAGGTGAGAGGGAGCAGCAGGGAGTCTCACACACACCATTGTGAGTTTCGCAAGCTTCCACCTGCGCCCAGTTCACTGACGGAGGCTGGCAGGCCTCCAGCACGGACCCGTTTGTGCGTGGGCGGGGTGAGGTGGGGGCAGGGGGCGGGGCTGGGGGCCCCCGGCCTTAAGAGACCTTTTGCCATGTCTGGCTGCCGTCAACGGCCGAACCCTCCCGACCAGATCCAGACCAGATCCAGTACAGATCCGGACCAGATCCAGTCCAGATCCAGACCAGATCCAGTACAGATCTGGACCAGATCCAGTCCAGATCCAGACCAGATCCAGTCTAGATCCAGACCAGATCCACACCAGATCCACCACGTAAAAGCAAACTGGAGGCGTGTGAGACGTGAGGCAGTACGGCAGTGGCTGCGTGCAGCTGGAGCAGAGATCAGCGCTTATCTGAACATGAAATGCAGAAAATGGGTGGAACAGCCTCTGCACCACATGGATGTTGACCACACACGGTCTGACTAAACAACAATATCAACTTATGATATGATCAGAAGTGTAAAACTGCAGCACAGCACAGAAACACAGAGCTCAGTCTAACATTTACAAACACGGGCGCACATAAAGAGCATGGCTCTGTCAAAAGAATGACATGCATTTGTGTTTGATAAAAAACAGTGTGATAACAGTACATGCACTTTCTCTCTCTCATCCTGTCTCTCTCATACTGTCTCTCTCTCTCTGACTGTTTTCTAATTCTCTTGCTCTTTTTCATTCTCTCTTTTGTACTTTCTCTTTCATTCTCTCTCTCTCTCTCTCTCTCTTTTGTTCTCTCTTTCATTCTCTCTCTCTCTCTCTCTCTCTCTCTCTCATTCTCTCTCTCTTTCCCCTGCGTTCCTGTTAACTCTAGCGCCGGCCTGCAGGGACAGGAAGCACTAAGAGCTCATGGGTGATTTCCGTACAGCTTGAGAAACACGGCCCGTGCTCTTCTCTCTTCTGCTGCCAAAACAAACACACCACGGCAAGAGTAGATATGAAGCAATTACCCAGCCTGCACTGCAGCGTCACAGCCCACTGCCGAGCAGGTAGGTCGGGGCAAGCCGCCGCCCACTGCCAGCCTCTCCCCCTGCCAGCTCACAGCTCGGAGGAGCTTTGATAGTTTTACAGCATTACTGTTTGGCTATTATCTGAGCCATTTGTTTACATTTGAGGGAGGAGGGTTGCCTGCCCTGTTTCTGGTTAAGTCTGACCAAGGCGGGCTACTGAAGAGGCAGGCCGCCAGTGGAAACGCAGCATTCCAGCGTGTTCATTGATCGCAGATGCCAAGATGAAAATCATTATCCTCATTCGCTGCAGCTCCCGGTCTTTATTAATGACCTCGCCCTAGGCCAGGCCCCCACAGAGGCATGGAACCAATCAGGGCTCCCGGCGCAGGCGCGATTCCAGCACAGAGCCCTCCGATTGGGCGGAAGAAAGCCCAGCACCCGCCTCCACGCGCTGCAGCGCAAGCCTTATAATGACAAGGGCGTCTTTGCTGCCGTTGCGGTTATAGTGATTAATTATGTTTAGCTCCCCCCTCGTTTTTTACACCTAGAACTACTTGATTTGAATTCAGTGCCCGCACTCTCAGATAGCATGCGTTAATTGCAGTCCATTATAATTAGCTTATTACCGAATCAAAAACTGTGATAAAGCGTAATGTGGGATTAACGGGGCCCCATCGCAGGCTCAGCCTGAACTGCCGTGGAAAACCTCAGATCCAAAAATACCACCGATGCAAGTGCCAGGTGTGTTTCTACTGGTACAGAGCCAGGAGGTCACAGGCTGAACGGGCCGTTGCCAGATACACCAATACAAAGTTACACAGATACACAGATACACCGATACACAGATACACCAATACACAGATACACAGATACACCGACACACAGATACACCGATACGCCGACACACAGTTACACAGATACACAGTTACACAGATAGACAGATACAACGATACACCGATACACAGATACACTGATACACAGATACACTGATACACAGATACACAGATACACTGATACACAGATACACTGACACACAGCTGGCTGCTTCTCCGAAGATACATGACAACATGGACAAACACACCGACTCCCTGGAAACGGTGCCACTGGAAATGATGCGACTGGAAACGATGCCACTGGAAATCCAAACAGGACGTATCCCTGCGGAGTGTGGACGGAGGGCGTTTCTATTCCCCAGTTAGATGCAGAGAGAGTCATAGCATATTCCACCCCTTACCCACACACTCCCAGGCACAAAACAGACTTTATCTTAATTATTATGTCTGTGGTAGAACAGCCAAGTCAGCTTTTCCTAGTGAATTTCTTCTGCATCTTATGTCTCACGTTGAATTTATCGAATTTAATTTCTTTAATGCGCGATTCTTTCAATGAACTGTAACCTTACTCCAGCAGAAATGCATCATTTTACATAGATGACCTAATACAGCATACGCTGAGGGGGGAGGGGCCTGAGGAAAGTTCAGTGTTAATCCCAACTGGGTTACTATACCCCACCCCACACTGTTTCAAACACACACACACACACACACACACACACAGACCTCCATGATTATGGCAAAGGTTATCATATACACAGGCTGAACCATTTATTACTGTGAGAAAAAATCCCTTCCAGCCAGACACTCCACCCCCTGACCTCCATACCCTCACTCCACTGCCGACCCCGAGCAGACAGACGGTCAGGGGACGCCGTCAGCAGCACGGCAGAGTAAAGCAAATACAACCTGCAACTTGCGTGGGGCATTTTCATAAACTCAGTGCTCACTGTATTATTCTTTTAAATCTTTACAGCTGTTCCCTGCTCTCAGATATGGCTAGTCAAAAGGTTGTGGGTTGTAGTTTTTTTTTTATTGTTGCTTGCAGGGTGTTTGTGTGTGTGTGTTTGTGTGTGTGTGTGTGTGTGTGTGTGTGTGTGTGTGTGCACGCATCCGTGTGTCTTGGAATGAGGGCCGAATGCTTTCTGCATTCTGAAGTATATCCCCTTACAGAGGAACACATGTGCAGTGGTATGACAGGATTAAATGCAATTCCAGCCCCAGTATCGTTTCACTGAGACATTCAGGCTTGTACCAGCAAGGTTCACGTTCTCTCACACACCCACCTGTGGCAGCACTCACACACCCAAATTTCTACGAGTATCGTTTTTCCAAATCCCACGAAGCCAGCGCTCCCGTTTCCACCGGCCACGCACGCAGCCAGGAGAACGGGCAGGGGCGGAGCATGCGGCAGCTCCCCAGCGAGGGTGGAGGCTGCGGGGGCAACAGGCAGTGGGGGTGCTCTTACCTTTTTGAGGCGGCCGGTGCGCGTCCCCACGAACACCACCGAGTGATCTCCGTACGTGTAGGCGGCCACCGCGGCCATGCCATCCACTCGCTCGTCGTACAGCGGCGTTCCCTCGATGACGCGCAGGCCCCCGAGCGGCTGGTTCAGCACCAAACCGCAGAAATCGTCGCCGATCTGCTTGGGCTGTGGGACGAGAGGGAGGGAGGTGTGCGGTGTTAGTCTCAGACACCGACGGGGTCGGACAGGGCAGCTTTGATATCTGTGTTCAAAGGTCTTGGGAAGCGTTTGGAGAGTTGAGGACAAAGTCATTGTTCTTGTTTACAGTCCCAGGACAGGTTACCACTGACATGCCCTGAGGTTTAAACACTGGCCTCCTCTGACAGGCAGAGGTGGTAGTTGCTATGTGAGGCAGGAAAGAGAGGGGGAGAAGCCCCTCAGCAGGGGCAGGTCAGAGGTGACGGCAGAGGGATTATGCTGCCACTGACGCACCCTCACCGGGCAGACATGACATCATCCAGCACTGTGTCTGAGCACGAGGAGGTCATCGCTTTGAAAACGTCCTCCAAAGAGCTTACGGCCAGCCGCTGAAACTCCAGACCCACCCCAAATCTGAGTGCAGTTGAGGAGTTGAGGTGAAGGGGGGTGTGGGGCTGGGGGGGTTCGGGGTAGAATCCCAAAGTTACAAAAATCAATCGTGTTCGCCGCATTGTCTAGGCCACTGATGATGTCATTGACTAACTCACCCCACCCCCCCCACCAAAGACAAGCTTGCCTTGATGACATCATCATCCCCTCAACCCCCTACCCCACCTCCCCAAGGCGTCCCACCATCTCGGCACCACCTCCCGGCTCTCTTCAGCGCCGCTCAGATCGAGGTCTGCTTCACCCTCCGGATGACTTCAACATCCACTGCACTAATACCCTGCCAACCCTCTACCCCCAAGGCGTCTGATTTAAAGCCCTGGCCATGGGTGTTTAAACCGTGCCTCCCCAGGGCAGATATATCCCAGCCTGTAACTCACATGCTAATGGTGGTCTGTACGCCTCATGCCTGAAGGTGACGCAGCAGATTTTTCTGTAATGCGGTCGAAGTCGCCGGGTACATGCAGATCTGGGGTCAGTTTGTTTCCTGTGCCTCTGATATAACGGCTGAGGCTGGGGTGCTTGGTCCTGAAGCCGTAGAGGAGGAAAACTGCTTACAAAAGCCTTGTACTTTCACTTTTGTAAGAGACTCTGGATAGAAGCGTCTGCTAAATGCCTAAGATGTAAATGTAAATGTAAATGTCTTCCTCCAGTGCCTTCTTTGTTTACCGGTGACAATCTTGGTGATTACATGGCCGGTCGAGTGGGGGCAGAGGGTGGAGGAGGTGGTGGAGGTGTGTGTGGGGTGAAGTACAGCGTTTTTCAGCACGCTTATAAAGGATAAACGCTGTAAATGACACAGGAGTGTGCGCTTGGCGCTCACGCCTCCATCACGGGCCACAGCCCTGCTACCGCGCCTGAGACCAGGCTAATAATACCCCCTCAGCGAGCTAGCACCCATCTGCAAGTCTGAGGCAACCCTAGAGCTAGCTAATAAACACAAGCCCAGCCACTCATCCAGAGAAGAATCAGGTCATCCTGCTCTCTCTCTCTCTCTCTCTCTCTCTCTCTCTCTCTCTCTGTCTCGGTCTCTCTCTCTCTCTCTCTCTCGCTCTCTCTCTCAACACCTCCCCCCCCCCCTCCGTCCATCTGCTCAGACTGGCCTCAGAGGTGTTGTGCCATTGTTGTCAGCACCATTACACAGCTAGACAAATCATTGTCTCTACTAACAATAAAATCTCTCCTCCAAAAACCAGTTCCCATGTCCCAGTTCTGTGGCATGGCTTTGTGTGCCCGTGTTCTCTGCCTTCCCAGGAAGAACCACTGGCCTCGTTAGTGCTTTCTGACTCCTGGTTTCAACAGCCACAGCATAATCGCCTGCTGAATCAGCCAACACCTATCAGAACAGGTTAACCTCTGTGTCCTCACAGGGCCTGAGCGTTTTATACAGGAAAAGGTTAGCAATAATATTTATTACGTAAAAGAATACTAATATTATTATATATTAAATGTGTATTATTTAGAGATATTCATTTTCTCATACGTATCACAGATTCATTTTCAGATACGTATCACAAGTATAAACCCTAGAATGGTAGTTCAGGGTCTAACATCAGAAAAGCAACTACAGCCAAAAGCAACATATTCAGATCATATATCTTGCCATCTCATATATGCTAAATTTCGTCATGTCTAAAATTACATGTGTACGCTAAATTGTTAGAATGAGACTAGAGGCAAGCATCAAGGCAAACAACATTTCTCACTCAATTAAATGAGATAAATATTTTATCTTCAACAGTAACAATCTGTAGAGTACTCAGAAGTAAATCGCATCCACAAACACTCATATCTGAAGTCATATTTGAGTGCTTCACATATCCAGGTAACCTTTGTCTTTGAAGAGAAGCATGGAGTTTCTATTTGTTTACCTTCCATGTATTTTTCATTGCAGATACGTTACATTACATTACGACATATAATGGTGTTAATCAGCATCAGTCTCTCTCCCATACACACACACACACACACACACACACACACACACACACTCGCATGCTGATAAGCCTTCATCAAATCATAATAAGGTCTCTGAATACTTTATATGGCATTCACAAATTGACCTTTCAGAAAAATAAACAAACACAGTAAACAAACTGTTGATCAAACAGACTATTGATTAAACAGAATCAGGGTGATGCTGAACCACGCTACAAACCAGCCTCACCACTTTGAGCTGGAAGCTTTAAGACCCATTAAACTCCATAAGAGACAAAACAAAACTGACTTCAATTCAGTCTACAAAGGCACGTTTCTGCGCTTGCTGGGAGTGATGAGAAGAAGCTCCGCACTCACCGTGTTGATGCACGGCAGCTCCTTGTTGAGTAGCCATGGCAGCGACAGCTTCCCCTCGCCACGGTAACAGGATTTGATCCTCTCGCGCATGGCCAGGTTGATCTGGTGGAGGGTGAACAGGCACAGCACGGTCTCGCGCGGCGGGTTGGCCCGGTTCTTCTGGCCCTGGGAGAAGACGGCGAACAGCACGTCCTCGTCCTCAGCCAGGCCCAGAGCTTGCGCCAGCAGTCTGCCCGGGCGCTGCTTGTAGGCGGCCTGCACGAGCCGATACTCCACGCCGTCCTTGGTGCAGCCCAGCGGGAACTCCACGTAGGAGTAGAACTCCGTGTCGTTGGCACACATGCGCACGATCTTGGAGGTGAAGAACTTCTCACCGGTGGCGTCCATCTGGGTGAGCTGCGTGTCCAGCTGCAGCGTGAGGAAGTAGATGTAGGTGCGGCTGGAGAAGCCGTAGACGTAGTATATGTCGAAGGCCGGATACAGCGACAGCGTGTCCGAGGGGATCTTGATCTGCGACGAGACGAACTCGTCCTGGTAGACCAGACCAAACATGCTGACGCTCTCCTCGTCCTCCACCAGTTTGCGGCTGGACAGGGTGGGGAAATACTCGGACTTGCCGTCGATGGCCGCGCCGATGAACAGCCGGCTGTCGCCTTTCTTGCGTTTCTTGGGGTCGGCGACGGCGGGGGCGGGGCCGTCGTCGTCTCCGCCCACCACCACGCCGGCCATGCCGTCGGGCTCTCGCGCCCCAGACAGGTAGTGCTCCTTGCGCAGGTGGGGTTCTCCCAGCTTGAACAGGTCATCCAGCCGGAGGAACTGGCACACGCCTTGCCAGATGCTGCCGCATGCCACCAGCCGGTTGCCGGCATAGTCGACCAGGAGGAGCTTGTTGACGTTGTCGGTGGGTTCGAGCTTGTGGGTGCAGGCGCGCACGCTGGGCGGCGGGTAGCACTTCCCGTTGTCCTCCAGGGGCCCGGTCTGGTGGGAGCGCAGCTCCGTCAGGTTGGCCGACAGCTTGTAGACGCGGTTGACGGCGCCCGCGAACACCTGGCCTGTCCTGCGGTGCACTGTCAGGTGCGTCAGGCTCGTGTCCTTCACGCGGAAGGTGCCCGTTCCCGCCGGCGGGTCCGTCGGGGTTGCCGGGAATGCCGCGGCGCTCCAAGAGAGCAGAGAGATCACAAACGTCAGAGGCCACACCAGCTTCATGATTCCAAAGCTTTCTTCTAGTGGGGGTGGGGGGTGGGGAGGGGAGACTGAGCTCCTCCCTCGAGCTTTTCAAAGACTTTCTTCTCTTAGCAGTTTCAGTAGTTCATGTCTTGCGAGAGAGAGAGAGAGAAAGAGAGAGAGAGAGAGACATCTGGGTTAGCTACAAAAACACCGATTATGCAGGGGAAAAGCTATGTCTTATCTTTAAATGCTGAACCACATTAAGCAATGAGAGGACATTTTATCAGCACTCATTCAGATTTTAAGCTTTCCTGTAGGAGCTCAGCCCAGTGAGTCCTGACTGTGCTCCTGGTGGAGACTCTGAATCTGTCAGAGTGGACACAGACAAGACTAGAGTTGCCACCCATCCAGTTTTCACCCAGACAGTTTTTCAGGCCGAGTGCCCAGCTTTGACTTATGTTTGACTTTTTTTTCTCCTGAATTGTGGGGGTTTGAACAAACAATACAATCATGCTGGTCACTTCCCCTTCCCTCCGGCAATTTTAGGCCAATCAAAAGCCAGCAGGCAAAGTCAAATAAAAAGGTGAGAGACACATTATCGGTTAGTCTAATGGAATAAGCGTGTCTGGGATTGGCTACCCGTGTGCGAGACAGCTGGATCGCAGGGGCGGGGTTTGACGGGAAGGTTGGCGCAGGGGGCGGAATTGATCGAGGGGCAACTGTTGTTGCACCTCTGTCACTCTCTCTCCTTTCACTTGATGCCCTGCTAATAAACCTTTATAGGCACGGCTAATGCTAATGCTAATCCACAGTGCGTCTGTTAATTATACGGCAGCACTTGACCAGAGAAACGGGAGAGAGAGAGAGAGAGAAAGAGAGAGAGAGAGAGAGAGAGAGAGAGAGAGAGAGAGAGAGGGAAGGAGGGAGAGACAGAGAGAGAGAGATAAGAGAGAGGCAGAGACAGTCATTGTTGAAAGTGAACATTTCTTCGATACATTATGTTAACAGCTGAGCATGTTTAACATAAGTGATCCTAGGGTTCATACACACAGCTCTTCTGTTCAATCACCACTACCACCACGGGACACAGTGGCAGGAATGGAAGTGCTCCTGGTGCCTCTCTGCCTCTCTGCCTCGCCTCGCCGCCTCACCCCTCCCTTCATCCCTTGTTCTTTGTTTCTCACTCTGCCCCTCCCATTCCCCTCTGTTACTCTCTCTCTCTCTGTCTGCCCTTTTCTCTGTCTCTTCGTTCATCCTTCTTTTTCCCCTCGACTGTGTCTCACTCTCTGTCTGTCTCACTCTCTGTCTGTCTCTCTCTCTGTCTGTCTGTCTGTGTTTCGCTTGGACAGGGTTAGGGAGGTACGCTCACTCAGGAAGAATGAGGCTTCAGGCCTCAGATTCTGCGGTTTGGGGTTTCAGTATGGTTTTTTCCCCTCCCTGCAGCTGGCACACCCTCTAAGGCAAACTTAGATCTGGCCTGGGGAGACGCACGTTCAGCCTATTGCCAAGCCATTTTGGTTTAGTCTGAACTTTCCTTCTGCAAGATGATGTAAATCAAAAGCTTTGCAAATGGGCATCTCTGGCACCGGCCCTGAATGCCAACCCCGTGAGATCCCATCAGACTCTCGCCACGGCTCGGCCCGGCCACGTTTCATCCACCCAGGTGTTATGAATAGTTTGAAAAAGAATGTCTGGATTATTCAGCTAATCTAGTTCAATTCAGCAGCAGCCTCCATGCAGCCATGAGCAAGAATGATGAAAACTGCCCGGCCGTGCTAACGCCCCACTGGCCTTCGGAGCGCTAATGAACCATAATTAATCATGAACCGCCTTCTTTTTGCGCTCACGAACCTGTGAGTCAGGGATGCAAATATTCTGGGGGAAATGATTCGGTAGCTCTCTCAAGCCAGGCCCCGGGCCCGAGCTGATTGCCCATTGTAATCGGCTGATGTATTGTAATACGTTTGCCTGACTGGTAGAAGATGCCACTGAGCGCCAATCACCGTGATTTGATTAGCGCCGCAGAGACGCAGGCCCCGCGCGGGCAGGGGCCAGGACGCCTGGCGGAGCGACTGCCTCAGCGAGGTGAGGCGTGCGGGCCGTCTGCTGGGGAAGAGACTGCCTCCTTTTCACAGGCCGACAAGCCTCCATCAGCTCCATTCTGTTCTCTGCTCAAGCTTTCACAGAGCCGCACTCTAGCAGGGTGGGCCGGGTCTTAATAAGTCTAAAGAAACACCAAAAAAGGTCCTAATTACTCAACGATGAAATGAACTGACTACATTTTGAGTGTCTTGTAGAAAGAGAAAACTAAGTTAAATAAACCTCATGAAACTGCCAATAAGCAAGCAGTGAAAGACTGTGGTGTGTGTACATCAGCACAGGAGCATACAGCGAAAATATTTTTGCCCCCCTCAAGAACAGTACTGGGAGAGAGAGAGAGAGAGGGGTGGACTGCTAGTGACACTTGTGGAGAGCCCGGGTGCAAAGCACCGCCTCCCAGCCGCCCGCGCTGATCGGCGCCGCCCCTCTGGCCCAACTACTGTGGTGCAGTGCTGATGAATTAGTGTACGGGCGAGATCAATCAGGGGCTGGAGGAAAACGGCGGCAGACATTAGCACGGCGTCCACAAGGCCGTAGCTAAGCTCAGAACAGTGCAGTAAAGGGCGTGAAACCCTGCACAATTCACATGAGGGAAAATTAATATTGCATCCATAAAATTGCCAATCATTCTGTTTCTATGGGAACTTCAGGCCAAAGGTTTGTAAAAGGCTGTGTGACAAAGACCTTTGGGCTTGTACATATATGTACATTTACAAAACATTCAGTAAGGAAAACAAGAGAACAAGAGAGAGAGGGAGAGAGAAAAAATAAGGAGAATAAAGAATGAAAGAACGAAAGAGAGAGAGAGACAGAGGGAAAAAGAGATCACTAGTCCATCTAATCAAGGACTCCAAAACATTGGTCTCTTCACACCACTTTTGTAATGAGGGTCAACAGCACTTGATTAGAAAGAAGGAGGGGGAAAACGAAATTGCTCTCTTCACAGGATTAGGAGGCAGTTCTGTCTCTCTTTCACACCCTCTCACACACGCACGCAGACACACACACAAACACACACACAAGCACTAAGGCCAAATACCAGCTTTAGCACATGATTAAAATATCAAAAGAGCAAAAGACTACATTTCTGGAAGCATTCCATGTGTGTAGCATCCACTATATCTTTCAGGAACCTACTTCATTTATTTTTGTGCTCTTCTCTAGTTTAGTTTGGGACATTGCCATGTTTGAGGGGCCCCTAGACAATCTTCTACCACTCTGTTTCCACTGAAGTGAACAGAACCACCATGAGAGCGTGAAGTTACCTGAATGCCACTTTGCAACACAGATACTGTGTTCCACTGTTGTGCTTCCCACTGAGAACGTGCCTCACTGCATTCTAAAGGTTGGCCAGGTGGCACATGGCACAGCTGTGGGTTTGAACCTGAGTGCTGGTGCCAGGTCAGTGCAGCGCGTGTTCAGACGTGTCTCTTCGCGACCTTCACTGCAAACACTGAGTGCTTGCTCAATCTACCCACTCGTTGGGGCAAGACCTGTGAACCACATCCCCCACCCCAGCCTCAGAGAAGCCATGACTGTAGTCATGATTGCAGACACCATGCGTTCCATGCTCAGGCTTGTCACGATCCCGTGTTCCAGTCCTGGTTTTCCATCCTGTTCCCATTCCCTTTCTGGTTTGTTTTTTTTTCCCCTCATTAGCCTTCTCCCACCTGTTCCCTGTTTTCCTCGCATTATTCCCTCTATTTAAGGTTCCTCGGTTTCTTTTCTTTGCTGGTTATTGTCTCTGTGTCCTTTGGCTCTTCTGCACTGCCCTGCTCAGTTATATGGTTTTCTGTGCTCTTGTTTTCCTGCTGTCTCCTACCTTACTGTTGATCCCCTCCTGAAAATGTCTGGTTTGTTACCGTCTCATCCTTTGTTCTTGTCTTGGTTTGTGTTTAGGCTTGGTTTAGGTCTGTCAGTGTCGTGCCCTTTGTCTAGTCATGTTATGCTTCACTGTAGATCCTTTTCATGTTTCCATGTTATCTTTGTTCTACCCTTGATTAATCATTCATGTTCTGTTTCTGTAGTGCCCTGTACCTTTTTTACAGTCCTTGGTACTCCCTGTTTAGTGAAGTAGGTGTTGAAGGTCCATGTGCTTTTCCTTTAAATTGTCTTGTGTGAATATCCTCTTGTTTAGTATCCTGTGTTCACTTTGTTCATTAAACTGTTTTGTTCTTTCATCTCTGCCAGCGGTTCTCTATACCTCACCTGCCGTTGTGTTCTGCCCAAACCACCCCTCGTTTCAATGCTGCTCATTGCGCAAACTGACCTGCTGCGGTTAATAACTAGAGCATGGAAGGGTGTGCAAGGTGTTCCCTCTGTGTCCTCTCTGCATCTCAGGGTTCAGTTCTCCACCACTGACACTGAGGCTTCACCCAGCTCTCTTCCAACAGGATGAAATGGGATTGAAGTCTGCCAGTGGGATGGAGACTACAGCCCCAAATCCAGTTTGCCCAATGTGGACGCAACAGGAGGTGCTGTGAAACTGGACATTTCTTCCCACGATATTAGTGTCTATCATGGAAAATGTTGATGGATGCTGAACCAAATGAAAGGTAAAATCAAAATGGCTCGGCTGACGTACAAGTGACGTGTCCCTGTTCTAAAACCGCATCTCTAGGCGAGACATGTTGGTGGAGGAACCGGTCTGTCGTTCAGCACTCCCACCAAGTCTCTTTAGAATAAGTGAAATAAGGTCAAGGCCTCCATATTGACACAAGGACTACATTTTGCCATGTGCACATTGTGAAACAGAGCCCTGGTGACCGGGGACACCACAGCCCTACACACTCTGATGTATAGGGGTCAAAAGAGGTCACTGAAGGGAATGGTGCAGTGTTCCTGTATTGTTTCTTCTTTTCTGTTATGCTAGTGTTCAGTGTCATCTTGCAGGCGAGGGGGGGGGGGTTAGGCCTTCTGCTTTCTCTCACTGCCTGTCAGTCCTAAAACCATGTCCAGCATGCCAAAGCATGAGTCCATATCAGCTCATCTGCCCTCCCTGCAGGTAGCCCTTTCCAACTGGATTCAATTAGAATAATTGCTAAAACCTCCATTACACCCTCAGATATATAATTTTTCGTCCCACTGAAGACATCAGTACTTTAATGAATTCAGTTAACAGGCAGGGAGACCTGAGATTGTAACGGTTCTCTTTTTGCAAAGCTGCTTCTCTGTTCAGTGTATGAGTACGGACAGGAAGCCATGATCCAGAGAGCTGCTCGTCCGTGTCTGTTTTAGCAATGTCGCCAGCACACGTAGGGCTTAGCTTAATATCAGGCCCCTGCTGTACGCTGAGGGAGAAAAAGAACCTGTCTGCAACAAAGAAAAAACAAAAGATCTCATTAAAGATATGAGCAAGGACTGATTCTTCTGTAGGGAAACTCACCAGAGTCACACACTCGAGAAGGAAGAACAGAGAAAGACCAGCCCCAGTCAGACAAGAGAGGTGGGCCTGACTTGGTGAATGAAGGCCACTGAACACAGACAGTAGCTATTGTTGAGTGATCACCACCTCCAGTGACTCCACATGTCTTTCGTGATGCGGGGGTCCCTCCCAGACTGGGAGAGCATGCAGCACCGGCCCCGCCGTTTGATCCCGCCCCAGAAAGCTGACAAGAAGGAACCCACCCCCATTCCCAGGCCTTGGAACGGGCAGCCTGGCACTCGAGAGGAGCTGACACCATACTGACTGGCCTAAGTGATGGACAACCCAATGACCTTTGCACGAACGTCAGCCTGCAGGCAGGCTGCTGGGAGGTTATGCTGGCGCTAGTATCTTAGAGTGCAGAGGGTGTGTGTGTATGTGTTGATGGAAGGAAAAATCCTCCTCTGTAGCCAGAACTCCTTTCAGGAGGAGACGTAATTGAACGTGTGATTCAGCCACCAGCGAAACTGATGTAATGATTAAATGATTTAATCACGCAATCAATCAATTTGCTGGTAAGCATGCATTGTGTGAATTTTTTATAGTAACCAAGTTCTCAGGAAATGCATGAACGCCGTGAACAGTTACAGGCTACAGCATGTTCCTTATATAAAGACATAAGACCCTTGATTTATACGTTAAAAGCAACAACACGAAAAAGGGGGAAGGGACACGATCCACTGTGCGATGTGCTGAACAAAAATCCCCACAGTAAATACCGAATAAATATTTAGCACTATAAAAGGGAACGTTATACCAGAGAAAGTCGTCACCACATTTTACCGTATGAAGTAGCTTTCTATTTTTGGTTCTAAAGACTATATTGTTGCCATGTGCTCATTGAACGTATTCGTCGAGGAGGTCACTACTCAGCACGCTTGACTAACATTCACTTAAGCCTCTGTGTGGTCCAAAGCAAACGTATTTCCATCATCTAGCCAAACTATCTATCGTGTTATAATTGCGTACATTTTGCGGCGTGTAGTTTAACTACGTCACTTGAGACCTGAAATATAACATTACAGGAACCACTAAACAGATTAAAAATCAAGGCGAACAGAGGGCGCGAGAGGAAGGAGCGGCGAGTCTTAAGTGAAAGAAAACGGAGTGGTGCCCATTTGTTTCTGCCGCGTGCGTACTCGCACCTCGCTTACCCTAACAACATCTACAAACATCCTGGCATGGAGCTCACGTGAACCTCGGCCTCTGTCTAACCATTCACGCACCTCCGTAAAAACATCTTTTCCCCGGTCTCTCACCGTGAATCAACACTGAGGTGGGTCTCGATACAGTGTTATTAATTTCATCATGCACAGAGCAGTAGTTTCCATTACTATGTCTTTTTTTAACAGCCTACATACACATAC
>JAOYMR010000021.1:7772391-7788375 GCA_025802075.1 Tenebrosternarchus preto
TAGTCAGAAGTCTTAGAACTGGTCTGGAACCAGATTCGTAATATGCAAAATGCATTGGGACCAGATTCGTAATATGGGTGGTACCATCCCTCGCGCCCAGCTCAACAGACTAGTAGTCTTGTCCACAAGCCATTTAATGTGGCTGATACGGGCGCGATTTCAGTTGCTGCGGCTGATAAAGGCTAAAAACGTAAAAATGTTAGTAAATTATAAGACTGACCACAGCCGAGTACTAAACAAGCCTAACTTTCTAGGAAAAACGACAATGTGCTTCCACGAAATAGGCTACAATAGGCGAGTCCGACGAATAACGATCTATTGTGTGCCTGTAAAGAACAGTAAAGCTGCGAGATTTATCCGTTAATGTTTTAGATTTACAACACATAAACCTAAAATATTTTTCATCCTTTCGCTAGATTTTGTTTTTTAACGTTCCCTTTGTCCTTAATAGAGCGGCAGCTAGCTGGCTATTGACCATATTTACATAGATCTCATTCCGCCAGCGTTCACAAACCAGTTAACCATCCATCCTTGTTAGAGAACTCACGACTCATTCGTGCGATAATCTGTAAACGCATCCATTTCACCAAAAATAACATGCCAGTTTTATGCTGTTAATACAACTGAGACTGAAAAGAGCCATGCGTTTTACTATATCGGTATCAGTAGCCCATTAAATCTATGTATACCATTTGTGTGTAGGACAGTTGCCCAGCGTTGGAATATCGCGCACACCTACCTGTATTCAAAGTGCAACAGTTATATCCACAGTTTTGTTTAAGAACCTCTCGGTGGATTGAACATCTAATTCTTTTATATCTTTCTTCTTAGCAAAAACACCCAGACGCAGGCAAGAAAAGGGTGCTCAGCGCCCCGACAACGTAGCAATCTCATAACCTCAAGAAATCGTCTTGCTTTCTTCAGAAGCGTGGGGTCGGGAGTTACCCCTTTAAAATGGAGCATACCATGGTGGATCAAGGGGTTTCGAATTCTGCTTGTGTAATAAATACGGGTAATACAACCCTTTACGACAATGTAATACAGTAAAGGATATTTATATGTATCGGTTATAATTTATTTCCAAAATCGTAGCATAAATTTGTAGAACTGCCATTTCACAGAATTTAGTACATTTTAAACAACCCTTTCGCGAGAATGGTATAGGGCTGTCCTTCATCCAGTATTTTTGTACCGAGGCAGATGTTGGATAGAGAAGGCTGTCTGTGCAGACAGGCGGAGATGTCTACGATAACATTTAAGGTTACGTTGTCTCTAAAAAAGACTAAAAATATGTAATAAGTAATTATGTATGACTACAGGTATTGCTAACCCAATACAATAGGGATCTATAGGTTATTGTGCTTCATTAAAGATTCTATTTTTTCACCTGGTATGGAAATTTGAAACTATCATAGTCACATGACCCATTACATGCACGTGAGCTTGAAATCAGTAATTTCATCAGATTGGCGGTATATACAGTAGGACGGTAAAACGTCTCTCTCACTAAATTCAGACGGTGCATCTAAACGTGGGTTTCGGTGCATTGAGAGCTTCATTGCTTATTGCACTAAAGCTGGCCTTTGCTTTTTGCCAGTAATGAAGTTTGATGTAATCTACCGGCAAATAGCAAAGCAATCCACTTATTCAAATCATGCGGCCCAGTAAATGGCTGTTTAGGGGTAATGACACTCTGCAGTAAACAAATGTAAATTCAGCTGACATAAACAGGCAGAGAATCATGAGGGAGAGTCCCAGCCTTCGGAGGCTCAATCAGAAGTGCTAATAGCCATGTGAACAGACACCGATACATGGCACACAGTTGTACTGTTCCCGTAAGATTTAGTCCCCTGTGCACAGAGTCTTCTGACATGATGACTGGGCCTGTGATTCATTGTGGTGCATAACACTAACTAGCACTGGACTAACACTGCAGCTTGGTGGGATCCAAACTCACATAGCAGGTGAGTTAGGCTAGATCTGGAGGCTGGCACTGGTCTCTCTGGCCTCGCAGATCTACTCCAGGTGGGGTTTGCGCTTGGCACATCCTGGAGCTCCCTCTATTGTTATCTCTCTCTCTCTCTCTCTCTCTCTCTCTCTTGCTCGCTCGTTCGCTCCCTGTAATTGTGCACTTCTGTAATTGAAGCCACTTGAGGTGGACAGCCCATGGGCCACAGCTCCATGGGCGCATCGGTCTCTCTGGAGGCCTGGGTCTTTAGGGGGTTGGGAGGAGGGGGGCGTTGGGTGCTGCTGCCTTGTGGCTTTGCCAGAGAGGACGGGAGGAAGGAGGGCAGGGAGATGAAGGAGTGTGAGGGAGGGAGAACCTCCAGGGCAGATGAAAAGAGGAAAAGAGGAGTGTGGTTTTCACTTTGAGAGCAGAGCCTTAATCAGAGTGAAGTGCTGTCAAACACCCGCCCAACATTCTAAAAAAAAAAACCACACACACAAACACACACACACATGCCATTTCAGCACATGTTCAGAGTGGGTTAAACGTAATGGAAAGCTTCAAAAGATTCAAAAACACAAACAGTAAAATTACTTACTTTTTTGTTTATTTTGTTTCCGTGAGGAAGTAGATTTACAAAAGATTACCTGTGTGGCAATGAATGACAATTACATGTGTTTAATAATTACATGTGCTTTTCCCTCTGTCCACTATGACCAGATTTAATACATGAAGCAAACCTCACTATAGGTTCTGTAAGTGCAACAACCTCTTATCCGTTTCATTTGTGATATTTAATGTTACCTGGGGAAATAAAACAACCATTTAATCATATGTGATGCTTGCTCCTTTTTATCATGTCATGCCATCTCTGCATGTATGATGATTTATTGGATTTTCCAGATCATTTGATTTAGCCAATAAAGTGTTGGTATAGGGTCACGTATCATCTCTCCAGAAAGTCAGGAAAGGAGAGGCAGTGAGAGTGTGGTCTTCAGAGAACACCGCCAGCTTCCACCGACATGTACATCCACATGTTCTCACACCATTCAAACTTTATTAACCTTGAAACGAATGCCAAATGTTTACAGACTTTGTGCTTTTATATCTGAAAAAAAAACAAAAAAACCCAACTATATATATATATATATACATATATATATATAGTTGTTTTTGTTTATATATATATATATATATATATATATATTGCGCTCACAAAACCTTAAAAATCAGAGGTCAAACAGTATGTTTGAGTGAGTATATGTCAAGGCATAAAGAACTTGCAAACAAACAAAATGAGCAAAGAACAAATGAGCTACACAATAAACAATTTGTAGCTAACGCTGTTGATTCTAATCACGCTGATGGGCATCTTTCTACACAACAAGGCTTTCTGCCTATTCTTAGTCTGCAGTGGTTCTGTGTTCTGCCTGGATAATTACAGTCTGAGCAGAGCACTACCTGCTCTTTGACCATTTGTGCTCTGCGTTGCCCCCTGGTGGTTAGTGGAGGGAGCTCATTATGTGTCACGCACTTACTTTCTTCTCATTTGATTCCGACCTCTCACAAACCTACAGTTTTCCATGGAGCTGGAAAAAGCAGGCTTTGGATTGTCATGGTAACAGATTTAGCGCTCATCCTTGGCAACAGTGTGCTATGGTGACTATTTCTCATGTAGCCTTTTGGAAAAAAAGATGTTTTTTGTTGCCTTGTGATACATAATGAACCCAATATCTGTTTCATTATAATTGTATATTTAGTGGTTAATTTACTTTTCATGAAGCAGGGACTGATGTAATTGTGTGTGTGTATACATGTGTGCATCTGTGTACATTTGTGTATGTGTATGTATGCATGCATGTGTGTATGCATATGTGCGTTTGTGAGTGGGTGGGTATGTTGTGTGTATGTCAACATGACTGCATATGTATGTTCATGAGTGGGTGGATGCATTGTGTGTTGGGTTACTGTAGTGCTGACTATTTACCCTTAAATGCATTTAAAATGAAAACACTTATAGACATGAATCACTTCATTGCATTATATCTTGACAACTCTGGGTAAATATTAACTCTGCCACAGATTATGTTGTATTGTTGAGCTTTCTTGTCATTTAGAGTCATTTGCCGCCGCCACCCCCCACCCCCCACCTTCCCCATCCTGCCTGTGACACTCTGCTATAACAATTATTCAAATATTCAATTATCGCATCCAAATCTCAGTTTTACCTCTCTTAGACTCCCTGGGTTCTGGGTGGCTCTTGCAAGTGTTCTATCTCTCCTACACCCCCATTTTCACCAAAGAGAAATGCTGATGGCATTTTCCCTTCTGAGAGGTTAAGATAATAGACTCTTTCTCTCTGTACATACTAACCACTTTAATAACAGCTCCTTGGACTGTTACTGTTGGGTCATTTGATTTAAACTGCTTCCTTTTCTGTCGTTTTGCATCCCCCTCTCCCACCCCCCATTAAAAGGCCACATATGTACTAGGAGAAGAGCTAAATACAGATAATGATAGGTGTCTGATATCTTCGCAATGCCGTACGGGGCGTTTTCTGTTGGTACAACAGAAGACAACCTACACAGGAAGCCTCCCTCCCACCACCATGAACATTGTACTCTGGGTAATTTCCACTTCAAGCAAGCACAGAGAAGTCCATCTACCAGCCTGCAGCAGGAATACAGGATGCTGGATCTACACTGAGAGACAAAAAGGGTTTCTATGGGGACTCGTAAAAAGGGTCCAAATGAAACAATAATAAGCATTTAGGGTACAGATGTTCACAGGCACACACACTCTCTCTCTCTCTCTCCTGCACTCACATAGTTAAACATTGTATTACTTTCTTCCCTCTGACACATATATGCACACAGAAACACACAAAACACGCACACACACACACACACACAGGTGCCCTGCCGTGAATGTGAAAATTGATGCCTGCTCCTCTCTAATTTTCGGAAGGCGCCATAAAAAAGCCTGCAGCATGCATGACGATGGCCTCAGTGGGCCGCAAAGGGGCCGGAGTTCTGCCTCCGCTCTCGTTTTCTTCTGGTTTCCCTGAGCTCTGAGACTTCGCTCCCCTCCGCGGCACATCTGGCCTCGATAAAGCCACTGCAGCTGTTCCTCAAATTATGCGCAGCTTTCGGAGGGTTCATGCCACAGAGCTTATCCCCTCCCTCGCCCAGCTCTGGTGAGAGGAGGTCGCGCTCTCCGCGGCTGAATGTGATGACAGGGTTCGCTCAAGCCCGAGCACGTAGCCCTGATTTGCCCACATGCCTATAAAGCTTTTTATTTGGCCTCGACATTCACTGGTTTGTGTTCGCTTGAAAATCATTTGTTTGCACGTTATTTCATTTAAACAGAAGACACTCGACCCGAGGCGATTAAAATAAGGCCACGGATTCGTCTGCCACGTAAGCGTATACGTCGGAGTTAGCGTTGCTGTTACCGCGGCTTCATTACGCAGAATTTTTCATTTGCACATTTGTTTCTTTTTCGCTTTTTCCTGCGTGTAAAACTTCAAAGTGTAGCGCAAAACAGTTGCCAAGCAACAATTCTTTTTTTGTGTTCTGTAGTCCAACAGCAGGCTTCGCTCCATTGTTGTCAGTGGGGCAGTCCTGCAGGAATTAGTTATGGCAGCTCACAAGAACCCGCGTGTATTGCCCAGCACTTCGTCTCCTGCGCGAAACCATTGACCGAATCATTTTCATAAAGGAGAAAATACGGACAACACTGCAAATCCCTCCGCAGTTACTCCAACAGAACAACTTCTGTTAGGCTGCCCAGCAATTATTTAGTGAATACCACCAGCTGCCAGGATTCATTCATTCGAAATTGCAGGCCTGCCAGGGTGGCACTGGATCGCCATGCTGTAGGTAAATCCGTGTGTGCAGAAAAAAACACAAAAAGTAAATTAGTCCCGTGAGCTACACCTCCAAGCTTGCTGGCTTCCACTGATCATGCATATTGATTTGCAGCGTACTAGAGTTCTTTTTTAAAACCTGCCTAAGCGATCGCAGATTTTAGTCAGAAGCAAATAAATAATGTGTTGTGTGTGTATGTTTTTATTTTATTTATTTTTTTGCTGTATTGGAACAACTGTTCCAATTAATACACACGTGGAAAATTACCTGTCACCTAGCAACAATGCGCAAGGCCGTATTCATCAGGGTGAGTATGAATAATCACGCTACCGACTGTTCCTGCAGAACATGCAGGAAATCATCTCACGTGAACCAGAGTTAAAGAATCGATACAGCAGCTGAAACCGCTAAACCTCATCGCCAACACGTCGTCACAAGCGACAAAAGCGCCTGCAGAAACTCACGGTCATATTTGTGTGTTCGGTTACATCAAAGTTATACAGGTCTACTCCCATTCATTCTTCAACACCTTTTAGAGCAGCAATCAAACCATCCAACCATCAGCCAAAATATCAGATCTTAAGTTAAGCAAGGTTTAAATAAAACTGTTCACAGCATTAAAATGCAGCTCTTTCTCAGAACATTCTCTGTTGCATCCTCATATTCCAAGCTCTATTAATGTATTATTTCATTCTACAAATGTAGGTTTTATTTTCTTTTATTTTTTCCCCAGACACCTCAGTGTCTGAGGACCACTTTGCTGCTCTGGTCAAGCCCAGTGAAGAGCAGAGCGTGGTGTGGCTGTGTGCGGATGCGCAGGCAGGAACGACAGCTTCCTGTCTGTGCTGTTGCTGACGGTAACCAGCGGCGTCTCGGCGTGAGCACGATCCAGGTCGTGAGGACACCTGCTCTCTCTCGCAGATCAGCATTAAAAAAAATAAACAACAACTTGCACATCTAATATGAACATTAAGATGAACCTGCTTTACTAATTCTATCTCTGTTGTGTTGCATTTAACTACTGAACGGTGCTCAGGCCTGTTCTGTGGATCACCAGAACCCAACAAATTAGAGTGGGGACGAGTAAAAAGACGAACGCTAGGTCAACGCCTACCATGTGGTGCTGTTCTCAGGTGAGCTGTGCAGACTGATGTGAGTTTGTACGAGTGGTGGTGTGTCTGTGGGGTGGGGTGAGGCCCTGGGGCTGTGGGGAGGAAGAGGCAGGAGTGTGCCAGGAAGTGTAATCGGCTAGTTTGTCCCTCCGTCAGCGCTAATGAGTACAGATGTCTGTTTCAGGGAGACTTGCACAGCTATGAGAAAGAGAGTGAGGTTGGGGGGGGGGGGGGTGGAAAAAAGAGAAAGACAGAGAGAGAGACAGAGAAAGATAGGGAGGGACAGATGGAGCGAGGAGAGAAAGCAAGCAAGTAAGGATAGGGTGAAGGGAGAGGGAGATTGGTTGAGACAGAGAGAAGGAACAGAAAGGAAGGAGAGGCAAAGACATGATGAGAGAGACAGAAAGACAGAGCGAGAGGACAGGATTGACTATGATTGGACCGTGCCAGTGGCTGGCATGTCTTTGTAGTGTCTGGATGGATTCCGCAGTTTCCTAAGCAGGTACTTATGGTTCTGACACGGCCATGCACATTGTCATCCCGAAACAGCACACATGCACATTGCCATCCTGAAACAGCACACATGCACATTGTCATCCCGAAACAGCACACATGCACATTGTCATCCTGAAACAACACACGTGTGCACAATGTCGTCCAGAATCAGCAAACACAAATACACACTGTCATCCTGAAACAGCACACACATGCATACTGTCATCCTGAAACAGCACACATGATGTGCACACTGTCCTCGTGAAACAGCACACATGCACACACTCTGCTCCTGAAACAGCACACACATGCAGCTTCCCAGGAATATATACTTTTCTTTGTGCCTCGTTGCAAAGAGAGAGACAAAGAGAGAGAGAGTAAGAGAAAGAGAGAGAGAGAGAGAGAGAGAGAGGAGAGGCAGATAAAGTAAGAGGCACGGAGAGGTGAGTGTTTGGGACATGCAGAAAACAGAATACTGCGTCTGATTTTGTGGACCGTGTGGGTTGTGCTGTTGGGGGGTATTACAAGTCTTAGTCTGGAAAGGAACTGAATGAGTTTGGAGTTTGGAGAGTTCAGCTTCAACTGCAAGCTTCAAGTTGCTAGTTTCTTCCTCCTTCTACTCTCTCTCTACCTCATAAACACACACACACACACACACATACACACACATACACACACACATACACACACATACACACACACATACGGATGCCTGTGGTCTGCCTTCCACTCGCTTCGCCAACACCCAGTAGCAGAGATGGATCCAACCCTGCCAGTGCCACGCAGCCCTGCATCTCATACACCCCAACGTCCTTCTGAGGAAGAGGGAAAGGGGGAGGGAGAGAGAGAAAGAAAGGGGTGAGAAAAAAGGAGGGAAGAGACAGCAGGGGAGAGAGGGTTAGAAAAGATGAGAGGGAGAGAGGGACAGAGGGAGGGAGAGGGGGAGAGATGGAGAGGAGAGAGAGAGGGAGAGAGCAACAGAGTGGCTGAGAGAAGGGGAGGGAGCAGGAGGGAGTGGGGGAAGGGAAAAGAGAGAGAGAGCGAAAGAGCAGTTCCACTGCCCAGTGTGCAGCTCTGACTCCCTTGGGGAGTATAATCTGTAGTTAACCACAGGCGCTCGGTCCTTTCCCAACGTCTTCTGCTAAAAGCATAACTCTGCTCTGCTGAGTCCAAGCTGCAGTCCTGGTGTTAGCAGTGGCGTCACCAGTGCGTACAGTGAGCACAACTGAAACACAGTTAAGAGCACATCATCACACTCGCAAACAAACCGGAACCATTTGTATTTACCTTTTTAAATATGTGTGACTTCACCACCTCTTGTGAAGAGTTAAAATGTGTGTTTTAGTTTAGTTTTTTTTCTATGAGGATTTTGTGTGCGTTGTCTTACCTGATAGCTGTAATTGCATTTTAAAGTTCTTATGGAGTGTGTCTTAATGAAGTTTTCATACGTTCTCATTTCCTGGAGGCCAGGGTGACAATGAGCTATAATGAATGCAAAGAAACAGAGCTCAACCTGTAGTGGAAGAGGCATTATTCTAGACCGACTGAAAGGAAATTTGAGTGAATCATACGCAGAAGTGTGCAATGCCAGAAAAGCCTGACAAGGCAATTAAGACAAAGATGAGTATAATTAAACTGGTAGAGGCGAGGGTGTCTGATCTGAATTCCCTCGTGCCATGCCAAAGGTTATTTTTAGTCCAAAATCTCATCAAAACACAGCAGTACTATGTGTGTGTGTGTGTGTGTGTATGTGCATGTGCACTTGTATGCAAGTTCATCTGTGCCTGTGTGTTTCTGTGCGTGCGCACCCAGTGTGCATGTGTGTGCATGTGAATGTGGGTATTAGGGATGTATGGGTGTGTTTTCATGTGCTGTGTAATGAGAGTGTCATGCTTAATATTAATCCAAGCTGAATAGAATCCTGATTCCTGCCACTTCATAATCTGGATATTATTCCACTTATTGAAGTTTTGCTTCCATTTGTCAGAGCCAAACTACTGGGCCTTAAACTCTTCCAGAGTCTTTAATCAAAAGCAGCCTAAAATTCCCTTTATGTCTGTCCTACAGCTAAATGTTATATTGTATCCTCCCACATCTTTCTGTCTCTCTTTCTCTCCCTGTTTCTCTCTGTTTCTCTGTGCTCTCAGCTTTGGCCCAGGAACCTCCAGAATGACTCTCTCATCTAAATCCAAAAAAAAAAACTCATCAAAAAGCTCATGGCTAACCCAGTCCCCTCGAAGCCCCACCCCCACTGAACTACATTACCTCAGCTCTCCTTTTCTCTATCTCTGTCCCACACACACACACACACACACACACACACACACACACACACACACACACACACACAAACACAAACACACACACACACACACTCTCTCTCTCTCTTTCTCTCTCTCACACACACACACACACACACACACACACACACATACACATACACTCTCTCTCTCTCACATACACACACACTTTCCTTCTCACTATCTTACAAATGCCAAGTCATGCAAACAGGGTCTGGACCCAATATGTACGGTCTGCTTGGGAAATCTAAGGCCAATTTTAAGGCCAAGATAGAAAGAATCTAAAAAGATTCAAGTATTGTTTGCACTGCAGGCTACAGGTATTATCCTCCTGGATATACCGTATTTAGGTACATTTAAAGATTATTAACAGGTACTAACGCACCCTCGGCCGTGAGGCTTATGCTTCCACGAATGTAGCCAAAAACCAAACAAAATCAAGAACAAATAACAAAATAGTAGCCATTCTGCTCCACTAACAAAGTTGTCGGATACTGCAATTCAGGCGGATAAATGGATTGGTCTCCATGGATACTGCGGGCGGGAGCAGCGCTATGGGGTAACGCAGTCCTCACCCAAACAGATGGGGAGTAAGATGCCGCGAATGGATCGATATCCGCGTGCTCCGCTGAACACTGGCTCCTCTTGTCTCCTGGACCACGACCAGCGCAAGAGCCGCTGTGGGGTGCTTCGCCTGTACCGAACAACGGCGAAGCTTTGTTTCTTGAAACACTGCCTGTCCTGTCAGAGCGGACGTTCGGACGAACGCGAGAAGGTCGCGATTTAGGGAGGTCAGGAATGATGTACGAGTTTATTAGAGGACAGTAAATGCTTTTCAGACGCGTACTTCACCCGTTGATGGCTCTGATGAATGCGAGGTCTTCTCATAAAGAAAATAATGCGGGCTGCCCTCGCGCTGCGCCTAGCCCGCCTCGAGGTGTGTTAACGGCCCGTGCGTTCTGGTAGCTGCCCTCACACTGTCAGTCTGATACATCTTACAGTAACACTGCTGTGCTTTCCCGCTGAATAAAAATAAAAATTTCCCTAAAGTCATGATTCTTTTTGTGGTTAGCAGCCGATGTTCATAGAATGTTTCAACTAAGACAAGTGAGTCTCATGACAATAGGTTGCCTGTGTGTGTGTGTGTGTGTGTGTGTGTGTGTGTGTGTCTGTATGTGGGGGTTCTGTTGCTACGTGGAGAGGGTTGAAGGGTTGCTAAGAGATTGCTGTAGGCATAGGTTGAAAAGCCATGGCAGAAGGTCATTAGATTCTGGTTTCACATTAGCATGTGCTGAATGGGATTACCCAGCCAGAGGAGCCCAGAGGACACCAAACAGCATATACACACACAAACACTCACACACACACACCCTCCAGGCACCACTGCTATCAGAGCAGTCATTAGTCGAACCCCTGCATACAACTTCTTATATCTTGCTCTCTCTCTCTCTCTCTCTCTTTTACACACACACACACACACACACACACACACACACACACACACACACACACACACACACACACACACACACACACTGATATCCCCCTGCCCAATTGTCTCTCTTTATTTTGGATGTTACACTCTCTTAAACTCTCTTCCCTTCCACCTATCCTATCTCTCTCACAGACAATCTTGTCTGTGGAAAAAGTACCTGTTTGCAGTCATGCATTTAGACCATTTAGCTAATTGTTCCTATTTGTAAAACATCCCACAGTTCTGCTCAAAGGATTATAATGCCAATAATGTTTTAACATGATTAAACCTTTCATGAATGCATGATTCAATACAAAAGGTTCACACCGGGGGCTGTTCCTTTCCCCTTAAAATGTCTTCAGTTTTGTGTTGAACAAATAATAAAAATGTATCAAATTTACTTATTCCTTATTGTACAATATAAATCGTATTATTAAATCCATATTTTCTGATCTTTACTTAATTTCTAACCTTACAAAATGTGCACGTAAAAAAAAAATAACCAAAAAAATGTAAAAATCAGTGTTTCGTGTTTTTTGAAGATTTTTTAAATAGAACTGTTTAATAGAACTGTTTAGTAGAACTGTTTAATAGAACTGTTTTTAATAGAACTGTTACACGCATCATTTCATACTCATTGTTTATTGCTACTTTAAAGGTCAGTTTAAATAATGAACAAATATCAATGTTTTGTTGTTGTTAAATGTCGAAAATTGCAAGTTATTATTCATTCAGTGAAAAAATGCCATGTTCTTCTTATTACATTTTTGAATTGACATTTGCACAAAAATATCATTGTCATAATACAAAAATATTGATGTGTTAATCAGATTTTGCTAACTGCAAATTTCAGAAAAATTAACAAAAGTGTTGGCCAGAACACTTGCCTCAGTCCATTCACAGTCAATGGACTTTTCCCATCAGTCAGTCCTCTGCTATACTGTAACTTACAAGCTCTGAAAAATGTATTTGCTTTTGTAAACGTTCATCACAAGTTCCATAGAGATGCTTTTTGAACATTTCTGAATTTTGATAGGCTTTTCTTATTTTATTTCCATCCATCCATCCATCCATCCATCCATTCATTTATTCTCTACCACTTAACCATGTCCGTGTCGCGGGAGCAACAGCCTAAGCAAAGAAGCCCAGGCCTCCCTCTCCCCTGCTACCTCTTCCACGTCTTCCGGGAGGATACAGTGGTGTTCCCAGGACAATCAAGAGATAAAATCTCTCTAGTGCGTTCTGGGTCTTCCCCGGGGTCTCCTTTAGGTTGGACATGCCCATAACACCTCCCCAGGGAGGTGTCTAGGGGCAACCAGACCAGATGCTCGAACCACCTCAGCTGGCTCCTCTCAGAGTGGAGGAACAGCGGCTCTGTTCCAAGCCTTTACAAAATTACAGAGCTCCTCACCCCATCTCTATGGGAGAGCCCCCCCTGGAGGCTGGTCTGGGTTACAGAGCTCCTCATCCTATCTCTATGGGAGAGCCCAGCCATTCTGTGGAGGAAGCCACTTGTATCTGTGATCTCTTTCTTTCGTTTCTAGAGCTTGTGACCATAGGTGAGGGTCAGATCAAAGATTGACTGGTAAATTGAGAGCTTTGCCTTTTGGCTCAACTCCCTCTTCACCATAACAGACCGGTACAGGGTGAGAAGCACTGCAGACACTGCATCAACCTTCTCATTAACTACTGCTCCATCTTACCCCCACCCGTTAACTACTGCACCATCCTACCCCCACCCGTTAACTACTGCTCCATCTTACCCCCACCCATTAACTACTGTTCCAACCTTCCTTCACTCATGAGCAAGTCCCCGAGATATTCGAATCTTCCACTTGGGACAATAATTCAATCATATTTATATATTCATATTCGTGGTTTAATGTTTATTAGTAATCACATATTTAGGGTGTGGCCAAATGTATATTCAGTGCCAAAATAAAAAAGCTAGAAGAATATTTGTTGTTTTATGTAATGACATGAAAATTTAATAGCTTTTTATTTATCTGCTTGTTTGCTTATAATTATTTGAAAAATTGCTGCATATAATGGTGCTTATTATTCTATGCAGCAATTGGCTGCATGTCTTCTTGCATACAGACAGGTAGTGAAATAAGCAGTCATGGAGGAACATGATCCTAGGTCTGCCCTCTTTATGAACGCAGAGTAAGCTTTCTTTTTTGAAAATGGCATTCTTGGTCACAGAACAGGCCAGCGCCATTCCTGTGCCAAGACGTGATGATTTATGGATGAGGAACCTGAGGTCACAATCATCAAACTGTTCAGAGTCCAACAGCTGACCTTGGATCAGGCCGACAGCATCCTAATGAAGGTCACAGCAAGGAATGGTTTGTGCCAGGCAAGTGCTCTCTCTCTCTCTCTCTCTCTCTCTCTCTCTCTCTTTCCGGCTGAGATGCTGGATCAATATGGACCTGAACCCACTCTCATGATTCCACTCCGGGAGCAGAGAGAGAAAAGAAACTTTCCCAACTGCTGATCCCCTGTATGAAAAACCCATCACGCTGAAACACTTGCTGAAGTTTCATTTCCCATAATGGCAGGGCTTCCTCTGCCAAATATCTGCGAGGTTGTTTTGTGAGCCCTGGCCGAACTGATGTGCGTTCATTTGTGTTGGATAAATCACAAATCCAGTTCATCACACAGTATGGAACAGCTATAGCGCCACAGCATTTGTGCCAGTAAATGTTTATCATTGTATATTGGCTGGGATGACAGAAAAACGATTAAGACTGATAGCTGGAGAATTTCACGCTTACTACATTACCTACACATCTGAACCTGTACATGCAGGCTTCATGGAAGTATATTAAACAATATTTCAAATATTGTGTTAAATTAGATCTCAGATCACTGTGACCAAAGCTCAAGTGCTTCAGAATGTGAGTACTGGAGCTGATCTACCATCAGCTCTCTCCTGCTCTCTGTTATTAATTAATTACATTTTTTAAATTGGGAAACTGATCTGAGATCAGGATTATAACCACAGAACCTGATCTGCTGTTTGTGGCAGCACAGCTATGCATCTGTAGTGACTGAGACTGGAACTTGGTTGTTCAGAGAGTTCCATGACTGAAATGTAATAGCAGTAGAGTCACAGGGTCAATCTTTACAGCTGGGAACATTCCAGAACCAATTTCTCCTGTGATTCTTCTATGTCAAGTAAACATGTTGTACTAAATTACAAACCAGATCAACAATTAAATGAACAAATACAATACATTTTGAAACATGAGTAATGATACAACGATACAAACGATCTTCTCTTGAAATAACTATATTGCTGTGCACATTATGCAGGTGACCTAATTTACTTGCTTTTCTGCTCTGACTATTCCAGGCAACAATAGTGCCCCCTACTGATTAATGCAGTGCATCACCACAGCAGCACACAGAAAAAATTATGATGAAATCAGACACAAAATAACACACAAGTTCACACGTTTATAGTAAATCAAACAGCTCCAATAAATTAGGCATGTACATTAAATTGTCACATACTCTCCCATACATCTCTCTCTCTCTCTCTCTCTCTCTCTCTCTCTCTCTCTCACACACACACACACACACACAAACTGCAATCCAGTACCAAAATCAAATATATAATATCATATAAATTCAGGTTATGTAAATTTATGGACTATAATGTGTAGTATGAAGGGTGAATGCTGGTTTATCTCTCCAGACGGTTCCACTCGGCAGGGGGATCTCTGGGTCCTTTCGGCTTCCTTATTCGACACTTAAAACCTGAGGATCCAGCAAACACACACAAGCAGTTATAGAGTTGAATATTACACACACGAACAGTTATAGAGTTGAATATTACATGCCTGTGAGAACAAATACACTGATACTACTGAGTCTTTCAAAATGATCTTGAAAAGGCAATCTGCTATTGAAGCCTCATTTTCAACAATGCAGAAACTTAAGCAACTCTAAGGATTTCTGGGGTTGTTCTGTCACAGCAACAAAAGAAAAAACAAGCCAACAAACAAAAGCCCGGAAAACTATAATTTACTTAAAGCTTCATGACGTCAGTGATTCTCAGATGTTCTGCAGAAAGTACCTCCTCTCATCAAGTCAAAGCGTTCCAGAAGCACAGACAAGCCACAGCGCCTCCTGGAGGCCACATGTGGCAGCTCAGTGGTGTGTTATGTCAGTGTTTTGCTTGGAATCTCTGAGTTGAAATACTTTGGCTTTCAGTATCCATGAGCACTAGGGACTGCTCTGGCATCACTTCATATTGTTATGTTCTCTTAAAAACACCGAGTCCAAGGGTCTGTTTTTCAGAGTGCATCTTTTGCCATAGTGCAGTCATTGCTAAATTTCACAGCACACATGCAGTATTCATTAAGTCTCACCCAGGTTATGAGTGCTTGTTCAGTGCTAAGCAACAACTACGCCTTACAGTAGTGTCTTACTACCTCTGTTTGTGTGTATAAAGGCCAACAGGGAATACTGAATCAACACTGACATATTATATATATATATATATATATATATATAATAAGTATACAATGAAAATGTATATGTATATAAGCACTTTGCTTGCACAGCTGATGAAGGACTTCTGTCTTTGGAAACCTTGTGTACACTACATATACACTATATTGCCAAAAATATTCGCTCACCTTCCTTGACATATGAGCTTAAGTGACATCCCATTCCTAATCCATAGGGTTCAATAAGACGTTGGTCCACCCTTTGCAGATAGAACAGCTTCAACTCTTCTGGGAAGGCTGTCCACAAGGTTTAGGAGTGTGTTTAT
>JAOYMR010000021.1:7791935-7818036 GCA_025802075.1 Tenebrosternarchus preto
ATTTTTGACCATTCTTCCAGAAGCGCATTTGTGAGGTCACATACTGATGTTGGACGAGAAGGCCTGGTTCTCAGTCTTCGCTCCAATTCATCCCAAAGGTGTTCTATCGGGTTGAGGTCAGGACTCCACACCAGACTCTGCCATCCATGTCTTTATGGACCTTGCTTTGTGCACTGGTGCACAGTCATTTGGATGTGTGAGCAAATACTTTTGGCAATATAGTGTATATATGACCGATTTCCCATAATAGAATCCTTCATTTACCAAAATGTCATTGTACTACACAACAGAGCCAGACTATTCTTTCACTATTTCTACATTAATTTGTCCTGTTATTAGAAATCAGAGGTGAACTGATAAATCTTGCTGCTGTGTGCTGGAGTGAGTTCATGAATAAATATTCTAAAAAATTACCATGCGATTTGTAAAATTAAACTGATAAGTCCAACACACTCATGCATTTTATCTCCAATGAGTATTCATTCCATATATCAATATTCCTTCCCTATATATAAATAAAATTATATATATATATACTTTTGCCCCAGTTCCATAAACATATAAAAATGATTTCAATTGGAGCAATACATTAATACAATTCTAGTGTAATTTTTACTACTTTTGAGTATGTGTGTATATAATAAGGAAAAGTATATATTTATATTATATATGAATAACTGCCTTGTCCTGTAACAGGACAGTAGAGATGTAGTGAAGTACACAAGATTTCCAAAGAAACAGACTGAGGTTTCAGACGGAGGTCCTTCATCAGCTTGATAATGCACAAGGGTTACATGTTTATAGCCACACACTCAAGGATGTAAGGTCCAGTGATCATAGACTCCTGTGAGCTTCTCACTGGCGTGGGATACGGAGGAACTCGCAACACTGCAACAATGAGTTTTGCTCACCCAGACCTCCTGTGTTACACGCGCCGCTGCTGCCTTCACCACCTTGTAAGGGGTTCAAGACGTACTCGTAGTCGTCATCAGTGGAGCTTTCATCAGCTGAGGAAGCTAGCAAGAAGAAAAACAGATCAGTAGCAGCCTGAAAGAAGTGGTTTGCTGGAGTGAGTGAGTGGGAGAGAGAGAGAGAGACAGACAGACTAATCTAACAGCTCTTCCTGTTTATTTCTTCACAGCACTTCACACTGGTGTGGTTGATAAGGAGTCCCTAGTGTTGGGACGTTTCCGGCAGCAGGCTGATGCGAGGTGGACAGACACACACACACACACACACTGACACACTCACTCCTGGCTAACAGAGTGCCCTCTTTGTGCTTTGTGCTGGCAGTGAATTCCTTATTTTCCTTTTGTTCTCAGTCTGACATATCTCTAATTAAATTGTTTTTTTAAAGTGCTTTTTTTAAACTAAGAGCTGATGATTTTTTTATCTATAAATGAATGTATAAAGTACTTACAAATCGTTTTTGGCAGAGGCTTGTAGAACTGTAGGAAGTACAAAAGATCAGGATTAAATTTTTTTTCTCTGTATTTTTTAAATGCACCCAGAATGCTGAGAACATGATGGACTCTGATATAAACAAGCAGGTACTCATCACTGTTCAAATTCTCTAAATTAAGTCCAAAGATTCTAATTTCACTGTTATTTTCTCTGTGCTCAGTGATAGAAGATGAGGAACAGCTTTATAATGCGCTCCACAGGAAGGCTGGCGGTCATGAAGTGTAAAACACAAGCAGGCAGTCAAATAACAGCGACAATCACCCTCTTCAGTACAAGTTTGAGGGGCTCCTGTGATGCTGTTTTTAGCCACCTTTACCTACATGGTAAACAGAACTTCCAGCACAAACGGGGAAAACTGGACCAGTACAAACAAACAGACTGGGTGCGGATTAGTTTCTTTATAAAATCTGTGAACTGTGGGCTATATACGTGTATATTGAAAAGGCTTAAAGCTCCAATTTAAAGTCCACTGCATTGATGGGTCACTTTCTGCAACTTTTCAGAGACATTTTAAATAGAATTCAACCATTTTTATAAAGAATTTTTCATCTTGTAACTTTAAACATGGAAACATGAACATTACCTGTGAATTTCTCATCTGGGACTCTCCTAGAAAAGACATAAATGAACAAAGATATACAAATATGCACATAGAAGATATGACATTCACATACATTCAGCTAATAAGAACATTGCTACCAACATGTTCTGAGCTCATGATTTTTATGACTCAGAATGGAACCTGGCATTAATCTCAGGGTAAATCAGACTAAGCGTCAAGGGACACAACTCCTTCTCCTCCTCTATGGCACCTGAGCGGTTTGGCCCCACAGCGGAGGGCCGAGTTGGTGCAGGGACGACATGCTTCCCTGCTGGTGCAGTTCCACACCAAGCTCCACTCTCCCCAATGCCATCGCACCCCGAGTCCAGCATCGCACACTGTACTGACCTGACACAGCCCAACGTGCCATTTCCAAGCACTGCGTGAGACGCCTTAGTTAACCCTAACCCTAACCCTAACCGATCTTGCTGCTACTCTGTGCAGCCAGAGTGAAAATGGGAAATATGATTAGTGTCAAAGTCATGAGCACTCTAAGGGCAAACAGAAAAAAACATACCAGCGGAGAGTGACCTCCTGGTGCTTAAATTGATTTTAATCCAGAAGAAAAAAAAACATTGTTTCTCACAACTCTTAACTCCATGTAGAAAGAGTCTATTTTTATTTTTACTAACACACCATGATATTTCATTAGCGTTGTTAAAGCTCTCTTTGTTTATACTTGAACACAAAAGCAGACCACCTTTCCACTGGAGGCACAATTAAATCTCTTTTACTCGGAACGAGAATAAACATCAAACCAATCCTTTCTGAATACCCTAATGATCACATGACAGGAAGGAATTCAAACAGAGGAATCCAAAAAAGGGACAGGGGGAATAACTACAATTCAGATGAATGTTTTCAGGCAGGTGTATGAAAGTGTTACCATGAAGACAATCACAGGCCTCTACACAGAGCCCAGACAGACCTCTACACACACACACCGCCTTCTACGTTCAGTCCTCTATACACACTACATACAGTCCTGTGTGCACACAGACTACTGTTTATGCTGGCAGCACAAACTGTGAAATCAACAGCGCAAAAACTATTCTTGCTGAGTGCATTTTATACCTAGTGGAAATTCAAATGAACAGTACAAGTGTTGTTTTTGAACCCATGTGGTTTAATGCAATATTATCAGAGCAGAGGCAGTTTATGCCTCTGCTTCTCCTGAGCTGGGTGTGACTTCCTGTCATTTTATCTTATCTCCTCGTTTTAGCAAGTTGCTACCTTCAACATGAACGTTCAGGTCAGCATGAACATGCAATTAATATGGACAAAGGAGAAACATTGCATTTTTCTCTGAAAAGCAAATGCCTCAAAATTAGACGGCCATGTCTTCCCTCACCAGTCAGTAGTTCGTAACCACTGAGTGCTGATTCTGCCATCTTCCCTGGTTTGGTGTATACGGGGGGCATCTCAGGGGGTACGGCGCCCGCCGCCCGGATCTTTGGCTTCACGGTGCTGTACAGCGCAGTGGGGGGGCTCTTCTGACTGCTCTGCTTGACGTTGTCATAGAGATGGACCGCCTGAGGCATGGAGGGTGGCCTGTTCTTGTTGACGACAGCATAGGTGTCGTTCATGTTGGTGGAAGGAGGAGGATGAGAAGGCCTCGGTCGAAGAGGAGGTGGGTTCCTACACGTGGAGGCAGAGGGACATAATCAAGACGGGAATGTTTTGTCTACTTCATGTTAAATAAATAAGAAAATGCCTTGGATTGTAAAGCCAAATGGGAAAGAACTCGTTTCATTCACATGCACGTACTCAGTAAAATTAAATCGATAAACGTACTCACTTAGCTGCTGCGTTATCTTTGCTAAACTGTTTTCACTGAATTAGCAAAAGCATATTTTCATATGAAGAGAATATTTAAAACCTCTGCATGCTTTCCAAGCTGAGGACAGCTGACTGTTTTGAAATGAAAATGCTCCCTTTTTAGACTCACAAGATGACGTGTTTAAGCAATTCTGGTAATTCAAAAACAAATACAAGCATTTGCAGGCATTTTCTGCTATTAAAGAAGCTGTTTATTTATACATGAGCAAAATCAAGCTTTTCTGTAGTTGTTCAACCACAGTCTCTGTTTAGTTACTGTGGTCACATAAATCTCAAATGTTTATAATAATGATACAGTTATGCCTCTGAGAATGTACATCTCATACCTTTAATACAGTTACACTTCTGAAGTTACAGCTTTGCCAGATTCAGATATACTGAGGTTCCACAAAACATTCTGGCAGACCAGAAATGTGTTGCTGTTGGGTTCCAGGCCTGCTCAGATTAAGCTTTTAACTTCGACAGTTTGTAAGTGCAACCAAGACTATCATTAAAGGGTTTGCTGTAACCTTTGCTATTGACCATGGGCCCTGCTGGCTGAGCAGTTCTCAGGCACTTCAGACGGCAGAAGCCCACGCCGTTACAAAAAAACGGCAATAAAACAAAAAAAAAGAACAATTAGATAACATTATCCGCTCTTGTTCATTTTACACTTCCTTTATATTAAGTACTAGCAGTCTGCTTGAATGCAGCAGCCTTGCAATCTCTTCCTGAGACCAGCTTGGACCACAGAATATGGACCAGCACTAATGAATATGGACCAGTACTAATAAATATGGACCAGTAGTAATGAATATGAACCAGTAGTAATGAATATGGATGAGTACTAATGAATATGGACCAGTACTAATGAATATGGATCAGTACTGATGCTGAAGTTCACATTAAAACTGCACACACGTTTATTCTAGGACTACTTTTAGTCTAAATTATAATTATTATTACCACCATCTTAAACCTGATTCAAAAAATAATACAGTACAGTAAAATAACACATATTACTGGACACAACAGCATAAAGATGTGTGCTAATAAAACATTAAAAACAGCGTGTTTGTTGCCGTGTGTATTTGTTGGTGTGTGCAAACGCTGTTACCTTGGTTTCTGGTCGGACGTGCGGCCACCGACAGACACTGACCTCAGGGCTGGTTTTGGAGGCACTACATTCACATAGAGGTTTGGTGGAGCCTAAAAGAAAAATAGAGGAAGAGGAAGTAGCTCTGACAACCAACCAGTAGGATGAGACGTACAGACAGGGCTGCGTTGGCCCGGTGACACCAGTATTTGCATAGAGGAAGTGCTCAGTGTGAACACTTCCTGCATCAGTTCTCTGGTGTTTTATTGCTTGCTGCACAAGATCTTGAGGAAGTACATTCATAATAAACAGATGGGCCCTCCCAGATCTGTACTTATACATCATCCACTCTCTCCCAAATGAGAGAATGATACTGTCCTTTCTTGTAGAAGTCGACACTCGTAAGCCCAGCTTGCATTGCTTAGCATTTTCCTGATTCTAATCCACATGACTTAACTCCACATGTGAACACTTGACACTAAACAAGAACTTGGAGCCCATATTCTCTTAGAGTATCTGCCACCTAGAGGCTGAGGTCTGTAATTACACGCACACCTCACAAAGTAAACCTCTGCTCCTCCTCACTAAAAGACAAGTCAGTTAGGAATATGTGAGAGTAATGTTTCCTATGAGCAGTGTGTTTAAAAAACGTACCTGTGTCTGACTTTGGTAAGTCTGTGAAGATTCTCCAATTGCCTTCTCAAACATGTGTGCCACAGTATGAAACACAAACTCGTATTGCTCCTGAGAGGAGACACATGGACACACACATATACCATGAACAGGACAAACATTCCATGCTCTCTCATCTTCAGGCTGTAGGGAAGAACTCATATTTGAATGTTTGATAAAAGCTATACATTTGACCATGACTTTGATTTATATGATAATACAACCTTTGAGTATTAGAACACAGTTAAGTCATATTATTTGTGTACATAAGGACTCCACCTTGGTTTGAACGGCTGACGGCCTTTGTCTTCTCAGGTTCATAACTATATCCATAATGCTGAAATCTTCTCCAATATTCTGACACATAGAAACATGCAAACTTATAAAGAGGTCACACATCAATGTCAGTCACTATATAAATGTTTATGGCTCATTAAAACCAATTCTTTAAAAATGCATATTGATGTATTTTGTTTCTAAATGAACTACCTTTATGAAGTATAATGGTATATAAACACAGAACACTGTGTTACATACACTTGCATGTAACAGCAGTGTTTTAAGGAAGCATCCGTACCTTTTTGTCTAGTAGATCATTAACGTAGTCAATGGCACAGATCACACCAGTTCTTCCACAACCAGCACTGTGAAGTCAGTCAACACACAGCAATCACTCAGCACAGCCGATCGTATTCCTGCCTCAAGCTCGGCCCAGGAGCACCATGTTGTGGGACAGAGCCCCTCTGCTACATTCCAGTGACAGAGTAATGAGCAAAACTATACAGGAGTGTGTGAGTTAACTGGCTGCCGCAGTGTCCCATCAGGTGCTGAATATTTAACATATCTCGCTTCATTCAGGTGGAGGGATTAACATGCATGGAGCAGGCAAGCTGTGGGAGGAGATGGAGAGGACCGCCCGCCTCCACGGCTCTCGCCCTAATGAATTTTCATGGGCAGATGGGTCATTTGTCAAAGGCGGCGAAAACAGTTCATCATGGTGAGGATGGGCAGTTTCAGAGTGTGTGACTTACAGAGCCGTTGATTATTTGACGTGTGCGTGTTTGTGTGTGTGTGTTTGTGTGTGAGAGAGAGAGAGACAGACCTGCAGTGGACAAGCATAGGTTCTGTGTGGAAGCCCTGTCTGATATGAGCGAGTTCCATCATTCCCAGAATGCCATCAGGCATGTTTGGAATTCCGTGATCTGGCCAGGCGGTGTACTGGAATTGGGACACAGTGCGAGTTTCCTGCACATAGGAAATGAGTTTTCGGATTTAATATATTGATGGCAGTATAGAATTAACAACATGAAACATCTTACTGCTCCTGTTACCGATTCATGAGAAACATGTTTTCTGGTTTCATTAACAGAATTCATACGAGCAGTTTTGTGTCTAGCTGTAGATATTGTGTTGTGTATTCCACGTATATAACGTCGTGGATTTCTACAGGGAGGAAAACATTGTACAAAGGAAACAGCATGATAAACGTACATCAGCGTATTTCACTGCCAGGGTTCGGAGTATCACTTCCTCATTTGGAAATGACTCTTCAACCTGCCAGAACAAGGTCAACACACAGAGGAATTACAGCAACAGGGTTTCCTCTAACCAAAATGTCAGTAGCAGTAGAGCAACAATCATTACCAAAGACCATGTAATCTACCTCAATAACAGATTTACTGGTTACAGGGATTTAGTAATAGAAGATCTTACTGTTGAGACAATGAAGGGGCCAAAAATGGCGGATTCAGTGGGAGAGGCCCAGTACACCTCACATTTTTTCTGTAAAATTAAAAATAAAATTGTGCATGCAGCAGAATTACACATCAGTTAGCAAATAAAACCATAATTATTTGTTAAAAAGACAGAAACTCTGGCAAAGTTTTACCTTCCCCATCTCTATCTCCTTACAAGCCATGACAATGACCTGCTCAAAAAAAAGTGTCAAGATAAAAGTTATTCAGTTCAACTGAGGCAGAGTAAGCATAATTTGTATGTGATATAATGTCTCAGTTTAGGTGTTTGTCCTGTTATTTGATTGCATTAATAATGTGACTAAACCAACACTTCCAGCTGAACCATTTACCTGGACATCATACTGCCAAATCATACGCCAGAAGTCCACCAGAGTGTTACTCAGGGGGCCTTGAGTGGCTATGTATGTCCTGCTCACGACCGCCCCCTAGTGGACAATCAGCTCCAAGTTACCAACATGCATCACTGCATTCAAATAAATGTTAGAAAAATTAAACGCTGTAACTAACAATCAAATAAAGTTCTTTTAGTATTTTGCTGTTTCATGTGATATTGTACATCATGAGTATGAGCATCTTTAGTGAAGATAAGTTCAGTTCTACTATGATGTTGAATTCTGAACATGTCTGCAGTGGTAATGCCGATCTGTAACCGTTCACATGAAAGCAGTACCTTGACAAAGTTTGCATTAATGTAATCAGAATTATATTCAGGTGTCGTTGGACTCAAAATAACACGGGTCTGGTCATCTGAGAAGAAAAGTGTACAGAGTTATCCTACATATCCTTCAAGTAAACAGTAAAGTAATCCACTCAGTAATTTTCAATTTTCCATGACCATTATTACAATTTACGAGAAATTCTGATGTTGTAAAGCAGTGCTTCTCTTTTGCTGTTGTAAAACAACACGTTGTATTTACTAGATTTGACAGATAACTGCTTGATGTTATGTATGACAGTCGGTGACTGAAACACATCAATTAAGAAGACAACCAGTTTTGAAACATCAAGAAGAGCCTGACTTAAGCAACCTACGGTACTTCAAAAGGTTGTTAGAATTGCTACTAGAGTGAGAGAATCTCTTTGAACACCTCTACAGTCATTAAGGTGCTCTTTACACTACAGCAACCCAGGCCAGCAGCTCGGGGGTCACACAAGCCGCTCTAACAGCTCTGTTACATACAGGGCAGGATGTCCTTGTAGCGATTCTTCTTCACATTTTCTTTGACGCCTCCGGCCTCGGTGGTCAGCCCATGCGTTTTTTTCATGTAGCCGTTGTTCTGCCGAACCCTCTGCGTTTACAGAAAATGTAATTGTAAGAAAGCTGTGATTCCAGCAGAAGGCAAGTAAGATGAGCATCAAGAATGAATCAGCCTTGTGCATAAATAAGATCATTTATGAGCGTGGCTCTTGACAGATGTTCTGGTTCTCAGGTTTTCAATTTATGGAGCACAGCTTTGTAAGTAAAAAACAACAACAAAAAAAAAACAAGATATGCTGATTTCAAAAGCATTTCTGCCAACACTGACAGTTATGGATGTGGTTATTATTCATGTTGTAAATCAATGTGATATACAGACTTTTTATAGTTTTAAGATGGTAATACAGCCCCTACTACACAAGCTACTATGTCATCTAAATAGTAAATTAAGAATAAAGCTTACAAAAAATACCTTCAAATAATGTTTCTATAAAGCAAACCAGCATCCATATTTGTCAATATATCATCTGGTCAGGTTCCCAGGAAGTTTATTTCATGAGCATAAGATTTACATGAGATATTCTATGCCTCTTCTTGTTGTAAGCTCTTAATCTGCAGATGCTTGAGGGCGTCTCTGTCACAGTCAAAACAAGTCGGTCTTGATTTCTAGACAAATCACTCAGTCTTAACATCTGGATGTTATAGCACTGCGTCTTTCTCAATACCAAACCACTATCACTCTAGCGGATGTACTGGGTGTCAGTTCGAAATATGACCACAAGGTGGGGCGTTATTCTTGCAGGCCAAAAGCAAAAAATCTATTTAATAATAATGCAAATTGGTTTATTGACAAAGTAACAAAAATAAACACAGAGAGAATCTTAATAAACGTAGTACAAATGTGATGTGCATTGGTTTAATATGACTGTAAATAATTTTACAAATGATATAATTATAATCTTATGCTAGGTTTTAGCCTCTGTTCAGTCCGACTGACACAGAGTACCTTCAGGGTTCGACCAGAAATTAGCTCAGCCCTCAGTATGCCTCGTTAAGAGATATCAGAGGACAAATTCACAACACACACAGCTGTCAAGAAGATGCTCTAAAGTTTATTAACAATATAGAAGTTTAAATAGAAGAAAGAGATGATGTGGAAGTGATGGTGATGGTGTGGGTGTGGTGTGGGGTGACATGATTGGTCTAAGGTGGAATAAACACCTAGATGATTGGTCTTAAGGATGGGGTGTGAAACACCATGAAGTAGCCTCCACTAAGAAGGTGCTTGGATTACGTCAGATAGGAAGGATGTTGTGTAAATGCTGAAGGACAGTCTAAAAGATAGTTAGACGCCAGTAGGACTGGGGTCAACCTGACCGGCAACTAGTTTACCTAGAGAGACATTCAACTCAGAATGTAACATGGATCATGAATTATCAAATTCCCTTACAGGAGTAATTAAGATTATATTTATTATGGCAATAATATGGCATTTAAGTTTAAGGTGGTGTGCATTGGTTTTGCATGACTCTAAATAAACAGTCTTGGAGGTATCCAGAAGACAAGCTTATCAACTATTCTCTATCCAACTCCCAGATGGTGGAATGAACAACCATTGGATGAACATCTCGACAGCAAAGTTCCTTGCAGTCTTCAAATGCAGACTGAAGACTCATCTGTTTGTAGAGTATTCCAATGACCATTGACCCTGCACAAAATTATACTACTGCTGTAACATTCCATCACTTGTTATTGTTCTTCACATTGTCTGACCGAGTTTATACTTTTGCACTTTTACTAGGATCAGCATTGATTCCTTTGTTTTAGCAGTGTTCTAGTTCAAATGTAAATTGAACTCTACATTCCATGAGCAAATGACAAACCACTTTTGTAAGTCAATCTGAATAAGAGCGTTTGCTAAATGTCTGAAATATAAAATTTAAACTGCAATGGTAATTGTGATCCACAATATAAAGTCATTTGCATTTACATGAAAATGGAATATATTGTATAATGTTGTCCATATAATTCAAAAAAGAAATCAAATAAAGTATTTCGACTTTATCACTAAGTGTTTGTACAGCGGGGCACAGTCAGACTACACTGAAGTGCTTTCACCTTTTGTGTGCAGATCCTGGAGACTGAAAGAGATTCTCATCACCCTATTCCTCTTCAACCATCCTTCCTCTGACCTGATTGGTGGCTGTAGTGGTCATGCTTTTACTAAGTGGAAGGGCTCATATGTTCCAGTGTGGTATTTTTATCGGCTGTGCTGTTGGTGATCTGCGAATGGACCGCACTCTTGTTTGAAGGGCCCTTGCTCATTTGGTTGTGTGGTATATACACATATATACCACACAGATGAATGCAAATGTGGAGTTTAAGGAAATAAGCTCCTGAAACCACAGGTGCCTAAGGCTGCCTTGCAATAAGCTACTGCTGGGTCAAAGTGTCAAAGTGATTCTGCTTCACGCCTACAAAAGCTCGCAGCCATTCAGCTGACCAGCAGACCCGAGTCACTGGAATCACACGAGTCACCGAAATAGCTGCACATGTAAATGCAGGGCTGAGGGCCAGAGAAGCAGCCCGGCCCAGTACAACACGTCCCAGTACAGCCTGACCGAGCCCAGTCCAGCCTGCTTCCAGAACATAACACATCCGAGCACCAAACTCTGTTACATAAGATGCTAAGGAGAGGCTGGTACACGACTATACCCATGTCATTATGAAAGCCACAGGACATTTCCTACTTCCTTGCTACAAAAGGAGAACAGCTCAGCATACAATGAAAAGCAACACTTTCATTTTGAGCATGAAGCATGAGCCTTTACATCTCTCCTCACAAACACTGACACTAAGCATAACATTTTTCTGTAGTGTAAAACATTACACAAGTTCACTTGGCAGGTCAACAGACCACTTAGAAAAGCATATGGTTGATAAAAGGCTCACAAAACAGTCCTGCCAAACTAAAAGTGGGCTGCATGTAACTTTAATGACAGAGGTCCTAATAAAACTCAGCAGACAGAAAAACATAAAAATTGACAGAAATATTTTTGTTTTTGTTGTTGTGTGAATGTCAAGTGTTCACATGTTTTGGCAGTGAAAGTCATACTGTGGAAAAGCAGCTGCACCATGCCACCAAGACTCCTGATCTCTGATGATCTACACCATGCCACCAGGACTCCTGATCTCAGATGATCTGCACCATGCCACCAGGACTCCTGATCTCAGATGATCTGCACCATGCCACCAGGACTCCTGATCTCTGATGATCTGCATCATGCCACCAGGACTCCTGATCTCAGATGATCTGCACCATGCCACCAGGACTCCTGATCTCAGATGATCTGCACCATGCCACCAGGACTCCTGATCTCTGATGATCTGCATCATGCCACCATGGCCCTGTGATCAAAGGCCTGCCACTAGCTCCAGTAAAGAACTTGTTGAAGTATTCACTGATCAAGTCACAGTGCACTGTCTGGCTGCACCACATAGGCAGAGAGCTAAGATGGTAAATATCCTGATCAACACCCCAACACAAGGAAGGGCATTTAGCTCAGAGATGGCCAATCTGCCCAGTCAAGGTAGTTGGTTGCATGCAAATTTTTTATTTGACATATCAAATAATAGTTATTTTTAGCACAGACATCTATTGACATAGCATATTCAAAACGTATAAAGTTGCAGTTTATTTCCTAATAAAATGTATGGCATTTTATCATAATTCACTAAATTCTGATTCAGAGCAATGTTCCAAGTTAATAATCAACTTATAACATGGAAATCACTGCATGAGCCACCATAATTTAGCAGTTGGTTGAGGTCTGTAAAAGTCAAAACTCTCAGTTATTGTTCTTAGACCTCTTCACGCCGCACTGTTTTAAACAACGTGAGATCTCTCTCCATGATTAATTCAAGTCGAAAATAAAGTAGGACAGATCTGTGTAACAGGTCTGCTTTTAGACCTGTCGCTCATGTCCTAGCAAAAAAGAAAAGAAAAAGTAACTACTAAACTTTCGGAACATTTTGTCATTTATAAGAGAGTCATATTTTCCTGATTAATAATGTAAAAAATGCGCACTGAAAACCCAATAAAAATTTAAAAATCTTCCACACTATTGCGGATTTTACACACTCTACTCCAGAAGCTCAAACTTTGCCTCATTTTTAATGTTGGGGTTTAGTTTTGAGACGTGTGTCCCAAGCGTTTATCTTATCATCTTGAAAAAAAGAAAGAGCAGAAAAGTACTCACAGCGTACTCGGATGCAATGGCGCTCTCCCCATCGTTCTCATTCTCGGACAGACACCGAACTCGCTCAATGAACTTCTGAAGATGTGCTTCCATGGGTGTAGGAATGACTTTTTATAGCTTCCTAATAACCATGATGAACATTTAAGTTAAACTAGTTTTGTGTCATATTTTAAAGCACAGTCGGATGCCACCTGTGCGTGAGCTTTGCGATGCGCAGGCAGCTATGTCAGCTATTTCTCAAAATGTTCGGATAGAGCACAGCTGCTTAGCGGGAAGTTTTTGCTCCGTTTCTCACACAACCTTTGAGTCTGTTTATGTCGTTCACACGACAATCAAACATTGGCCACGCCTTCTTGCCTACTCGTATCCAGAGAACAGGTTGCACCTTACAGTAGCACCTGTGAAAGCGCTTATAACCTACGTGCTTGCTCGTTTACCAAATGTTTACCAGTGTCCGTGATGTTCCATGTCTCGCTGTTATTTCAGGTTATTTTTTATGGTGACCTAACATAGTGCAGGGATAAGCCATATCACATTAAGTTCCTGAATTTTTGATGACCAGGGTTTCCCTATAGAATGCAAATGCGTGGAGGTCCGAAACGTCCTGTTTCTCTACAAATTTTGTGTATTTCGACTACCTCTGCATTTTTCAAGCAATACACTGCAGATGGTCAAAATCTTTTTCAGTGATACATATGTGGAGATTTTATTGATCACTTCTTTTTCTTTTGAGTTTTCTGATTTCATAGCTGCCATAGACACAACTGGAAATGCAAATATTAATGTGATGTAGATTATTATTAGAAACTGTACTCTCTTCAACAATGAAGCACTCTTTGTATGTTGCTCTGAATCTTGAAGATCTTACTTTGATGTCCATGTGATTTGCATATTACATTAATTAAATCACATTAAAGGTGAATTTCACACACACACACACACACACACACACACACACACACACACACACACACACACACACACACACCAGCATTGTGAATGTTATATGTGCCCTGTAAACCTCTGATACCATGTAATAGTCTCCTACTTACTGACTAAACTATAATGTCCTGTTAAATTGGTTCCTTAGCATCAATGTAGCAAGTGTTTTGTTAAAAGTGCCCCATTTCCAGTCTCCAAAGAGAAGAGACTTAGTTGGAGGGAACTGAGAAAAAGGCAGCATGCTCAGTAGAGACAATGCAGCAAATGAGAATGTTCTGCTGTGGTCACCACGGCTTCTCTTGCAGCTGACGCCAGTGAAGAATCGACTTTACTACCTGTTACTAGCCAAAGCAGAAATAAGACAGGGTGAGACACCCTCCAGGTTGAGTGCTGATTGCATAGCATTTTCACAGGTTTATCCAATCAAAATGAAGATGAGATGATTGACAGCTTGGGGAGCCACAGGAAGCATGTTTCTGCACTAGGCTTTTCAAGTAAGGCCATTTATTCTCACTGTGACAACTTACCAATGCTATCCTCTAGTTAGCTGAAGGCCTGATCCATTTACCACAATGGAAATAGAAGGCCAGCATACTCATTTGCATTTTAAATTACACAGATCATTTTTTTATGTACGCTGTGTATATTTTGGTCCTAGTTTCTAAAAACTTTTTAAAACTTTGACTGAACCAAAAGAGAATACCAAATACAATATCAGTATAAATAAAACTCTGAAATTAACACCTTTGTGTTACAGTGCAAACTACTGGTGGTAATTTATCAAAAATGATTTCCTCACTTCAGTCTGTTCCTCACATTTATCTGTTGCAATCCTTCAGATCAGCATGTAGTTGTCTCCATACAGAATGTCTTTGGGGTTTGTGTTAGCATCAACCAGCCAGTCAGTGTGAGATGCAGCTCTGTGCTGAGACCCTGTGTGTTTACTGCCAAGCTGTCAGTGAGCATGTACCAGGCCCACATCATTCACATCTCTGAGTCCAGAAATAACCACAGCCTCAGTGGTCTTCTGCTGTGGTGACATGCAGCAAAGGATTGTGAGCCTGGGTTCTCACTCTCAACCTTCTAGCTTAGTCTAAGTTCTCTGCAGGGTAGATCCTTCCTCTTGGTTGCTTCCACCAGGAACATTCTCATTACAGATCCAGCACTGAGGCGTCTCTCCGAACTTGGTCCTCTTCCTCATGATCACCATCTGCTAGCCAGCTCCTTCCCAGGTGAAGATGATTACTGAGGAAGCTAGTAGAACTTCACCACCTCTGGAACCTCATCCTCTGCTCTCCAGACTGGGTAAGGTGGCTGTCTGCCTACACTGGCACTCCTCACCCTGCTCTTCCTGTAAGAGAAGAAGTGAAATGGGATTCAGGACCCAGAATGTTTTGCAGTGTATCTTGAATGCATAACCATGTCACATATATATGCCACAATTCTTAGCATTTTACAGTACATTATTCACATTCTACTGTACTTTCTAAGCAATTTTTTAAGTGACTGTAAGCACACTGATTTCATTCGCTTCATTAGCTTCACTTCCATATGCACCAGCTGTGAACAGCACACAGGTGCATTTTATGCAAAAGTCAAGCAAATGATGGCAGGCTGTCTGATTAGACCGGAGCTGGAAGCTTGGTGCTGGGGCAGCAAACCAGCGAACGGAAAACTGCAGACCTGCAGAGAAACCGGCAGCACATGGTGTGTGTGATGTACCTGATGGGAAGAGATTAAAGCTTCTTTGTTCCAGTTGCGCCGGCTAAGACTATTTAAAGTCCACTGATGTGAAGCAGAAACAAAGATGCTTTTCCCCTCACCTGGTTTCTGTTAAATAGACCACATGGATGAGAGATTCAGTGAATGCACCTGTTTGATTAGAGTGTGAAGTATTACACAACAGTCGAGGGCCATGTCATTGACGTATGTAGGTGATTTTATTCATTCAAGGTTAACTCTATCTACAATGAAAATAATCTCAGGGTTCAGTTTGTTTGAAGTTATAACATTTTGTGACATAATAAAATATAACATTATAACAGATTCAGCTCAGGAACCTGTGTGAGAACACCTTAATGTAACTCCTGGTTCCTCAAATCCCCTTCTATATGTCATGTTATTATTATTTCAGTGTTGTTTTAGAATAATGTTTTAGAATTTTTTTTTTTTTACCTTGTATTAAATTACACTTTTGATGGCTGCACATCTGTTTCCAAATGTATTTTCTTATATTTATATTGTGATTGTGGTATATTATTTCTTTTATGTTTATTGTATGTTTTTACAAGGCCCCAATGAAAATGGGATTGTGGTCTCAGTTGGTTACTGTATAAATAAGGTAAATATATGAATAAAAGAGTGAAAGAGAGAGACAGACTCTGCTGGCTAGGGCCCATGTAATCAAATACAATGTTTTTTTTCCCTGTTCCCTGTGTACACCTGCACAGTGCAGTTCCCTGTTTGTCTTGCTGGCACATACATGATTTATTGTACTGACGACGTGTTGTGTGCATGGAGTGACAGGCTACTCTGCACCATTGTGCACAGGTAATGCTATTGAATGTTCCATCCCATTTTTAATATTTAGTTCGGCGGGCTGGTTCATCTCTGGAAATTTTTAACACATATTATTAATAATCGTCTCCACTGGACAGTGCTGGGCTGGCTAAATTACTGTCTCTGATTATGTGGATTCTTTTTTATTATGTATTGTGATATTATTTGTCTTCAGTCACAAGCAGAAGGCTCATTGTTTTGAAAAGCATTTGAATTTAACCTGCGATCATGCAATCATTGTTGTTGACTTTTTTATTTGAAACCCAAGCAACACCCCACAGGATTTTTGGTTTGTTTGTTTTGCTCTTTCAAAAACAACATCTTCCTTTGCAGGAGCAGATTGTGACAATGGTAAAGACATGACAGACAGGAATCACAACACTGCAGCTATGCAGCTAACATGGGAGCTATGTAATCAGAGTGATTTAGACATACATCCAATATATACTACAGATTAATCAATGACCCTTCTTGTATTACAAATCCATCAGTGCAATACATTATCACACTGATGGATATGGAGTCTTGGCAATCCCAAAACATTTGTGTTCCGATCTCCTTTTTAAAAAACTTTGTTCCAAATGAGTGTAGATAAATCATGAACACAGTTCTCTTATTTTGGAGCCTGTCCTGGGTTTTTTGGAGATTGTTTTCCCTGATAAATTTAATTAACGTCGTTTATGACTGTCACATTAAAATATGGCTTGGTTTTTCATTTATGGAATGTATTTTACGTCACACTTGCCTCTGTCTCTGTTCTGGCTGTGTGATAAAAATGCTGATTTGAATACAGAATGGTCTACCATAACAGATTAATAAAAGTTCATTGAATTTAGCCAAGGAGATATTTTTCTTGAAAATATTTCTTGTATTAGCTATATAAGCTATATTTTGTATATGTGAATAAGTCTGTGAAATTTAAAATATTGCCAATATTAAATATTCTCATGATAAATTTAGGGTAAACGTTAATGTTGTGCGCCATCTGCAGGACAGGTAGCCTGGTGTATACTGAAGTCTATTTAGAGGTGATGGTTCAGGAGGTGATGGTGTAGGTGCTCCCAAACTGAAGTTTATACGTTATTTACTTTCATATGATGTATATTGAATAGACACATATGGCTAAAGAAACTAAATGACTTGAAGGTGACGTTCTGAGCCGAAAGCCTCAACATCTCCCTCTTGACGGATTCGACCCTCAGTGCAGCGGACCAATCGTGAAGTCGTACCCGTGCGCTTGGATGAAGATGGCGCAAGCATTATCGGAAGAGGAGTTCCACCGTATGCAGGTTATTATAACGTTGTTTACCTTCTTACGCTACTTGCCCTGTCATTTTGCTGTCAAGTAGTGTTTGTGTTCTGAAAATGATTTTGCTGTATCAAAGAATGTTCATAATGCCATTAGGCCACGGCTATAGCCTTGGAATCCGGTATGTTCGGCTTACTGTTGTTGAGGGAGGTGGCTATATATCCTGTAATGTTCAGTTAGCCAGCCAGCTAGGCTAACTAGCTAACGTTAGCTTTTCAGCCAATAAGTTGCTATCTGAGCATGTCGTACAGTTTTTTGGTGTTTTAACAATTCAGCATGTGTACTTTATTTAGTTCGGCTTATTATTTTCAGCTGGCAGTGTAGCTATATAATATGAATTTGGACAAATATTGGCTAGCTAGCTAGCCAGTTACCGTTTAGCATACCAGTTAGCTAGACAGCTGGCTAGCTAGAGTATCTACCTTTTCTGAGCAGCAAACACAAAGCTTTATAAAATTATTCTAAAGCTGAAGCATATTTGATCTGAAGAAGAACGGTAGATTGTTTTAGCAGTATTTACATAGACATTCTAATAATATAACAACACGATTGCTGTCACACACTTCTTTCTGTAACTAGCTTCAGGTTTTGTTGACACAAAAGTGGAACTTGACCTGAAATGTAGCTAGTTAGCTACTTGTTAGCTTCCTAACGCAATATACAGTTTCTTACAAGGAGTTTGCAAGACTAATCTTTTCAGTGTTTCCATTACGTAATTAGACACAGCTAATCGAAGCTGAGCAGATATATCTAAAACTGAATTGGAGATGCTTTGGCTAGCAAGTAACGATGGATTTATTACACCTGACATTTGAGTAGCATACTCCACATTCTTCATCAGCGTGTGGTTCGTACTAAAGAAAACTTGCAGAAGCTCTTTTTCACCTTGGTCCATCTCATGCAAGAATGCATCACATTCAACTGTGTTAGTTGATCTTAATCAGGCTGCAGCTTATCCTATTCTGGCCTTTTGTTTGTACTACAATAGGCTCAGCTTCTGGAGCTGCGAACACAGAACTACCAGCTCTCAGATGACCTACGAAAGAACACTGCAGGTAAGCAGTGGATGCCCACAACATACAAACCGTAAACTGATGCAGAACGTCTGGTGCATGTAAACACTTGCAGGTGAGATGCGCTGTTCATCACAGTAAAGGCCCGAGATATGTCTGTACAGGCAAGCAGTTGGTTTAAGTTTACCAGTTATCTCGGAAATGCAGTTTTTTACATTGAGTTTCACTTCTTGGATTTGCTAAGCCTGTACATATACTTTCATGGGCATCATTTTGGGTCAGTTTGAAACATGGGAAGCTTTGCTGTGCTGTGTGTAGATCTGTGTATAGATAAATTGGTCTGACTCACATATCTGTTAAACATTATGCTTTCTCTTCTGCATACTAGCCCTGGAAGTTGTTCTTAGGTCAATAATGTTAAAGTAGTGCTGGTTACTGCGTGACATACTGAGCAGAGTAGCGTAATAATTGAAGTTAGTGGGAAAGGCTGTACCTGAAACTCCATTCCTTTAGTTAATGACCAGCCATGCCTGGACTTTAAAATGCACCTGACTCTGACTCTGCCTGTGCACCCACTGCACCCGTGGTGTTTTCTGACAGCAAGTCCCTGTTTTACGCTTCAGTTGTCTTAATTCATACAGAGCCTAAAGGAGCTTGAACACTGAACCACAGCATGATGTGGGACGCCACTCCAAATGACATCTGTATTCTCCCCTGGCATTTCCACCTCCTCTGTTTTGTTTCAGCAAAGCCAATCAAATTTTAAAACTTCTCTGTCAAAGATGCAGTATGTACATGCCATATGAATGCAGTGTGTTTTGCCTCTTTTGTGTTATGTCACTTTGTGGTAGAATTTGTGATCAAATGTTACAATGTTTTGTAGAGCTCAACAATGTCCGGCAGAAGACTGTGACCCTGGAAAAGGATTACATCAAAGCCCAGAAGGTAGTCGGTTACACTTCTTTTCAGCTGAAATTAATTGATTTTATGTTGTATAAACAGTTTCATATTTTGTTGTCAGCCATTGGCAGCAGAGACTCTTTGTTTTTAGTGTCTCCGTGCTTAAATGTTGACGTCAAAGGTTGTCAAGAAAATCAAGCATTTCCTGATGTAGATTACATTAGATTCAACTGTATTGTCATTACACATGTATGAGTACAAGGCAACGAAATGTAGTTTAGCATCTAACCAGAAGTGCAATAAGCAGCAGGTGCAGAAGTACAATAGATACAATATATACAGAATGTAGGCAGAGGTATGGACAAGATGCAAGTGAATAGATTGATGTTTTGTAAGATTTAGTAAAATGTAGCGGTAGATATGAAATGGTAGATAAATGACGTTTACTTTGTTTACTAAATGCCAGTGGACATTGTAGTAAGACAGGGTCTTAACCAGAATGTACTCAAGAATGCTTAAGTTGAAGGTAATGTCCGCTCATAACACTCCAGTTGTAGCCACATCCATATGACACGAATGAGTGCATTTGGCAATTCTGGAAATGGACATTTTATTAGGTGAGGCTTGCTGAATACGCAGATTAAATGAAAAGATTATACTCATTGCAGACCACGGTAGCATTTATTCCAACGCTTTGCACCGGTGCCTGCTTTTGTAACTGAGCTCTCCACCATCATGGCTGCATGGTTGAAACCCAAGTACATGTAGTCACAGCTGCTCTTTGTGAGTTCATTTGAGCACCAAGGGTTTCACAGACGTAATGGTGCTGAATGTCAGCCAAAAGACCATGAAAATGAAGGTAAAGCACCATGCCCAGAAAGGTCCCCCATCCTGTATTTTATTAACTACAAGGGCAATTTTAGGCCCTTAGATTGCAGGCCAAAGGTGTAATTGCATTGTTAAATCCAGAATAAAATAGAGCTTTTCTTGATTTTTCTCTTTCTTTCTTTAGTTTTTAACACCAGGATGTAGTAATAAGTAATTAATACGGCCCCTCCTTCCATTTTCAGAGGTGGCTGAATCAGTAGGCATATCTGTAAAAGCATCTTTCTTTAGACCTTAAGTTGCTAAGGTAAATCTGTGAAAGAAGGCTGACAAAATCATCTTTAATGCAGCCTCTCTCTGGCTTTTCCCAGAACTCATGCTGGTGTTTTTTCTATCACAGTCCAGTCTGATCTCATTTACTCTGTCATGTTTTCCTTCCCCTTCTGCAGGCCCTCAATAAGAGTAAGAAGGCCCAGGTAAGTCCGGCAAGCCAGTTTCCCAGAGGATAAACGAGCTAATCTTGGTTGTAATATAATTATAATCACAATATAGGAAATATAATGCTCTCTCATAGGGTGTAGCACCTACAGACAGACCTTGTACAACTTGAGATATATTTGTCAGTAATCTAAAGGCCACTGTATCCCATCTGCAGACCATCTGATTTGCAATATTCTCAAAGGCTACATTTTGAATAGGTCTTTTATTTAATGTAGCCATTTTCAATACTGCCGTGTGCTGGTGTTTGTTCTGTTGCGTTTGAGTATTTGGCGTGCAAACGTGTGTTGTTTGTGGGTGCAGGAGGTGGATGCGTTGTTGAGTGAGAATGAGATGCTTCAAGGGAAGCTGCACAGCCAGGAGGACGATTTCAGACTACAGAACAGTACCCTCATGCAAGAGCTGTCCAAGGTGCTGAGCTCCTACACTCACACACCCACGCATCCACCATACCAGAGCTTGGTTTAGATGCCTTTACAAAATAATTCTGTCTAAAAGAAACAGGGGTTTCTCCTTTTTCTGCCATTATTATTTGAAAAAAAAAAATTGTATTATTTAAACATCAGCACACATTAATGTTTATACCAGGTGGTCCTACATACACCTGTATGTTCCCTGCTTCCCACTTTAGGTAAAATGTATGCTGTACGGTCATTGTTTCCATAGCTGTTGCAACAGTTTGTTTGTTTTAAATGGGCAACGTTCTTTGTTGTGAGGGTGTAGTGTAAGACAGTTGTATCTAAGACAGTTGTATCTAGTTCCGTTTGTATGTAGCCAGGCATTGTATTTCCAGAGTCATTTTGTACTTGTTACAGGACAGGTTTTTCTGAATCTGTTGGTTATGCCTGAAATATCCACCCACAGGTGTCCTACTTCAGAGCAGAACTAAGAACTTCTAAGAATTTTCTGGGGCGAGATATTTTGTTAAAATTCAGATGAGCGCTGATTATTTTTCTGTGTTGGAGTGAGGAAGCTCTGCTGGTTCCCTGATTGGTTAGTGGTCTCGTGTGCAGTTATGTGCACAGATCGAGCAATTGGAGCTGGAGAATCAGGGGCTGAAGGAGGGGCGAGGCCTCCAAGCACCCGCCCCCAGCCCTGTCGCTACCCTGACTGATGGAGAGTTTCTGCGTATGCAGGCTGAGAACGCTGCCCTACAGAAAAAATTGTCAGGTAAGAGAGCCAGTACGTTAAGGATATACACTGATCAAAGTACAAGATGGGCACCTGGTCACAGGCTGTTGTGTTTATAGGGTTAACTTAACATCTTAGACTTAGGATATGTGAAGTTTAGGGAAACAGCCCTGTAATATCAGTACAGTAGGTAAGGGGTGGTTTGTTATGGGTGATGATCACATTTCTTTTCATGTGCACAGCTTCCCTTAATGAATTCCCCAGTCTAACAGTACAGTTTTTAGGCAGGAATGCTTACTGCTTATCAACCTTTATCCTCTAACTTCTATTTATTTGTTGCAAAGTCAGCACAAGCCATAAACCAACTGTCCCCCCATAACCTCTCTCATTAGAATGGTTAGAACACAGGTGATTGCTGTTAAGGCTGCTCCTGTATCTATAAGAAAAAAGTGCATTTTGGCAATATTGATGTCAGCAATCAGGTTTTGTTTATTTGGCCATAAACTCTGATAGATGTGAGCTGTCAGTGTGGGGATAACTGTGTGTGTGTGTGTGTGTGTGTGTGTGTGTGTGTAGCTCTTCAGGAGCGCTATGACAGTGAGTTGAATCGTTCGCGGGGAGTAGATGTTAATGATGGAAAGGAAACAGTGACTGATGGGCAGACTGACACCAATGGCATCCACCAATTGCACGCCGAGTCTGGTGGCCTCGGGGGAGATACAACAGTTGCTCCAGCCCATGACAAACTGGAGCAGGTGAGGGCTGTTTGGTTCAGATAAGGAAGATGTTATCAGAAGATTGTTCTTGGTGTGGAACATCCTGGGAGCTTGTGCAGTATTTTTGTGTACTTCTATTTGCATTCAGATTGTGTCTGTATTGTTGTTGTTGTTGTTTTTTTTTTTTTAATTTTCAAGTACAGCATCTTTTTAAATCACTTTTGAAGATGGATTTCCAGGTTTGCTGACATCACTGCACTTTACTCCGAAGCTATATAGATATTACTTGCAGCTCTCCCTTTGAAATATTTCATCCATGGGGAGAAGCCCCTGTGGGTTTCTGCCAAGGGAAGGAGCTGGTCTTAACAGCCTTCTCTCTGTCCTCCATCCACCCATGCAGGCCGAGGCAAAGAGCAGCTCTCTGGAGTTGAGCGCCTGCGAGCGGAACGGTGAGCCCGCCGTTCCTCACCATTGGAATGAAAGGAGTGAAAATTCTGCTCTGGGATTCGTTTTTACCTTGCCTTAATGAATGGGTCTGTGTGTGTGCGAGCGGTAGTGAGAAAGTGCTGGTCCTGGCTCAGACTTAACACCCAACTATTTACAGTGCCATGTGAACGGTCAAAGTGAATCTAAAGCCTAGTTGAGCACTCCATCCTTACTTATGGATCCAGGTGAACACTGAGCTCCAGTTCTGAATAGAAGGAACTGATATGTGAAGAATGAGGTCTGAGCATAGTGTTATTTAAACAGTTCACTGCTGGCTAGATACAAAGTGCCACATGTTTTTTTGATGATATAGCATGCAATTACAGTTTTTTCGTATAACAGGCGTCTCGTATACATCCGTCCTTCTTTGGGTGCAAGACGACAGTTTCTCACAGCTTTTGAAATGCCTTCACACATCAACAGCTGTTGGGTGAAACCTGGCTAACAGATTGTTAGGTGTATTCCGATCGACAGTAGATCTGCTTGCTGCGTTGCCAAAGTAAACAGCACTTGCACCAGAGTCATTGTTGAGAATCAAAGTTGGCTGCAGCAGTGTGTTGGTGGCTCTCTGCATGTGCTCTTGTGTTAACTTCCTCTTGTTTACTAACAGAGGTGGAGCTGAAACTTCAGACGGAGATGGAAGAGAAGCTTTTATTGAAGGAACAGCTACAGGCCCAGGAGGTAAACACTTGTACACAGTAAACGTTTCTCTGCCAGCTCAGCACTTTCTAAATCCAGGGCCTGTGCTGTGAGGTTGGGGGATACCGCGGGCATTAGTGCTGACTGCTGTGTATGTGTGGGTACCACATTTATTTCCACTATATTTCAGAAAGTACTTTCTATTTATGTACCACGGTAAATCTCCTGCTTCGTGTATTAAGCATATTTGATTACATTTGCAGCTGTAAACTATGCTCAATGTAATTTGTATTATTTTCCAGGCATCCAAGCAGACTGAAATTGCAAAACTGCAAGAAGAGATTACTAAGGTAAGGGTGAAAATGTTAAAAAGGAAAGTGTGAACATCTGCGCTTATTCTAAGTGTAATTGTGACAACAGCATTTCTGATTCTGTGTGTTTAGCTCTCCGACAAACTGAAGAAAAAGCAGGAGAGGTAAGACCCTAACGCTGATCTACATTCATTAGCTTGCAGCCCCTCTGCCTTGTATTGCCCATGAAACCTTGTTACGGCAATCTTTTATCCCATTGCAAGTGTACTACAAGTGACACTTTGCAGTACAAGTTCAGAGCGATTCGTGCTTGAGTCTTGAAGGACAGGAACCTCTTTGAATCAGATGTTTTTGAGTTTCTGGTCCTGAACATTCAAAGCATCCACCTGATCCATGCTGTCCTAACACTTCAGCCAGTTTGTTGTTATTATTATCAGACAAATTGGGTAAACGGCAGCAACTGTTCTGTCCTCTACCTCTGATGTATTCTTGGCCTCTCCCACAAAAAGATATATGACTGTTACTTTTCACTCTTCACTCTTCTAACTTTCACTCTCGGTGAGGATCCTCGCACTCTGCTCTGCCAATCAGCAGTGGGCATTTTTATGACCTCACCACTCTGCAGCGTGCTCCCCGGGTGCCGTGGTGACGGCTCTGTCTAGCCACAGATGCCCGCTTCACCGCCCACGAGCTCCGTCTGCTTTTAAACTTTCCTTATGCTCTTCTTGTAGCTTCCTGCGGCTCCAGGGGGAAAAGGAAGCTCTCTACAATGACAGCAGGTGAGAGAGAGAGCGAGAGAGAGCGAGCAATGAGCAAATTCAATAACCCACAAGTTCATCTTGCTTTTATGATTGTTAATTCAAGTGTAGTAACACAGTAACTAACGCGAAAGTCATGCGTGCTCAGTCTCCTCGCCCTCCCAAGCACACTGCCTGAATAGCTTCACTCAGACGTGCTGGGTTCTTTTCAATACGCCTTCACAGAGGAAGTGTATAGTGTATTGTGTATCGTGTAGGAAGTGTATCGTGTATCAGATTATGGGTTTGATCAGTGGGCTGCATTTGCGTGTTTCACTCCAGGACTAAAATAGAGGAGATTCAGCAGCGCAAAGAGGAAGAATTGAAATCCATAAACCTGCGTGTGCAAAAACTCCAGACTGATTTAATGACTGCTAACCAGGTGAGGCTTTATTTAATGACTGCTAACCAGGTGAGGCATTATTTAATGACTGCTAACCAGGTGAGGCTTTATTTAATGACTGCTAACCAGGTGAGGTTTGCCTCACTTTGTTTGGCATCACCATTGTTGTTATTTTTGTTGTTGTTGTTATTGTTTAATTTCACACAGTGAAAACTTGTTGTTATTTGTATTGTAGACATGTGCCCCTCCTTAACCCCCCCCCCCCCACACACACACAAGGGAACAATAAAAACAACATGAATAAAATAAACAGTAAATAATAATAACAATAAAAAATGGGATTGAAGAGAAAGTAATGGAGTTATGATACACCTATTCTCAGTCACACATTTGTGTGTGTGTGTGTGTGTGTGTGTATGTCTGTCTCTCTGTCTGTGAACATGTGTGCATGTTTGCGTGTCTGTGTGTCCCTGGCCACAGAATGTTGCTGAGCTGAAGGACCAGTTGCAGAGCAAACAGAAAGAGCACGAGTTGGCTCTTTGTGCACTCAAAGACCAGGTAAACCCCCGTCTGATCTACTTCACAGGTGAACCCCCGTCTGATCTCCTTCCCTTCACAGGTGAACCCCCGTCTGATCTCATTCCCTTCACAGGTGAACCCCGTCTGATCTCCTTCCCTTCACAGGTGAACCCCCGTCTGATCTCCTTCCCTTCACAGGTGAACCCCCGTCTGATCTCCTTCCCTTCACAGGTGAACCCCCGTCTGAT
>JAOYMR010000021.1:7857737-7868233 GCA_025802075.1 Tenebrosternarchus preto
AATGTTACTACATTTTTCACACATCTGATCGTGAGCATAGCACTTTGTAGACAAAGTGCCGAATGGGTGGAGTTAGATGGGTGGAGTTAGATGCAGTTGTTGCATTTTCTTGAAGTGGCAGCTGTTATGGTGACCCAGTGGTTTAGCTCTGAACCCTCGGCGGAGCCAGGCGTCTGCACGACCGTCTCCATCCACGTCCCCTCTGGTTCCGTCAGCGCGGTGGGCTGCTCTTACGGGGACCAGCGAACAACGCAGCAGAGGACGCTATCGATTCTCCCCTTCTGAGTGTCTGTAAGGAAATCCACCAGTGGGACGCAATGGAGTGTCACTGCAGCAGAATGTTCACCAAGACTGGAAGACTGTCGACGGAGAGAGAGAGAGAGAGAGAGAAAGGGAGTGTGTGTGTGTGTGTGTGTGTGTGTGTGTGTGTGTGTGTGTGTGTGTGTGTGTGCATGCATGAAGGGAGAAAGAGACAAAAGCAGAGAAGAGTGACGCTGTTAGAGAAAGAAGCAATGAGCATGTAAGGAGAGGCTGACAGGAAGAAAGGCAGACAGAGACGTCTTTTAAACTGAGGAGGAACGATTGAGGGCCTTCAGGCTGAAGTAAAGTCGTGGTTTAGCTGTTCACAGGATTTTCAAAAAGGCCAAGAGAGAAAGGAGAAATCAGACCTGTGACAGGACAATGCAAACGTCCTTAAAAATCTCACAGTGCAGCTGATGGTAAAACTCCCCTCCCATATATGTTAAGACGCCTGGAATAAGAAGATGGTGAAGTTATTTGAGGATTTAAATTATGTCTTTCAGCACGAAGGACATACTGGAAACTAAAACACATTCAAATGCATCAAAGCTCAGGCTCTTTTTGTGAGTCTATTAGCAGGATGTTTAAAGACTAATAAAGGGTGGTTATACAACATACATAACTGCATAATGGCTGTTTACAGATTACACCTGAATAATCAGGGAAGCAGTTGGTCACTACAGGCAGATTAGGCAATAAATTTTGCCATAAATTCATGCTCTGTCTTGGTCAGGAGACACGTGTTTGACACCAACCATTAAACATACAAACATACACACCCTAACGTGACTCATGCTGTTGTGGGGAGGACCAAGAAATTATCAATCTTTGCTATCAAGGAACATGTTATAGGGATTTGTCAAACAAGGCAGGGAAATACAAAAAAAAATTGGACTAGCATGACTTCTCGTCGGTAAGTCATGGGGCATCCCAGATACCACATTGTTCTTAGATGAACTGCTAGTTCTTATAACAGTACGTGGCCCATCTTAGATAGATAGATAGATAGATAGATACTTTATTGATCCCAGAGGGAAACCATCTTCGAGCCCCTGCTGAATCTGCGAAGTCTGATCCTCAGATTAATGTGCTAGTATTTAATTATTATTTAATTATGTAATTATCAGATGGAGGAAAACTGATAAAATGTCAAGTTGTTCTCTTATCTTCTGAGTTACTGGTGTCCATGAAATAAAGCACAAACTAAAAGCTTCTTCAGTTTACTCTGTTGGACCGTGTTAGACGATATACAAACTCTACATTTTTTGGCCACTTGGCAGCAGATCTGCAGTTCATCCTACTCTGGTGATTTCGTTGTGTTTGAGGCTTGATAGTTGTCAGTGGCTGTGGGTGTGCAGTACCAGAGCCTCTATGTACGTTTATGCTGAAGCAGTGAATATGCCATGCTTACACTGTTCCTTCTCCATGGAGTCTGTCTGAAGCAACTGAAACAAAAGCTACTGTGTTCAGCCAGACCGGATGAGTGGCAGGTCTATTATCTCTAACCCTCGAAGCCGGACTGGAGAGCAGCACTGCGTCAGAGCTCCTAAGCTGAGTGTGGTGTGTCCTGTGCCCCCTGTATGGGTCCTGGTTGTGTTCATATAAGCGTGTACCGTTAGTGAAACCAAGTCCGGGTTCTGTCGTGCTGGGCGTAGTTTTTGCTCTCAGCACACCATCTCTTAAGTGCTCTGAGACTCTTTGACAGTCTGGACCTTCTCTCAGACTTCAAACGTCACATACGCCCAGTAAGCAAACCCCCTGGGGCAGGACCGTGATGGGACCAGCCTGATCTGGGAGGCTTTGCTGCCAACTTGGATGTTTGCACGCAGCGGCAGCAGCTCGACCGTCCTCATGGGGCGAGAAATTCATCTAAAGTGTCCATTTGCTCATGAGCACAGGTGGCCTCTCCACTCGGTTTAGTGCCTTTGCCTTGTGACAGAGCTGCTCTCCACTTCATTAGCCTCCAGACACGTGTGAAGCTGTACTGTAAGATGCATGGAAGCTTGGCCTGCATTGCTGATGAGAGTCACTTCAATTCCTTTGAAGAGAATTGCAATTTTGTCCCAGGTGCAAGGCATGATCTCAAACACCTGTGGACTCTGAACTTGCTCTTTTCACAGCATTCATTATTTTGGCTGTTTTAGTATGCTCAGCTGTACCTGCAATACATTGTTGTACAGCTTAACAAAACTACTGGAAACATAATCAATCAGCCCGTAGGTTGGATACAACACCAAAACTTAATCTAAACAATTGATGTTACCTTCTGGAAAGATTTTAAGAGAAATCTGTAGAGGTGCCCAGGCAAAGATTAAGTCTAAGATAGAAAGAATTTCCAAAGGTGATTCACCATATTCACCGAAATTTAGTTCAAAGCTTTGTTTTAGTCTGTCTCTGGGAAATGGGACATTTATATATTCTCTGCAACCACAAAGATCCTACCACCAATCGCACAGATTACATGTTCTATGCCTCTTCCCCATTCTAACTCGACTAGACTCTATCACGATTAGGCTATCATGCACATTTGCCAGGGATTGGGATCTCAGGCCTGTAACTAAACCACTGTAATGAAGCATGATTCCGACGTAGCTAAGCCTGGTGTGCGTTTGAAGTCACGGGTTCTGCTTACGCTCCTTCACTTTCTCGAACCTGCCCTGCATGTCTGCTCAACGTGACCCTACCGAATCTTGCAGACTAAATAACCAGTAAACCTGTCTGTTTTAGCGGCGCCGGTGGTAGATTAAATTGCCATGCAGTGATCCTTCACATGAAACTTCATCCATTATCCAGTGGCCAGGTGAGGTTTAAGAAAGGCTGGCATGCCAGAGCCAGACATGATGACGAAACGGATACACCGATCAGTGTGACAGAAGGGTCACGGCACAGGTGGAACTGAATGGAGCTGATATTGATTTCCGAACTAGATCCTGTTCACCTGACCAGGTGCTCAAAGTGGCCCTTGCTGCACTTAACAGTAGTGTAGCCTAGAATGTATACAAATGAGATCAGCTTCACACAAAGCGCTGGCGTAAAGGTTGCCAAGTTGTAAAATGCGAGAATGGACTTGTTTCAAGCGTTACAGCTAGTGGGTAAAATCACAGAGCTCAGGTCACTTGAGAGTGGAAGGGTATTGTTGGGATTTAACACAGACATGAGTGATAGGCGCATAAAGGATTCGTCCATGATATATTCCAAAACAAATCACAGCTCGTCTACGCCCCCCCCCCTCTCATGTTACTGAGCTGACGGTAGCAGCAGGTTTATAGAAGCATGCGAAGCCTGACAATACACCTTTCAACCCAGTTTACAAAAGCCCCTCGCGTGAAAATCAATCTTGCTCTCTGTCTATCTGGAGCAAAAAGGCTGGCGCTGAAAATATTCAGTTCCTTTCAAGGAACACCCAAAAGAACTCTGACCTGTTTTTTTTATTTCTTTTACTGACATTCAAATACCATATACAAATAGTTTTTCAATTTGAATATCTAAGTAATGTAAATATCAGATGTCACGATCAGTCCAGTGACTAGGGTGCTTGCTCCGTATTGGGTATGGTCATGTGCTTAAATGGGTGATGTTCTCCACTCGAGCCTCTCCCACACGCAAAGTGAGGCTCTGCTTAAGCACACAAAGCGCTGTTTTATCCATCTAGACATTTACTGGAGTAGCTTTAAAAAACAAAAGAGATTTATTTTAATATTGTAAGAGAAAATAAACCTTGTTAGCAGATACTGTTTTTGCGGACATGAGTTGGTAGTATTAATCATAGTGCTATCCGTTTTGTTTTAAACGTGTAGCTGTATGAGATTATTGCACGATAGAAAACAATGAACATATAAGTGGTCCGATAACCCACTGAAACGACAGCTTTACACATGGCTACTTATTTTTAAGAAGCTTACAAATGAAATATTTCCTCTAAGTGCACTGAACATATCGCTAGTTTTGATGACAGTTAGGAGCTGTTGCACCCTACAAGTGTTTAACCCCTCCCTCAAAGGAAGAGTGATTCTGTCAGACAACGCTCCCGTTCACTCAGGATTAAATATGTATGAGACTTTGTTGAACTATTTATCTCCGTCAATGAAAACAGGCGTATGAAAGAGGGCGCACCGTCAGTACCACCCACCTCTAAGGACCGGTAGTGGGCCACCGGAGATTCTGAGATGGTCACAGTTGCCTGTTTTTCTACCTTGCTAATCTCACCATGAATGCAGCAGCTTCTGCGATTCGTCCAGATCCAGCACTGATGCTGTGCTATGTTCTAGAGCATAAAAATGACTTGGGAGAAATATGGAGAGGAATAAAGGAGAGTGGCCATTAACAGAAGGCAATCTGTCTGGTAATAGAAATCATTACAGAGGCATCATGAATAAATAATGTGTTCTCTCTCTCTCTCTCTCTCTCTCTCTCTCTCTCTCTCTCTCTCCCTCTCTCTCTCTCATGTCCATTCCCATCTCAACAGGGTTTCCTCCTGCTTGCCTAGTTCCTTCAGCTCAAGAGAGGAGAGAGATGGGAGACTTAATTGAAATCTAATCAAGTTGATGAGGCAAGTGGAGGGAACTTGGTTTCCTTCTGGAGGGGGTTAGAGAGGGGGAAAGATTGGAGAATGAGAAAGAGAGGAAGTATGGGAAATTGAGTCATTTTTCTCCTTTGTCAGCAGTGTACTTCTTTCACTTGTTAATGCGTACCAGGATAGAGAAATTATAGCCTATGGAATCCCCAGAGAAAAGGTATAATAATGTCTTTATGTTTTAGGAAAAGATACATTTTTGCCTGGTTGCAGCTAGTCACAAACATTTCCACATTCTACTTTATGAGGTACCGTCTTCATTCCAAAAGCACTTTGAAGGGACCATTATTCATGAAGTAATTCATTCTAAACACCTTTTTTTTCATGGCTCACCTGTCTGATCAATGTTTTGTACAGGGAAACATAAGACAAGTAATCTAGAGCCCAAAATAGGGCCTAGCAAATATAAAAGACTTTAACAGACATGAAACCACATCAGCAGGTTGACTGAAATGTGAGATTGAAAAGCATAAAATAAATAGCAATGCCTGAAAGCTAAGTAGTCAGTACACACCATCTTGTAGTGGTTCTGCCAGTTCATTCAACAAACTGCTAGAACTTTATTTGAGTTGTTTACACCTTCGCATAAGTTGTTTACACCCCCCTCCAAACACACACACACACACACACTCACACACATATACACACTTTTTGTTTATTTGTTTTAATTACTTTGTGGCTTTTGTGTTAGAAATGATCTCATTAAATTGGACTTAAATTGCTCTCTTTTGCTTTGGCACCAACAATGAAAATCTTGCAATTGCGGATCAATAAGAGAGATGCTGGACTTCAGCTGCATCGCGCGACCTTTTAGTTAAATGTGAGTGCTTTATCCGTGCTAGCTAGCCACCAAATATACTCTTAGTTTATTTTTCTCGTTTAAACTCTTCATCTGTCAGATGCTGCCACGCCTGCGTAGCTTCTGAATCCTGTAGAGGGAACTGTTTGTGCCAAGTTTTTTTTGACGGCTAATCCCCAAAGACTTCTATTAACTGCCGTGTGGTTCGGTAAATTGGCTACCGAGTAGTTGTTGTACACAGCCTGTACTCCTCAAAAGTAAGAAACTCTTTTGTTCTGCCTTTCCTAAAGTTTAAATTACCTTAATTCAAGGTATGCTACGTTTTCATAATCGCTAGCATTGTTTATTATGTGTAAAAACTGTGGGTCCGTTAGAATTATTTCATGCAAAACAGAAACTAATTGGTCTCGTTGCCAGCCACGTTACCGTTTCTGAGTTAAAACTCATTTCCAGAATGTCTGTGAGAAGATTCATCACAGACTGCATTTCCGAACTGCAGTTTTAATTGGCTGAATACATTTGTCAGACAGTTGTTTTGCCATATGGAGGAAATGAAATAGTTTTCTTGTACCATAATCAACCAGACAATGAGTGAATAGGGACATCTGTTAACATGGACCATGAACAGAAAACAAGTCAAACAGCAAATGGCCCACGCGTGTCCTTCAGCTTACTCTCATTCAGTCGTGCTGTCTTGTTGAGTGTTAGCACAAAGTCGAAAGAAATTTATATTAATAAAAAGCCTGGTTCACTACGTTTCTGCTTTTGAGTGTTCCCTTCTCTCATATAGTGTAAAAAACCACAACAAATGCTTTACGTCTCTTCCTCAGGTCTGAGAAGTAGTGAAGTGAAATTTATTCCTTCATTTATTATAAGACAGAAGCTTTGAGTCCAATTTCTCCACTGACTGTTTTTATAATTAAATCGGGGTCCACTTTGGACCGTGAAACCAAAGAATTTTTTAATTAATGCGAGAATAAATCGCGTCGGGGTGCGTGACGTCAGTGCGTCTGACGAGCAAATCCGTTGCATCACGAGGCCTTTGACAAAGTGGCTCACCTGAGAATGCGAATCAGACTGGCTAGCAAATGGGTCTAAGCTCTCACAGCCATCCCACCACCACTTTGTGCCATTTTTTTCTGCATTGCAACATTAAAGCGTTTTAAGTACTGTGATTACTGCAACATATAAGTTCAAAGTTCATCTCACTTATTCTCACGTACAGAATCAGTCAGTTTTAACATATTTGGTCAGAAAGACTAACAAGGTGTTAACTAGGCAGTTGCTGACATCATACAAGTCAAGATTGCAAGACAAATTTGATATTATATGGTTATAAGTTATATTGAAATGTATCAAATAGTTTAAGTAGGAATAGGTAAGAAAGATGCAAACATGTTTCTGTATGTACATGTGTGGTATTTGCATGTATTTTTACATTATTTTATTTATTTTATTATGTATTTTTACATTATTATTTTTTATTATTTTTTTTTTATTTGTATTTGGAAATTTGCAAAATGTTTTAGGCTTGGATGTTGCATTTGAGTAGCAATACAGAGGAAGAGAGGAACATGACCCCCAGGAAACCCTGATGTGATGGCTGAATAGAAACACTTCAGTCAGATTGTGCTCACTCTCTCTATGGGAGGCCTGCAGATCCAGTAGGTTAAACCTACAGTGGAGAGGACAGGTGCCCTAAATTGCTAATTAGTTTCCAACTATTTAAGGCCTGCCAATCAATTCTGTAATAACATGCTTCAACTGATGTTTGTTATTTATAATAAATGTCAATTGATGACTGTAAACATTACAGCAAGGTTATTACAAAAAAAAGGTCATAGGAAAGAAGTATGTAGAATATTAAACAATGTGCATTAAATAATGTATTATAAAATCTGTTATAGGTATCCATTTACTGTTCAGTGCTTCTTCAGGTAAACAGTGACACACACAAGAAGAAATGGACATTTTGAAGTTATTTAAATTTGAATGACAACCGATTGTTCACATGAATTTCTGTTTTAGGAAACTTGCGGTGTAACTGTCATAGGTCCATCTCACCCATGGTGTTCTGTGAGCCTCATGTTCTCTGTGGTACAAGCACTATGAGAACGGTCCTGGCCCGAGGCGGGGAAGGCTGCACAGTCTGTGACTCAAAACAGAAGTTGCTGTATGGTACCAGTGTTGGCTTGGTAGTCTCCACCGTGGATGAGTACGTCTGAGAAATTATTTCTGCATATGAGTATTTAACAAACGCAGTTTCTACCACTCAGCTCATTCTGTTTTTGACGATTTTGTCCAGTGTGTGTGATGGCAGGGTTCTGGCTGTCATATTTTATTGACCAATTTGGACTTAAGCTGTATCCACACTCCCACAGAGTTCTACAGGTCTTTAGGTTCTGGTTTTATTTGGAACAACTTCAGAAAGAAGTGGACCATGGAGACTTTGACTCACATAGTTTTTTACAAAGCTATTGTGTCCTTCATTATAACACTGGGTCACATGGGCACATTTAAAAGCTATTTGTGATGCGGTATAGAAAAATGGTCTGATGTTTGCAAAGTCCAGATTAAAAATGAACTAGACGACATATGTTCATCTTGTAATTGGTTCAAATGGTGATTTCCCGCAAATGGCTGTCAATCAAATAAAACACTGATTTGTTTCAGGTATGTACGTTCACTACTGTTGTCTTGGTGTGCAATGGTGAAGAAATACTTTTTTCTATTTTAAACCGGACCACCTGCACGGTTCATCTTGACATTGCAGAGCATTCACTGAACCAGAATCCAACTGAATTGAATCATTGAGCACCAGGTGGTAGAATTAGACTAGTTTGGCAAGGTGCTCCCGGGAGGCTGGTGAATATCTTTGTTTGTCCAACACTGTGGGTCCTTTGTGGGTAGTAGTATGCAAGACTGTGTGTGTGAATGGCTCTACTCCTATACAGTCTCTGTTTGACGGTGGGTCAGTCCCAGCTGTACCACAGGGTAGCTATTTACACTTCTTATTAAATCATCCATACCGGAGGACTGTGTTTCAGTTAAACATTACTCACTGTAGGGCTCGCTTCTAACTAAAATCCATGACACTGTCCATGCAACTACTATAGGAGTCCAGCTCAATATATATAGAGCATGTTGAGGGTTTTGTTTGAGTTTGGTGCTGTTGAGAAGTTGGTTTTCATGTTCAGGGCTTGTATCTTTTATGAATGATATCACCATGAGTCTTTGGCTTTGTCACTTGAGGTTATTGGAATATTACACCCAGTTAAATATTTAGAGAGAAACTGTGAAAGTGACATGCTGAAAGCATTTCTTAACTGTAAATCAAGGGATTATTCCAAATAACTAGACCATGGAGTAGGTTAATGCTGGGAAGCTAAAAGTTTTACCATTGTTTTGTATTTAGGTATATAAGTTTGCAAAAATAGCTCTGCCTCATGAGGTGGTGTTTTGGAAGCAGAGTAAGTAGGTGAGGCTGATGTGTGACGATCCAATTTGTCCCAGTTAGATGTGTCATAAGGTGTTCGGAGGAACAGTTTCTTTTTAAGGCAGATACCTTTTTTCATGTGTTTCTATGTAATGGATGTGATGCTACTTTTGGTTTGCTCAGTCTGGACAGATTTTAGAATTTTAATCATTTATTTCAAATTATTTGGTGCTATGATAATATTAAAATGTTCATAATAAGAAATGCATTTAGTCATTTCACTGGTTTCCTTTGTAAAGTTAATTATGACTTTACTTCTAACTTATTTTCAAGGGTATCACGAATAGGCAGGAAGTGGTCTGGGTTTGGTGCTTCAGAACAGATCACTACAAATCACCAGAAGACAAACTGACAGTGATTTCAGAGCCAGGGAACATTCTTTATCAGCCTCTTCTGAGTTTGTACTGATCCAGGGTCAGGTGAACCCAACATATGTAACCACATGCATTAAGTCATCATGGGGAAAATCTGATTCGAGGTCAGCTTCTTTTTTAGTTCTGAAATATTTGCCCAGTACAACTATTTGTCAAATGTTTCAGTGTGTTGAGCTTCTAAATGACTGTAAATCCCGTAAACGTGCTGATAGTTATGCAATCAGACTCTTTTTGTTGGGCAACTCTTCCAATAACATACTTTTCATATTAGTTTCAATGGAATTACTGAGTAATTCACAGTAATTCACTTGTTTTTTTTTGCGCCCCCCCTTTTTTTAAATGGCTCTAATTGATTGAATGACTGTTGCATTGCATCAGCATAAAACATGGCCTGTCTGTTTGAAGGTTTAAAATGTCACGTCATGTGTTCTTACCATGAGATTGTACCATGAGTATTTTGCTTCACTCACTTGCAGTGTTTGGAAATAGAAGTGCATTTCTGAGATTTCTATGCACATGACTCTATGTACAGCAGTAATAGTTCACAAACACAATATTTATTCATTGTGATCACTGGATTTTGGCAATATTGACTTTTTTTTGGATGGATACAGTATTTGTTTTATATAATCTGTTTGTTTTATATAACTTTATGTTTTGAGATGTATATGAGTGATTTTTAAAACAAAACATTTTTAAACAAAATTCAGCTACCATGAGATGAAGAATCAAATTGCTTTGTAGTCCTGAAATGAACCAGATTATGCTCCATACAGCTGGAGGCAACCATATTTAAAATAGATTTATTGTAGAATTTCTTAATCATCCAGGCCACTAGATGTCGGTATAATGACTTATGAGTATGATGTTTCATAATGGAAAAATGTTGGAAAAAATAATTATTACTCCTAGTTGTTACTTTAGATGACAACTACGAGGAAAGATGAGGCAAGT
>JAOYMR010000021.1:7886943-7908614 GCA_025802075.1 Tenebrosternarchus preto
CCCATTAAGATTGAATGACCTCCAGAGAAAGGCTTTCACTGCTCTGCAGAGGTCACACACGTTTACATGCAGCAAATTGATTTCGTGCAGTTTGCACCACGGACGTCTCGTTAGCGGGCCGCCTCGCCCCGGGCCGCCTCGCCCCGGGCCCTGGAGTTCTCCCACAGTACTTCACGTGCCTGCCTTGGACTCTCCGTGCCGCGCTCCGGATCTGTAACAGTGAGACGGAAGACAGGCGAGAGCGTTGCCTTCTGCCTGTCTTAGTTTTGCATCCCTCGCAAGCCACTGTAAAGCTTCACCAAATCCCTCCAGTAATACACATCACTAATACATAGCCTATCACTTCTGTCTTATTAGATGAGGGACTTTTCCTCTCCCTTTTGGCATTATATCTAAGCAGAGATACAATCCAGTCCAGTGGGCTCTCAAATATGTATAATACCAGACCCATCTGATGACTTGAGTGCCCGGTCTTCTATGTTTTATGTATATACTGAGCTTTGCTTTGTTTTATTTTTGATGCTGATAATAAATACAGTCATACGTTTGTCACATGCAGACTTGGGCAAACACTCATGGAAATGTGAAGCGAGTAAAGCCAGTGTAACTTTGATGGAGGTTTGTCTGAGTCCAAGTTTTCTTCACCAGCCAAAAGTCATACATCCTCCAAACACGTTTACAGCTCATTCAGCACATCATTTGAGGCCACGTAATCCATGATTTTTTATGCAGCAGACAAGGAGTGTGTGCTTCAGTTGCACGGTGCGGGAGGGAGGGTGTTAAATATAGCCCTTTGTCCAGTAAAGCTAACCTCCGAAGCCGCTCCGTGGTATATCACGGCCCGCTTCGGTGAGCGACACACCGGTGCTACGGTGCCTTTCGGCGCCAAACCCAAGAGCATGTGGGGAAGGCAGACCAACAGCAAGGAAAACCATGTTGTTCAAATTCATTCCCTTCATGCTGTTGTTTTTTGCTTTTTTTTGCTTGGACAGTTTCTATATTATCTCTACTGGGTTGTATATAGTGTATATTTAATAGTGTATGTTTAATAGACATTATCTTTGCTACCACACACCAGTCTGACTCTCTTTCCTCCCTAAAACGACACTCATTAATTTCTCAGTAGTAATTGATTGAAGCTGTTTCAATCTATATTTAGTGGATTGTCATTTACTGTTTGTGCCATCCTGTCCTTCTGGATGAGGGAAAGAGACAGGAGCTGAATCCTATCTAGTTAATTAAAGCCAAGTTCAGTAGTGAAGGGCAGAAACCAATTCTTTGTGACGAATTCTTGGTTGTTTACTTTTTTTTTGTGGAACAAAACATTTCCTGGATGTTCTTGGACACTATACACACACACACACACACACACAGAGAGAGGTGTGTTCAAGTGCTTATAACACCCTTTCTCCAGTTGTGTACACGTGTGTGTTTTTGTGCCCTTTCTCTCTTGACCTCGCTATGTTGGTCTCTCTGAATGGTAAATCGCTCGTTTAGCAGCACCATCCATCCACTTTTTCTCCGATGGTTCCTTCTGCTGCGTCCCCACAGACTTCACTAGCAAATCCCTTCCAGACTGTTGATGCAAAGAGTCTTGAGATGTCAGGCCACGTCCCCTTTTCATACCCGACCCCATCTCCTTTTTTATTGTGTTCTTCAAAAGCACACGTTATTGAATTTTTAAGCAACTTTCACGCAAGCAAATGGTGATGCAGGTAAATGCTCATCTTTGTTTATGGTTTAATGTTCTCCACTGCCCCATCAGGGAACAAACTCGTAAATCAGCAGCATAATACGAGATGCGTGAACGCGATCATCCTGATTCCTCAGTTTTCTGCAGGCAAAGGTAAATCACGCAGAGCAGCCCGCCGCCTGCACAGTCCGGAACTGCACCGGGAAGATCATCAAGATCCTGTCACAGTGCTACAATAAGCCTGGATCAGCAGAGACAGGAGAGGCTTCATCTCCATGATCAGGGTTCTGTGACTGACTCTCTCTCAGTTTGTGCCAACGGATGCATCTCCGTGACTCATGATTACAGCCCAGATTCCAGAAATGCCTGTTTGTTTTCGGTTTCTATGTTTGTTTTGGGTTTTTCTGTGATTGATTTAAGCTGCTTCTGGTGGATGTCACACAGCTAAGCTTTCACCTCATGAGAATGTAATATCAAAAAGGGTATTTATTGAAATAAATGAAGTTTTGTGGTTCATTCTACCAGTTGTACCAGGTTTTTTTTTTTTTTTGGAATAAACCTATTCTTGCTCAGTCAGAAACGTTGATGGGCTGTTGGTGGCAGAGATATAGTGAGGTGTGTTTTCAAAGTTGTGTCTACATGAACCTGCTGCTAGCATGAGAGCATGGCTTCTTTGCCTCATGACATGTGTCAGCACAGTTGTACGTTAAAGCAGAGATGTATGGATGGCCTCAGTCCTAAAATAGCTCTCTCAAGATGACCACACAGTTCTCTGTGGCTTAAGGATGAACTGACACACAAGGAGAGATGTAAAACCAAAATAACCCCCCAAACTCAGGCTCACTGGTTGAGAAAATTGAAAAGCCTTAGAGGATGTCATAAAAAAAGACTGAAAGCTGAGACCTAAACTATTACTCACACGAAGCATCTCTTTTTGTCCTCTTTACTGCCTGGAATCTCTAATAAATAAAGTAGCTTTTTTTCCAAAAGAGTTTTCCAAAAGTGATTTCTACAGCCCTTTTTTCATTCTGAAATGAGAGCCTGCATAAGGCCACCTACTCTCTACAGTCCATGCCAATTCATTATATATCCCTTTTATATGTTATGCACCCTGCCTCCAGGTGATCAATGGTCTTACATTCCACTTCACTGAACGGAGGGCATAAGGACTTGCCCTTATTAGTATGCTAATTATCAGCACTTTGATTGGTTAATCAGGGTCGTTAGAACTGCAGAAGGAGAGGAACGTGTGGCGTAAGCTGATTCAGGAACTGGGATCAAGCACCCCTGATCTCTGTTCATTTGAGACCCAGAACCATCTTCATTTTAGGCTAGATAACATCTTGGAAGGGACTCCTTTTTTTTTACCACGATACTTTAGTGACTGTACAATTACATCCACACCATGGTTACATGTAGCTTTCGTTGCAGGAACTTAATCTTTGGAGCTCTGGTGTGCTATTAAAGCACTAAGGTTTCTTGGAGCTCTGGTGTGCTATTAAAGCACTAAGGTTTCTTGGAGCTCTGGTGTGCTATTAAAGCACTAAGGTTTCTTGGAGCTCTGGTGTGCTATTAAAGCACTAAGGTTTCTTGCATGTTTCTGTTGTAGTGGATCTGAAGCGAGTATCACACCTGCAAACATAAAAGCAGGATATGACAGAACAATCTTTATGATATCAAATGCTAAAGCACCAAAAATGATGTTAGTTCAGGTTTTGTCATTATGGTTTTTTTCCCCCAAGTTTTTTCCCTGATTTTCTGCTTTGATGGTTGTTTAAACCTATTCTAACCCACTGAAGTTCAAGCACTGAGGACTATTGAAGAATGAACCTGCCAAAGTCATTGTTTCCCAGACCTGGCTATCAGTGTGTTTCACAGACCTGGCTGTCAGTGTTTTTTTCCCAGACCTGGCTGTCAGTGTGTTTCCCAGACCTGGCTGTCAGTGTTTTTTTCCCAGACCTGGCTGTCAGTGTTTTTTTCCCAGACCTGGCTGTCAGTGTGTTTCCCAGACCTGGCTGTCAGTGTTTTTCCTAGACCTGGCTGTCAGTGCTGTATCATGGCGCATCATGATCTCATGTGTGCTGAAGAGAGACAGAACAACGTTGTTTGATGGCCAACTGAGACTCTCAAAACTTTGATTTGATTTCAGCCAAGGACACTGACCCCTGTTCATTACCACAGTGGTAATTACCCAAATTGGATTAAATTAGGACACAGATGATTTGAAAAGATCAGCTTTTGTGTGTGGGTGTCAGTTATCAGCGTGGGGATTGTCAAATAGCTTAGTGTGATCGTGTCACCCTGAAAGAACTTGTTACACTTAATCAGAAGCATCACACTTTATCAAGATCAAAGAAGCCATTTTACTGTATATATTTAGTGACTCTGTTTTGTTACCAAATAACAGGGATATATATATATCTCAGCTGTACTCTGTAAGCAATAGCAGTCAGAGTTATAATTAATTTCCTCATGAATATTTAAATAATCATGAATAATAATGAATAATCTATGTGTCAGTGTGGCCTGTAAATCATCATTAAGCCTCTACACTTTATACACTGAAACTGTGACGTTTATGAATTCCAAAATCTTGTCTGCATTAGAATAATTATAAACTCATTAAGGTCCACTTTGAATTGGAAATGCATGTATGCAGTACCATTATCATGTTCTTGATCCTGAAAAAGTGGTAGCATTGGTTTGAGAAAGTATTCATTGACAGCTTTGGCAGCTAGCTGTGGGTCTGCTGTATGGGACTCTTCATTCAGTGCTGCATAGCGTATGGAAGTAAATATTATCATTTTATGCTCCAGCCGGATTCTGCTGTGTACATCAGCATCCAGGACATGAACTTCCTGCCAAGATATTGATTGCATCAGAAGAAGCAGTGGGAATTGAATCTGAGGTGTTTTTTTGGCAAGCGTCCCCAGATGCACACGCTCACTCACACTCTCCCTCCCTTTCTCAGCAAAGCCACATAACACACACGCCGACACACACCTTTATATACGTGATCAAGGCGCTGGCAAGAGGGCATTCGTAGGATCCTGAATCAGCCTCGATCGGGACTGTAAAAAAATAAATAAAAGCCAGGGAGCGAGAGAGCAAGAAGTGGATGGGAAGAGAGATAGAAAGAGATAGAAAGGCTGAAATATCAGTGCAGAGAGGCCCATAAAGCTGTTGCAATGCAGTGTGAACATCCCCCCCCCCCCATCTACCACCCCACCACACCCCCGTCCCTCACGTCTGCATCTTCTCATCTTCCCCAGCCCACCCGAGAGCCTGCCCCTCCGCTCCCAGCATGCCCTCTGCCACAGGCTGGTCGCCCACGCACCCGTGTCATAGGATAGGATTCTGCCCTCTCCTGTAGAGGTTGGGCAGCCAGTAAATATACAGTACTACTGATGGTGCTATAAATACATGATGCTGTATGTTATAGGACTCTGCGACATTCCTTGGGCCACACATAGCTCACTTTCCGGATGACGATTGCTTTGGAGTTTTTTGTGTTTGAAAAGGTCATAAATAAATAAGGGTGTTTTGAGATGATCTGTATGATTTTTTTAGAAACACTAATTACAGTAACAGTAATGGAGGTAACAGATTATGTTACGAAACATACAAAGCACCATAAATAAAATGAAAAAAAAAAAACAAAGCATCTACTGTTACATCAGCTGAATGAAAGAAAAAAACAAATCATACAAGTATACAGAGACACACGTTAAGGACACACTAGGGCTGATGTTGGGTCCTGAGGAGCTGCCCTGCCAACACTGTAGCTGACGTAGCTTTGTTAGCCGTTGCTGTAGCCTGTTCAAGAGAGGTAAGATCTTATTTGAATTATAACAGTTTCATATAATAACCTTTTTAACAGTTGTTAGGCCAACAAAAATGAAATGCTTTTGAGCTAGCGTGAAGGTGAAGGCCTAGCATCATTTCATAAAAACAAAGCTTCTTATCTTCTGAGTTTTAGCTGTACTTAAGCGCCGTTGCCGGTATGAAAGGCACGACCTGCTGCAGGACTGCTCACATCGGTACAGAGCCTCCGAATCTCCTCTCTGATCCACCTGCTTGAACTTGTCAGTTCATTTCTAACCAGTTTGGTCAGGTACGCTGTCACGGGGAACACACCAGACCACAGCCTGGACTGTATCAGTGTGCACCATGAGCAAAAACACCCCAACATGATTCCTTCAGCGCAGCATTAGGGAACACTCTCCCTCTCTAAATGTTTCTGACTCCCTCTCTCTCCCTCTCTCTCTCTCTCTCTCATTTAATATTTTTGTGAACTGCTGATAAACTTCCTTGACCCCTTTCTGGACTGGCAACTAGGCCAGGCAGTCTGCTCCTCCCCACAGTCTGCTCCTCCCCACAGTCTGCACCTCTCCACAGTCTGCACCTCCCCACAGTCTGCTCCTCCCCACAGTCTGCACCTCCCCAGTCTGCTCCTCCCCACAGTCTGCACCTCCCCAGTCTGCACCTCCCCACAGTCTGCTCCTCCCCACAGCCAGTCTGACCAAGACTGTCTATTATGGGAAGCTTAAGAGTAGTAAGCTCTCCTCTGTGATGCTGGAGGGATAAACCGGACTGCGTGGATCTGTGCTGTGTAATAAAACATTACATCACATCCTACATTCATAACATGCAGATTTCTGTTTGTAACACCACGTGTCTTGGGCCAAAGCTAAGAACCCATGTTTCTATATCCCATGTAGTGTAATACTGTGGGATACTGTACGGTACATGGGATCTCATTCCAAAGAGAAGGAAAGATAAAAACTAACCCCAGATCATTGGCCTTCATCAGGGAATTGTGCTTCAAATTAAAGAAATAACATCATCTCATTGATATGTCAGTCATGATGCTTCGAACAAAGATAAAAGCCAAGGTAAGGATAGCTGGCATTCTCGTTACACAGGTCTAGATCTGCTTCCTGTCTTATCTTTGGGCCTGAGGCCATTAGCTCATCTCCTAGTTTTCCATAATTTGGAATTTTTCCAGCTCGGAATGAGATTAGGAGTGATGGAAGATGGTCCAGAAAGCTTGACGCGCCTCGAGGGGTTTTGAATGAGGTAGAGGAGAGAATAAAGATGAAGGAGAGAGAAACAAAGGAGGGGGGGGGGAGGGAGGCGCAGAGGGAATCGAATGTTACGAGGTCATAACAGAGGAAAAATGCATCTGACATTTTGGTTTGTGGTGTGCACAAGTTTGTGTGTGTGTGTGTGTGTGTACGAGTTTGTGTGTGTGTATCTTGTTGAGTTATAAGGATAATCAGGAGACCATGTCATTGTAGGCTGGTTCAGAGAAAAGTGGTTCTTCAACTATGTTTGTCAAGTAGGAAAACCAACTATTTTTCTATTATCAAAACAAATGCACACATATATAATCTGCTCCAGATGTGTTTGAATGTTTTTTTTTTATAAAGCTGTTCAATGAAGCCGATTTCATGAGAGGATCTGAGAGGGTGCCCTGCCTGCTCCTCATCAGGAGCAGTGGACAGATAGGAGGTGCAATGAAGAGAGAGGAGGTGCCACAGGACTGAGGCGCGCTTCCCTCATTTACGCATGTCAGTTAAATGAGGACACTGAGACTCACAGTAGCACCACTACACTCCGCATTAAAGGCAGGAACACTGCACAAAATGACTAAACTGCACATTCCCCAGATATCCACTGAAGACAAAAGTGTTCCTTAACAACATTACCAGTGATGGAAGTGCAATGATCTTGTTTTTATTTGTATTTTGTCTTGCTGCCATTTTCCATTAGTTCTCCTGCGGACAGACAGAGGCGTGGGCTCCTTCCTGGCAGAGCGAGGGCACCCTGCTCTATCCGTGGTCCGCGGTTTTTACCTCCTCCCTTCCTGCGGCTCTTGGACCCGTAACCAGCTCCTCCGGGCCTGTGCTCCCTCACGCGCCGCACACATCGGTCTTGTTGCTCCACTCTGTTATGGCTGATCCGGTTCAGGCGAGGCAATTGGGCGATGACTTGAGTGAGATGTGTTACAGCAGGGACAAGGCAGGGCTCTGGCAGGACTGGGGCCTCAGAGCCTCTCCGTTAGTTTATAATGAGACACCTTGCTGGGCTTTAATTGGATTTTCTGGTTGTAGTAGTGCGAACGCCCGCAGTAACTGAGCGAGTGAGGCTAGCGCCCATGCCTGACAGCACCCCTCACCCAGCTAATGTCATTGTGATGAAGACAAATAGTGCTTTTTGAGACATCTGTAGAGTCTGTCCTGCCTGTGGCAGGAGTGTTTAAGTGTAGTCAGAGAGAGCTCTCCCTGTTTTCTCTTCCTCTCTCATTCTCTTCCTGTTTTCTCTTTCTCTCTCATTCCCTCTGTTTTCTCTCCCTCTCTCTTTCTCCCTCTCTCATTCTCTCCCTGTTTTCTCTCTCTCTCTCTCTCTCTCTCTCTCTCTTTCTCTCTCTCTCATTCTCTCCATTTTCTCTCTCTTGTCTCTTTCTTTCTCTGTTGCTCACTTTCTCTTTTATACCCACTTGCACATAAAGCTCTTAATGGCTGCCCAGTTGCTGGGCCCTTGTTTGTCTATGGCTGATATAAAGTGCTGAGTGAGCTTCAGTTGCCTGAGCAACGTGTTGAACAACAGGAGCTTCTTGCCAGCGTTATATAAGCGCCATAAACACTACCACCTACAGCACAGATTCAAGAGTCTTTGTAACAGAATAATCTATTTTTAATTTCACTGACCATCGTTAACTTTATAGCCACAATGTCTGTCTAACCAGTCAGGAGATATGAGAGAATTTCTCCACGATTCCCTAAAACAGAGCTTTGCTTTCAAAGAGTAGATGAAAACATTCCCTACCTCTCTGTACACTCTGGGCAAGACAACCTCAGTTCAGTGTAAACATTAGCTTGACTTTACTTGACATTTTTTGGTACATTGAAGATTGAAACTGAAATGGTGTCTTTCAGCAAAATATTAAACAGTTTATAATTATTAAACGTGTGAATGATGATCTTTTACAATTTCAACTGCACTTTATTTTGACTTCATGTTAAAAAATATATGTGCATCCAAGCACTTTTATACCCAGATAGGTAAATCATGGCTTTTTCAGATTTTCGAGGTATCTGATTGCTGTTTGAAGGTGCTGTTTACAATTCTGTATGTGACTTGCTTTTTGCTCAGTGAAGTTTTCTTTGATGTTAACATTAGATTCCTTAGGCCATTAAAGCTCGTCATGACTAATTGGTGGTCAGTAGGATCAGAAAACGACTACTCATGTCTAGCTTCAGCTCTCCTACCTCTTTCTTGTGGAGTGTCGTCTCTCGGCTCGCTGGCCTGATTTATGGGTCAGAGTGAAAACACCAGTAGCCTTGTGAGAACTTTAATGAGCCACCAGCGTAGGGGAGGACATGGCTCATTATATCAGGAACACTGTTGTGGTGTGTGTGTGTGTGTGTGGGGGGGGGGGGGGGTAGAGAGAAAGAGACTGTGTGTAAATATCTGCATGACTGAAAAACTGCATCCATGTGAACACCTGTGGTTCAGTGCACCTCTTTGTGTATAGGCACACACTTGTCTGTGTGTGTGTGTGTGTGTGTGAGCAAAATAAACTGCAGTATGAGTTTATTGCCTGTCCATAACTATAAACTATATCATTAAACGGATTGTCTCTGGTAAATGAGTTGTGCTAAATGATGGCGCTGTGTGTTCTAGAGATGAGCCATGTGGACTGAAATACCAACAGGCACTTTCCCAAACCAATCTATGCAATTTGCTGAAATGCTTTGATAAAGCAGACTTATGAAATTATGAAAATACTCTCCAGGAATCATGTCCACACACAGTCATGTACACTTACATACATTCATTCAAATATACATACTCACATATAAACAGTGTTTTGGTCACAGGGTTAAGACATACAGTTTTCTACACATAGAGCTTTATTCTGTTTGTATCTTAAGTGCTATTTTGCATTTTAGAAAACATGAATTGACACATTTTATGTTACCTGACATAATTCTTTTTTACCATGCTGCTGTATCTGAATGTGTGTGTGTGTGTGTGTGTGTGTGTGTGTATGCGTGTGTGTGTGTGTGTGTGTGTGTGTGTGTGTGTGTGTATGCATGTGTGTGTGTGTGTGTGTGTGTGTGTGTGTGTGTGTGTGCTCTTGGTTGCAGGTATGGAGACATGGTTCCTAACACCATCGCTGGCAAGATCTTTGGCTCCATCTGCTCTCTAAGTGGTGTGCTAGTGATAGCACTTCCTGTTCCTGTCATCGTGTCTAACTTCAGCCGCATTTACCACCAGAATCAGAGAGCTGACAAAATGCGTGCCCAGCAGGTATGAAGCAGGGGGGAGCCAAACTGGGAGATTTCTGCAATGTTTGATGTGTTTATTTACTCTGGGGTCACATAACCCCCAATCCATTAGATGTATTTTATCCATAATGATTTTGTTTTGCCAACTAAGGGCTTCTCTGACTGTGCCACAGATTTTATATAGCTGGACCTCGAGCAACAAATTACTAACAGACTCCTTGTTACACGATGATGCTCCTATTTGGAATATATGTTGGTCTTTCCCTTGTCGTATATTTTAGTCACCTACATAAAAATATGTTATTGCCTGTGCTGTAAACCATTTTTAAATTACTCAAGCGATTGCATTTGATAACACGAGCCCTAAAATATCGGTCATTCTCTTTCATTATCAGTGAAAATGCTTTTCTTACTGTTCTGCGGTCATTAAAATGAACAGTGCTAACTGAGATTTGTTTGCCACCCACAGTAGTGATTTAATAGTGATTTAAAGTGATAGCATTTTGGGAAATGTTACCCTGTCTTGAACAACACACCAAAAGTTAGTTTGATGCAGACCAGGCTACATTAGTTTTAAAGAGCACATACCAGCAGACACAAACCAATAATATTGGTTGTCATGGTTTCCTGAAGCAGGCTGTGTTATACTACCCTTTTGCAGAAAGTGCGTCTCGCCCGGATCCGCTTGGCAAAGAAAGGGACTACCAATGCATTTCTCCAGTACAAAGACGAAGGGGGTCTGCAGGTGAGTGAGAGTGTTAGTGCAGGTATGTGCTTTGATGGACTGAACTGAACTGTGGGGCTCTCTGTGGGCTTTGGAAAATGAAGGGGGCAAACCAGCCACCTGTTATGCTGTAGAGATGGAGGAAAGTGGTAGAGGTTCATGCCCTGCTTCAATTCACTGCCCTAGATGCATGAAGAAACAAACTTCAAAGTCAAAGACAAGCCTGAAAGTTTTTTTTGTTGTTGTTTTTTCACTCTGATTGTAAAGTTCTCCCATATTTTTATCTGGTGCATAAATGGATGGTATTCAAAAAGACAAAAAGGCTAATATAGCATAAAGCCAAAGTAAACAAATTGGCTTTTAGAGTGTAGTATTGCATGAAGTGCATCTGAGTGGGAAGGTTTTGATATGCATTTATAGTTTGGCTTTCTCATTGTGTGAGATGACTCTTGGCAATGCTGTTTTTGATGGAAAATGGACAGTTTGATGCTTTCTCTCATTTCAGACGGCTAATGACTCTAAATGTGTTGCCTCCTTAAACATTATCAAGAAGCTCCAGGAGGTCTGAAAATACCATTTTCGAGTCAGTCTCACTTTGTGTCATGGAGATAAAGCCTGCAGTGTATTATCATTTGTGAGGATTCTGGGAGACAGCTTTGGTGAGGCACCATCATTATCTATGCCTACAACAGGGGCTCACACATGTGCACTAATGGTTGTATCCATGATACCTCCAAAATGAATGGCTGGCCCCAAAGCTGCCAATCTCCCACTGAGAAAATGCGATTAGCCTCTGCTTCCCAAAATCCTCACCATTTTCATCTACCTAAATGCCAACACAGCCTTTCTGTGAAAGCTCTTGCCTGATCAACAGCTTCAAGAATTTATTTATTTATTTAAGAATGGAAAGAGCCTCTAATGGTCCACCAGGACGTACTCAGTCTGCTCTAAGGGTGTGTGAAACATCACACTTCAGACTGGTTGCTGCTTAAAAATTCATCATAAAGGGTCCCCTCAGTTAGAATCAACTAAGTGGGCACCACAAGATTTTGCTGCCACTTAGAGGGAAGTTATGCACATTAAAGCTGAGCTGATGCTTGGACAGTACTGAAAAGCCACTGGGATAGCGGATGGTATGATGTGCTTCCCCTTTCTGCTCAAACATCATTAGCCAAGCGGGCATAAATATGACATGTGATATGATATATGAGAGCTCCAACAAATCAGTTTTTACTTTTTAATTCAAAGTTTATCATGGACTACACATAACGGCACTGATTCCACCATGGGTCTGTGTTTGGTGTAGTGAATGACACACCACCATGGGTCTGTGTTTGGTGTAGTGAATGACAGACCACCATGGGTCTGTGTTTGGTGTAGTGAATGACAGACCACCATGGGTCTGTTTGGTGTAGTGAATGACAGACCACCATGGGTCTGCATTTGGTTGAGGCAGTGGTAACTCAGCGGTTAAGGCACTGAACTAGTGATGAGAAGTTGCCAGTTCAATCCCTACCTCTGCCAAGTTGCCCCTGTTGGGGCCCTTGAGCAAAGGCCCTTAACTTTCAATTGCTCAAGATGTATTCAATCATAACTGTAAGTTGCCTTGGACAAAAGCTTCACCTAAATGCCATAAATGTAACTGTCATAGACTGTCATGGTTCTGTTTCTAGTACAATAATTGCCATTGTTCTGTGTTTGGTATGGTGACTAACATAAACAACCATGGTTCTGTGTCTAGTATGGTGACAAACATAAACAATACCAGTACCTAGCATAAACCATGCACTGATGGCTATAGGAATGTGCGTGACAAAGGTCTAAAGTACTTTACTGACAGTATTAGATAGGCTGAAGTAACTTTATCACACAACCTCTATGAAGTGAAAGCCCAGTTTGCATGGGATAAGAAATATTCGCATAAATTTCAGACATGGCTAGTTGATTAATTCATTTCCACAACACATGAAATCCATGTAATTTAACACCAAAAATTTAGAGATTTTGTGGGTCACAACTACAAAACATTATTACTTCGTGATGTTTTAAGGATACATGATCTATCTTGGATTATTGTGAACCAGGGGACTTGGATTTAGTCTAAATTCCTTACTTGTCTGTAATCCTACACACATTATACACAAAATGTTGATATTTTAAAAAATGCTTATAGTAACAATAACTTTGGTTTGAACATGAGAAGACTACATGTAGTAGAATTGTTCTAAAGCTACTAGAAATGTTGCTCCACTGAACCGGCCCTTAAAAGGCCCTTAGAACTGGCCCTTATCTTATAACACAAGTAAATGCTTCCTCAAGCACTTCCATGATTGAGAAAAATCATGAAAACTCCTTTTCCACAGGATATGATGGAATATTTACTGGCATGGCAATTTGCACAAGATTCAAATTACCTGAGGTTATTTCTACCAGTTCTTTTATAGTAGGTAAAAGGTGCTGGAAGCTTTACTAACACAGGAGTGCACAGTCCATAAAAATGACTGACATGGTTGATTCAGATGGTGGGTAATAATTATATTACCCCATATTCACATGTGAAACTAATCCCATTCGAATAGGGCTTAGCGCTAACACATACTTTGGTTTAGGGAGTGGTTGAAGAACTCTGAAATTACTGTGGAATTTAGCAATATCAACACCCACATTACCCTCACTGAGAAACGACTTGCTTTTAGCTCCCACTAAACTATGCCCTTCTATATCCTTGTTCTGTTTTCTCCCAGAGCACTTCTGGCTTAACATTATTCTACCTTAATAGGCATTAAAGGAAAAAGCCCAGATCTTTTAGGATCATTGTTCCTCCCAGTAGGTTTCTCCCTTGTAATTATTGCTGTAGTGTTGTATTTCCTTGTGCTCTGGGACATGTTCAGTTGTTTAGCTGTATTACTATTGGTGACACATGCCTTCCCCATGGGTAAGAGCTGAAAATGAAGACATACTGGCAGAATTAGACTGTCTTAATGGAAAATTCAAGAATGTTTAAACCTGCAAATAGTGGTATAACATGAGAACATGTTCTAGAAAGTATAACAGTGCTCTGAACCTGAGTGGAATAGTTTTACACTGAGTTGCCAGATTATTAGGTACATCTATCTCCTAGCAGGCTGTGTCAGAAGAGCTTGAACTTATCTGGGCATGGATTCTACACGATGCTGGATGCGTTGTACAGTTGTGTTGCATGATGGATATTTTGCTGCAAACAGTTCAGTCGACTTCATCCCAGAGAGGCGCAATAGGGTTTAGGTCTAGGTACTACGATGAAGCAATGAATGTCCCTGGAACCTTAGCTGAAATGTTCCCGTAACTATTCAGGGACAATTCAGGGACAGTGCTTTGTGACATGGGACTATATTCAGAGTTGGTGACTTAAGTCGGCCGGTTTAGAAGATCGATAAATATGCAATGAGAATGATCTGTATTCAAACTTCTGCTAAGCTGTGGGTTTAACTCGATTTTCAGGGCCACGAAACATAACATAAAACAAATTGCCAGAAAATCACTCGTTTTCCCTAGTCAGATTCTCACTTGAAAACAAAGTAAGGCTTGTTTTGTCTGATTTATACCACCTACAGTAGTAATGTGATGCAGAACAGATTCCTATGGAGCCTGAAAGGGAAGTGAGAGAGTCTGTAGTCTAAGAGCCACATGATCTAGAGGATTTGAATGTGGTCCAGAATGTCTCACCCATCATTGGTAACTGGCTCTTCTCTGGGTTGGTTAACAGTGACACCCATATAACCAGTCCAGCGTCTCATAAACACACTTTCTCTGTAGCTCCACCACCACCTTTGATACAGATAAGGCTTTTGCTTTAACCCAGACGTGGGAGTTAAGGCAGAAGAACATGGAATCAAACGATAAATAAATATGGTAGAAAGAAGAAAGAAAGAAGGGTATTGTAAGCTGTAAAGAAAGTGAAGTAGAAAAGAGATGAACCAAGAAAGCGAAGAAGAAAAAGATGAACTGAGAAAGGGAGATGTTCTGAGTGCTTTTCTGTAATGCAGACCACGCAGTTCTGTGGAATCTTTGTTCAGTTTCTTGTTAACATGTGAAAGTCTTGATAATCCAATATTTGCAATCCCAGAGAGGAGAAGAGAGTGTGTGTGTGTGTGTGTGTGTGTGTGCTCACATTTGTGTGTATTTCCAGCTTGGATCTATAAACCCATTACAAACTGGCTTGCAGTACTATTTATAAATTCTCTCTCTTCTAGTTTATCATTGTTTCATACCTTTTCCTGCTCTTCTGTCTCCTATGCCATCTTTCATGTATACATTTTCCTGGGGTTCATACCTGTGCTGCGGGATTCTCAGTACCTCTGCGGGATTCTCAGTACCTCTGCGGGAATCTGTCTGATGGCATATGCACATGTCGGGTTTTATTGTGAGGATTTATTAGTCTGTATTCAAAGCTTTCAGGAGATATATGCTTTGTAAAGACAGGGTCTGTGAATAAATACCTGTTTTTGAGTACATTAGATCTTTATAAATCTTCACTCTTACCCACTCCAGAAAAGGTCATCTCCATTGGAAGCCTGGTACATATACAGTGGATCACTTGAGCAGATGCATTTTTGAACAATTTGGATTTGGTCCATGTTTTGTGAGGCCTTCTCCACATCAGTGAGGTCCTGATATCTTCAACGCAGCAGAGTTCACCTAGATCTCTTGTCTCTATAGTGAAAGTAGTGTTGTTAATGGTACCAGCTTCATCAGCTTCTCATAACAATGGCGTTGCCACTGACTGATGAGTTAATGCACAGTGAGGATCCAGCGCAAGGGAAACGCTTCTGCTTCTTTTGCTTTGAGAGAGATGCCACAGATGCATTTGCATTTATAATGCACACGATCAGACTGTACTACCAGTGCAATTACAGCTGTGTAGCAGTTCGGTCTACTACAGATCTCTCGATTAGCTGAAAAAGGAACAATGATGAATAGAAATATTTTTTCTCATTCTGTTTTGTTCTGATGTGGCTTTCTCCAGCACTGGTTTGTGGCATTAACAATTGTGCTGAGATATTTGAGGACAAATCGAAACCGCAACACCACAGGATATGTATAATTTTGTATCTAGTTATTTATTTTGGGAGTGTGGTGATCCTGTCTGAGATGCTTGATATTCTGCTAGTGTTTATCTGAGACAATCACAACAGCAACTCTCTTTGTGTTTACCTGGATTTTCACAGGCATTAGGATGATTCTTTTTCTCATTTAGGAAGTGAAATTGCTCCAATCTATGTTTCTGCTCATCTTCTATCCTAATGTGATCTCCCTCTGAACGTCTGTGCCCCTCTTAAAGCTTCACACCACGTCATCCCACAGCCCAGAAGTCCTACAGGAACAACTTCCAAACCGGCAAAAAAACTAAGCTAATTCTTTAGAGGTCTGATTATTGATGGCAAAACGGCGTGCCCTCCAGCGGTTCGTGTTTTCCGCTGACAGGGCACTTCCCATTTCTGCAGAGTGGAAGGTGCTTCTAAGCAGCTGTTTCCCACTCTCTCTGCCAGAGCCGCCCAAAGCACCCATTCCTCGGGCTCTCGGTTAAAGATCCCGGCATACTGCATTAAAGCACTTTCACCTGAAAAACACCATGGAACTTCAAGGCAGATGACATCCAGAAAGCACATGTGGAAGATTTCAGGCCTGATCTGAGAATCTTGTCCTTTATGATGCTATTGATAACCAGTGAATCAGTATTAGCACAGGCGTCTTGATAACAGAGAAGCATATGTAATAGGCAGGCTGTAACAGTGAGTGTATTTTTAAACACATGCATTCTGTTTGACTGCTTTGGAAAATGTCAGCTAATTTTAGCACCTGATATCATGGAAATTGTCCTCTGAAGCATAAAGAGAGATAAGGGAATATTTAAATGGATCAGATCTGGGTGTCTCAAAGCACCTCAGAGCTAGATTATGACCTAAAGTCAGGTTTTTTTTTATTTTTCTGTTATGCCCAAATGGGTGTTGCTTTGAGATGCTCTATGAGTTTGTTTTTCCAGTACCAGTGTACCTGTCTTGTTTACTTGCCTGGTACCTCCACACGACCTTTGTCCTGTGCTCTTGTTTTCAGCATTATGACAGTGACAGTGCTGCTCTGTGCGTGAAGAACAGATCGTCCTTCGAGCATCAACACCATCACCTGTTGCACTGCCTGGAGAAGACTACGGTAAGAGCTTTCCTCTGTTTCATGTGTGAAAGGACGCAAGTCAGTCTTAGATCCAGCTCACGGTTACGAGGGCAGTGGAAAAGGGCCGGCTTTGTTTAATATCAAAAGCTCTCTTTGCTGACATTTGAAAGTGCGATATTGATGATCGGACTGAGATACAGTAGTCTAGATAAATTACTCCGAAAACAGACTGAACTCAAACTGTTTTAAATCAGTGAGAGGTGTTAACTTTTTTTTTACATTTTCAAGATTGTATGTATGTATGTGTGAGTGTGTGTGTGTTTGTTTGTGTGTGTGTGTGCGCACTTATACATACATACACATATATATATATATATTTATACATATATATATATATATATATATACACACACACACACACATACACAATGATTTATACATAGAGAGAAACAGAGGAGAGGTCGTAAAAATTGCAGTCTAGTACACAAAGTTTCCAGAGAAATAGGACATTTTAGACAGAGGTCCTTTAACAATGTGGATGCACTTTGCTTGCACAGCTAATGAAGGACCTCTGTCCGAAATGTCCTGTTTCTCTGGAAACCTTGTGTACTTCACTGCAGTTTTTATTACCTGTACATTTTTTACCTCAGTATACTGCAGCTACTTCCTGGAAACTTCATTAGATATATATTATAAAAGGATATATTATTATTATTCTGTGCGTGGGTGGAGTAAATGAAACAAATCAAAACAAAACAAACCTCAGTGTAAATCAGCCGCGGTTGTCATTGTTATGAGGTTGCAAAAAGTTGTATTATTCAAGAAATATTACTCAGTATTGCTATATTAAGTATCTCAAACTTGTCACATACTCAGGTGAATTTTTACTTGGCATGACCTGGTCTCAAACTGTGGAGTCAAATGGTGGACTTGGACTCAAAACTTGGTGAAAGAACAACTCAAGAACTGCTACCAGAATATTCAGCCTAGATTAGTAGTAGATTCCAGCCAGCCTGGAGCCTTGATGATGTTCTAGACGAGAAGGAAAAAAAAAAAAAAAACAGTGATGCAGTGGGTGTTTCTGTGGGTAGAGGAAGCAGGAGACAAACCAGCTCAGGTGGGTCTAAACTCAGTAACAGTGTGACATCAGGAGAAGATGTGTCTCAGCAGAGAGAGGACAGGATATTAGGCATGGTCAAATACTACAGTGTGTATAATAGGGGGTATGATGGGTAGACTCCAGCTAGGGCAGCACAGCTGAAGGGATAGAAGCAGAAGGAAACACAGACATGAGGTCTTCCTGGAACATTAACACTCCACCGCTCTCAGCCAACAACAACAAAAAACACATCACAACATTTTACTGCATTTTACCCTCAATGCCTATGAACCCCCAGATCTAAACCTTTACTTTTAAGAAGAGAAGTGTTTAACAAAATGTAGCAGTCTTTGTTTTTTTTTTAACATTGACAGTAGGGTTTTATTCCATGTCATGGAAGCTTTGAAGGGGGAAAGGACTTGCCATGTAAGAGTTTTTTTAATTCTAGGTAGAGCCTGGACCTTTTGATTGAAGCAGATGGTACATTATAATAGGCCAAGAATTTGCTAAGATACTGTGGGGTCTACACAGTTCAGCGACTCGTACGTCATTAGAAGTGTTTTGTAATCAACACAAACTTTTACTGAGCACCAGCACCTGTGTAGCTAAGGTAAGAGTAATATGATAAAATGGTACAGTTCTAGTAAAAACTCTGGCTACTGCATTTCAAACTAACTAGCTTGTTTATGCACTTGGGCATTACAGTAGTCCAGAATGGAACTGATCAGGAAAACGTAAATCAGAAACATGTTTAGGTTTTGCCAATGTATTTTATGCCTTGTCATATCACTGTAAAAAAAAAAAAAAAAAAAAAAACTAAAACCATTGTAGCTGGGGGACATAAGTGGGTTTTTTTATCACAGGCAACAGTCTATAAAGAGGTGAATTTATGATGTCGTCTGAACTGAAATCTAAATTTGTAGGTGGACAGTAGCACTGGGTTGTCTATAAAACCAGCAGGGTTAACTGGGAGAGGAAAGGTAGAGGGATGTTAATGAAATGGAAGCACATTAACTCTTTTCCAGTCCGCACCAAGGAATGGTAGGCAGATGATTAAATGTTAACTTGTGAATGTGAGCTGCTCAATAATGTAACTGCAAGTTAAGTAAGGTACTCCTTCACTGGACTGGAATCTTTGTAGTAATGGTTTCGTGTCCCTTTCCCTATAATTTGGTCAAGATCTTTAAAACATGGGCAAGAAACAGGGGAATATGCTGAAAAAGAAAATGAAATTTGGGTAAAATATTCATTATAATTGCATTCATTCTAACTACCAAGGTCAGTAGCAGACCCTGTCTCCTCTAAAAGTCAAATTTAGTTTGGGCTGTTTGAGAAAAAATTGCAGACTGGAGTGATGGCAGAGTTTGAGTTTCCCAAGTACACTGATTCCCATGTACTTGAATCCATCTCTGCTAAGTTGGATTGGCTTGTCAAAGCTGTAAAGTCAGTGTTGATGGAATAGAATTCACTCTTAAAGAAGTTCACCTTATATCCAGAAACATTTTCTATATATAGAAAATATAACGGGAACATTACAGATAGGACTAGACATGTACATTTATGCAATTTCCCTCTGGGATCAATAAAGTATTTCTGAATCTGAATCTTAATCTGTACAGCAAAAGGTCATCAGCAGAGAGTGACGATTTACATTCGACACAATTTCTAAATAAATTATAATTATCATTTCTAATAATTCCATGTAGAGAGGGATCTACGTGCCACAGTTAACTTAAACAACAAAGGGATGATGGGATGTCCTGGCAGTGTGGCACGCTTTGGTCTGAAGTAACACAACCTTTTATCATTAGTGCAGGTCTCAGGTCAAAGAAGATGCATGTAAAAGCTGTGTCCAAGACATGTTTTTTATCTAATCCAACTATGTGAAACAGCAAAGATCTTTTCAATGTCTAATGAACTAATAAACTCTTGAGAGAATGCAGAGAATTTGGAGTAAATTTCATTAAAAAAAGATATTCTATGGTAAAAAAAAAAAAATTGTCTCCCATTTATGAAGTGAGTTTGTTTATTGGATATGACACTTGGAAGAACATTTTTTAAACGCGCTACACTTTAGCAAATATTTGAAATTGAGGTTTTGCACAGAGGAAGCCATCTCTTTCATCTCTAGGGGAGTTTCTTAACTGTACAAATTTGAGAAAAACCATTTAAAGGTAGGCTTAACTTTTGCTGGATCAACTCACCTATCTCATGTTAGATCTGTGATAAAGTGTGAGGCTGGTCTATTGCTTCAGCTGGTGAGATAACAGCCAGTTTGCCTTGTCTGCATATTCAAAAAGAGCCACATGTGATGCCACACCATCAGCCTCATGTGTTGTTATAAGATTAAACACAAACTGAAGGTCCAAACCACATTTGAGCAAAGCAGTGAATGGGTTAGTGGGATACTGATGGCCTATACTGTGAATGTTAGTGGAGAGAAGAACTCTACTCTGTTGGAATTTGCAACAGTGTGCCAGTAGTAATAAAGTATCTATCCATTTCATTAGCTCAAAACTTTGTGACTGACATGTAGATTCTATGACTAAGTAAGCTTGCAACCCCTCTGGTGTTGGAATTAAACCGATGAGCACTTGAGTCTGGGCTCTGCCTTAAATGAGTTTTCTGTAGGTAAACAATATCAAAGTTAAGATTCTTTACAATAGGGAAGCTAAAAGCTAATTTGATTTAAGGCTTTAGAAAAGTGCATCTCAACCACAGTCTGACCAAAAGCACCTGGAACATGGTGACTGCATGTTATAGACCTGAAAACATAACTGCACTGACGTAAACCAGTATAAATAGGACGTGACTCATGAACTTAATTATACTTAACAAAGAAGCACAGAGAAAATTGAAAATGTCAGAGTGTTTTACAAGACTAGTATGGTGATTATAAACATATCCAGCATGGTTTAACTGCACGACTATGATAGAGTTTATAGTTTATGAGTCTCTATATACAGCTGTATCTATGGGGGGAGAACACCCATTCCTCATACTCCAAAAAAAAAGAAAGAAGTTACAACATGAATTAGATTTTTTTTTTTATTTATGGTGTTGAATAGAACTTGCATTTCTGTGGTCTCTGTTTTGGCTCAGGTTGGCTTTCCAATCCCAGCTTGGGCTTGATCCCCTTAGTTTTGGTCTCAACCTGAATAGCCAAAGGTCTAAGTCTGGATGTGAGATTTCCTGAGAGCATGTCAATCAGCCTTAAGAACTGCTTCACCAGCACGTTCTTTATCCTTCCACAGAACCACGAGTTCACTGACGAGCTCACATACAGCGAGATGTGCATGACGGAGTCAGTGGGCTACCGCACCAGTCGAAGCACTTCCGTGTCCAGCCAGCAGGGGGTGTCCTCGTCCTGCTGCCCGCGCAGAGCCAAGCGAAGAGCCATCCGCTTGGCCAACTCCACTGTGTCGGTCAGTCGTGGCAGCATCCAGGAGCTGGACACCCTGCCTGTGCAGAAGTGCTCGGCCATCCCCCAGAGGTGCCATCAACACTGCACTCTCTCTCGTACATATTTAGACCTTTGTACACACATAAGGTAACATACACGGAGGGTTACTGCTAACACATACAGAGGGTTACTGCTAACACATACGGAGGGTTACTGCTAACACATACGGAGGGTTACTGCTAACACATACAGAGGGTTACTGCTAACACATACAGAGGGTTACTGCTAACACATACAGAGGGTTA
>JAOYMR010000021.1:7908714-7921826 GCA_025802075.1 Tenebrosternarchus preto
GCTAACACATACGGAGGGTTACTGCTAACACATACGGAGGGTTACTGCTAACACATACGGAGGGTTACTGCTAACACATACGGAGGGTTACTGCTAACACGTATAGAGTGTGTTACTGCTAACACGCAGGGTTACTGCCAACACATACAGAGGGTTATTTTTGCTTATTCAAATGTTACATTTCTGGTGTATTTCCCGATTCACTCAGTTTATGTTTATTGTAACTAATGGAAAAAATTTGCAACATTGCTGCACAACTCTCATTAGCTCCACCACCACTGATGTAAAAGGAGATTTATGGAAGAGATTTATCTTTAAATATTTACATTGTTTAAATAAATAAATGTAATATATGTTTTTTACAATCTTAAAGACATTTTAATGTCTATGCTTGCATTTGTCTTTAGGACAAATATAAATAGTGGAAGGTATGTAATAAAAATACTTTTGAAATTTAATACATTTTTAAATGTCCATCAAAAAACAGTGGTCATTCATAACTTTTGACTGGTAGCATAAGTTGATTTGTTTATTTAAAAATGTAAAAAGTCATACATCAACTGTGTTTGTTTAGTTCAGTTTTTATCATGTGCAGTTCTGATTGGTAATGAAGCTCTATGGCTTCAATTTGGATCTTTGCTGTCTGTGTGTGTACATTTATTTTCATTTTAAAATAGGACTAGCTTGAGAACTACTGACATCACTGTACAAGTGTCATAATGCACAATGTAGTGACACCCCCTAGTGATAAATCACTGTAGTGTCAGAATAATAAGCTAATTCTAACGTGCTAGACAGATCCTTCCTGATACAAGGCATAATATATGGCTCGGCAGTAAAATATGAAATCACGTTAGCAAGATCATGCTATTTAAATCTAAACTCATGAAACTTTCAGTAATTAATGCTAAATGACAATCCAAAGCTAAAGTAATTTGATGGCATTATCATTGAAACCGGCATAGATAAAAATGAATAAAAACAAAAAATGCTGTACCATCAAAAATTAATATGATTTATCAAAAATTAGTATACACATACCAAATGTGAAATCTTGTTTGCTCAAACACTGGCTCATTTTGTAACCAAAAGATGGAACATTACTGAAACTGTCAAAGTGTATTGATTTGTCCAGGTTCAGGAATATTACAGAATGTTTTGTGTGTGTGTGTGTGTGTGTGTTTTCCTTTGAACAGTCGCTCCAGTCTCAACGCCAGGACAGAGGAGCTGAAACTGAACTGTGAGCAGCGTGATTTCACTGCAGCCATTATCAGCATCCCCACACCTCCGGCCAACACTCCCGATGAAAGCCTGCCCCCCTCACCCACCAGGCCGGATTACCTGCGCAATGCCCGTGCCACCTCCCACACCCAGGAAGCCGTCAAGATCTCCTCCTTATAACCTCCTTTGAGCATGCAGCCTAGGCCCCATGGCGCACGGGGGAGGAGGACGTTCCCTGCCGGACGTACTGAAACCACAAAAACAACATCTGGAGATACAGCACATCCTTTGTCAACAGCACCCAGCTATGGCCTACTCCCAGGCGTCCAGCCCCCTCCCCCCCCCACCCCAACAACCAGAGGTTCTGAGGAGATGAAGGTCTAAAAAGAACTGAGATTTGTGCTGGAGCAGATTAATGTCAGGCTTTTTTTAATGTCTGTTTATGTGACTGGTATTCCTTTCCAAGACCTTTGTTGCTGTTTCTGTCTTTCCTTGAAGAGGATTCGCAGAAGGAGAAATAGAATATTCCACAAGGAGTTTTTTGAGAAAAACAAGACTGGATGGACTGGATGGTCATCTTGTACTGTCAAATGATAAATGATATACACAGAAATAGAGGAACTGAAGATCTTTTACTCTACCAGATATGCAACGTTTAAACCAGTAGGAATTACACTTGTTTATTGTGTATGTTTATTGTGTATTCAATTGCAGGGGGAGATTATAAAGAGAATGAACACAGAATTATATTCCTATATAGATACATCTTTATGTCTTCTTAGAGAGACATTCAAATACTCTGATCTGCAATAGAAACATTTACAAAAATGTATGGAAATCATGGTCAAGACTGTGGATAGTATATATGTATCATAATTTGTGTCATACTTCACATGCATCTTCCAAACTTCAAAAAAAAAAGGAAAAAAAAAGAGAAATATGAGGGAGAGAGCTGTCAGTCCTACCCTACTAAGACATGCATGCTGGGGTACTGTAAATCACAGACAGTGGAGCAGCTGTGAGGCTATTCCCACCTATTTTTTGCATGGTAATTCCTTTCTGTTTTGTTTGGTCCTCTTTTATTTCCAGACATCAGTGAAAAAAATATAAAATATTATTGATCAAAACAAACAAAAAAAAGTGCTCAGTAACTTTAAAAAAAAAAAAAATCAGGCATGTTTTTTGGCAGAAATCTTTAGTCGGATGTCCAAGGGGCGTGTGTGTGGGTCGCTGTGGGTTAAAGCAGTGGTGTGAGTGAGGCTGGTGGATAAGACTTGTGCACACTGATCACAAATATGCATGGATACCGTTGTAGGTATTTTATTTTATTTTTACATGTTTGCTCCTTTTGGAAGTAAAGAGGAGAGTGGGGTTTTTTTCAGAATTTGACTGTGTTATTATGAACAGAGGTGAAAAAAGAGATTGATCTGTCCTTTAGTACACTCATAACCTAAGAGCATTGTAAAGATAATTTAAGTTTATGTAATACTGTTATAAGAATGATTTAAGTTTCTCAGTTGGGCTCATAATTCAGTGTATTATTTTAACATTATGTCCATCAGTGCAGCCAGACTTTTAATTTATCTTCAGGCTCATGTAAAAGTTCATGATTTACTGGTCCTCCACGTACAGCACTGAAACTGGCAATAAAAATGTCATTATTTTAGTAAAAAGCAAAAGAAAGATACTAATTTTTGTTAAAAAAAAAATACAAACTTGCACTTGACTGTGATGACAAATGTATGTAACTGTTTACAGTTTCAAAGTTATTTGTATCTTTGCTAGCTTGATTGTTTTTGTTTTTCCATCTAGTACATGTAGTATTGATCTTGAAGCTGGTCAGACACCTGCCTTCATATCAGCACACAGAGACTGAAACAGCTCCTGGTAGGAGGATGAACGAGAGAGAGAGAGCTAGTTATGATAAGCACAGAGGTGTGTAGTCTATTCCACAAATAAAGAGAATAGAATTCAGCAACTGGAATGTCTGTTGACTCTTTCACAGTACTGATCATGAGTTTGCAATGCTACAACATTGTGACGCTGATCAAATAGGTATTTCAGACCATTCAAACAACTGGTTGCATTTTTAAGAGTCCATGACTATTCTCTAAGAGATTATTGTTCCCTAAAAGCAGAGTATCTTAAGAAAATGAGTGAGTGAGTGAGAGAGTGAGTGTGTGAGTGAGTGAGTTGGTGGTTTTTCATCTGGTGACATGGTATTTATAACTAGTTTCTTTCTTCCTAGTATATTGTCAAGTCCAACATGTTGGTTACCCTATTGGGATAAACTAACCAATTCCCCTACTGTAGTATAATTTGTTTATCAGTAAGGTACTTGTTTTCTTTAAATGTAAGTGACACCATCAAGCAAGTATTCAAATTTGCATTGCTGGTAGAAGCCGATTTATCTCAAGCCTAAGGAAATACTGACTGATCTGCAAGACTAATTTTACTTCTAGTAGTTACCATAGTAACAGGTCTACTGTACAGTCCACAATATGTTTTATCTTAAACAGGTTGTTGGAATTGCTGCCAAAAACATTGCACAGGTAAAGCTAAAGATAGGAGCAGTACTTACTGTTTTAATTCATTCAGACAGTTTGGTGTGGTTTAATTGTGCCTTCCCTGTTGTGGGTTCAGCTACAAACACTGAAGTATTTACAGATAGTTTTCTTCTGGGATTGATGGACTGGAGAAGAACGACGGCCCTTATAATCACCAGCACTTCTGAAGTTCTCCCATGCAGACAGGGGAAAAAAGGAAATCAATACACATTTCTCTTTTTGTTATAGGAACCAGTGGCTGTGACAAGGTGCAGACTCTACACAGAATGACATGTCTGGCCATTTCACCTGGCTTTGCATGCTTGACTTTTTTATTTTAATCTGTTTGGATTGGGATTCTGGACACAGATTAAACTCTCAGATTTTAGTTTTTAACCTCCATCTATTCATAGCTGGCATTGTTTCTCTATTGCATTTTTCCACTGTGGTTCAGAACTAGACCAGTTCTTCTTCTCCATTACATGACGCTACCAGCCAGACACCTGATTGGGTAAGGCTTCCTGTTGCCTCTTGCCTAGTGGGTGTGGCTTCCTGCTCCCTCTGACAGGTGGGTGTGGCTACCTGTTGCCTCTGCCTAGTGGATATGGCTTCTTTTTTCTTCTACCAGGTGGGTATGACTTCCTGTTGCCTCTGTCAGTTGGGTGTGGCTTCCTGTCCTAATGACCAATACAAATCTTGTCTGTGGATTTGTTTTGGATAATGCTCCGAGTAGGAGTAGCCCTGTAATCTGTATGTAGGATTAGTCCTCTCTATTCCTAGTCTCAGCACTAGCCTAATTTCAACTCATTTCATCTCATTTCAGCCATACACTAACCTAATCTTGACCTTTTTAACCCCGTCTTAACCACTGTAAGATAACAGTCAAAATGACATAACAGAAAAAGGGCCACTTCCATCAATGAGCTCTGCTCTTTTTTTGGAAACATCACTGAGATGTTCCCAGGGAGGAGCTGTCAAGGGTTTGTGGATAGTGACAGGCTGTCTGGGACTGTAGTTCCCCTCACATGCTTTTATAAATAACCCATGTAAGATCAGGTGTTGGCAAAGTGCTGCACTCTTTACACCACAGTACAATTGCACACAAAATCTCCAGCAGAGGTCGGTTGAGTAATTGCAATTTGGCAGATATTTTTAATTCTGTAAGTTTGCAAGTAATATATCAGTCATATATGTTATTTGGAAGCAAACCTTTGCAATTTGCAAGCATGTCTTCTTCTTGCATTTATCTCACTCTCTTTCCATTACTATCTGTTTATCAGTACATCTGTCTCTATGTAGGCTAAACCACAAAACCTATTTCTCATCATCTTTGCACTATGAAAACATCAAGTTATCATTTCCTCAAAGTTGTACATGCATTGCCAGATCGGTGAAAAATGGCGTGTGATTTGAAAGCCACATCGTGGTGTCTACAAGAAGATGAAGGAGTTTTAATGAGGTTAGTGGTCTCACCCACACACCCACACACACACACACACACATCTGCAAGCAGGGACAGAGTTACCTGAAGCACTTGAAACATGCCAGTCACTTTTCATATGGCTGCACCCATACAGAAGCTGGTAAGATCACTACAGCCCAACCAGCAGAAAACTGGCTGATGGGTGGAGTGTTGTGTTGCCCGCAGAGACCAGGGCACTGTGGCATGTATTCTCTGTGCCCCCAACAGAGAGGCAATCATTTACTGAGATGTTGGAGTAATAGACGTATTTTGTAATTATTTCACTGATCGAAACCCGTTTTTTTATTAATGTCATTTTTAATATGCAGCAGTTATTAGAATAGTGGTGCCTGTTTTTAAAATATTTTTAATCTTTTTTAATAATAATAATAATAATAATAATAATAATGCTACAGAATCATTAGATGTATATTTGAATGGCAGTTACTTTTCATTTTAACGTAAGCAGAAATATAATAATAATAATAATAATAATAATAATAATAATAGAATTTAATTTATAAGCGCCTTTCAGGACACACAAGGACACTTTACAAGGAAGATAAAAACATTAAAGAAGAAAAAAGCAAGTGATAAAAGAAACATACATATATATACACACACACATACATACAAACATATACATGAATAAATGAACCTACATATTTGAGAAGGCAGTACTAAAAAGATAAGTTAATAATATAAATATAAATATAAAAATATAAATATATAAATATAATGGGCTTCTTAAATACTCCCATTATATTTTAGCAAGATCATCTCCATTTTCAATCAAATGCTTGTGCTTTGTGTCACCACTGGAAAGTACAAAAAAATACAACAACATATAAAAGCTCATAGATGTAATTGGAATGTGTTTGGAGAAAGGTTTTCAACACATGTGTGATTGTCTGATTACCTGCATGGGTCCAGGAGATGCAGGAGCTCCAAGGCTTTGGTGCTAAACACATGAATACTCTGCACCTCCCACAGACGAGAGGTGGGCATGTGGTGTCCTGCAGAGGCCAGCGATCAAGGAGCGAGGAGCGCAGTGTTCTGGATGAGAAGAATTCACACAGTAGCTGAGAGAGGGAAAAGAAACCCCTCTGATTTCTGTTACAGTTGTGTAGTAACAAGTGTGATGCTGCTGTAACACTGAGGATTATGCCATCTGCTTACAGCTCGGTTAAGTGAACTGCTCAGTAATACAGTCACAGCATGTGGTACTACTTGTTTAAGTATTTTAAGTATCTAACTTGTTTAAGATTCTACCCGACAATTTGCTTTTGTTCACTTTGTTGACTTTCACAAAACGTAGCCCTTCCTTTCAACCTTCCTTGACTGTATTAACCTTTTCCTTGAATATTTTTTATGTAGAAGGCAGGCATAATAATTTGTTAGTTGATTAATTAACAAACTTATTCTTATACATCAACCTTAAAACCTTGCATGTGGATAATGACTTAATACCTTGCATATATCATGTGAGATATATTCTGGTATGTTATAAAAACTTTATGTTGAAATGGAGGGTGTAGTCATAGTGGATTGTTAGTGTGTGACATCATACAGGCCTTATAAACAGGTGAATGAGTTTTCAGAAATCAATCATTGTCTTTTCTCCCCAGTAGCCATGTGGTTCATGCTCATTTACTTACAAGTACCAGCTCTACAAGGCAAGTAATCCCTTTTGTATTTTTATAATGAACATTTTTTACAACTGTGAATAATTTTCTCTATCCAAAAAAAACCAAAAAAAAAACCAAAAAACAAAAATACCAAATATAATAATTACTTGAAAACAATTGAGAGTTTCACATTTTCAAATTGGAGGATGAATTAGAGGACTTCCATTTAATATTATCTATCTATCTATCTATCTATCTATTAGTACTATAATAATTATGGATATATTTACATAAAAAGCTATTATTTTTAATATTTTAGTATATTATTTTATTATGTTATTGTTAATGTTGTATATCAGAAATATCCAGTGTAAGCAACATAGTGTTTTGCTCACATGGCATGATTTGTAACTTATTTGTATTTGCTGAACTGAGCTAATAACGGGCTTTGCTAAACTGACAATTCATCACATTTTCTATCTTGTTGTGTTTTTTACAGTTCATAATTAAAGTTCACACAATGAAATTATGTACTAACCCATCTCCAACATAATCTAACAAGTCCAATTATGCAATGATCTATTTGTTAATAAGTTATTTAAAGAATTTAAAGAGATTAAAGAAATCTATAAACATCCTGGTGGCAAGGCCAAATGCCAGCCTAAATGCAATTATTTATGAATATTTTTAAATGTTCATTCATTTATTCATTCATTCAAATACATATATAGGTATGCATGTATTTATTTATTTGCACAAATTAAATACTAAAATACAGTCATTGTGAACATGTTACTAACATTTGTTATGACTATTTGTTGTGACATGCTTTCCTCACGAGATTTCAGAAAATCTTTCCTACTTGGTTTTAACTTTGGTGCAAACTTTTTGTCCCCAGTTAACGACATCAAATTCATGTAAATATAATTTTAATGAACCAATAATAAATTGTATCATTACATAAACAACATGCAAAATATCCAAAAAGTTTAAATGATTTATTAATGAAGATCACATTTAAATGATTTATACGAGTTCCGACACACACAAGTTCAAAAGATTTTTTGGCAACGTTTTCATTTTTTTAAATAATAGTGAATGCTGCAAAACTACAACATATTAAATATGTCATTATGCAGTGATGTGTTAAACAACTTCAAAATATTTCTGTTAAAATTATATTTAAAAGATTTTTTTGCAAATTTTGCAAATAAAATTTCATATTTGTCTTAGAAACAAAGGTAGGAAAAAGAGTCTTTAAAATACATACATTGAATGAGGTTTATACTAATGTATATATGGTATATACTAGTATAAATGCTCTATGTTTGGTAGTGTATTTACATTCATAAATTGATCAATATAATTTGAATTTTTTTCTGTTTTCTTTGTGTGTGTGTGTGTGTGCGCATGTAACTAAAAAAAAGAAAAAATTGAAAAAAACGAATATTTTTTTAAAAGTTCATAAAAGTAATTAAAAGTAATTTAGTGTGCATTAGTGTGCATTTAGCTATGCATCACTTTTAGTATAATTGTACAAAAGGAGCAATAATAATAATAATAATAATAATTATTATTATTATTATTATTATTATTATTATTATAATGATTATGATGTTGGTGATGAAGATAATAATAATAATAATAATAATAATAATAATAATAATAATAATAATAATAATAACCTATACCAGTGTAAATGGTACAAGCAGTTTGTATAAGCACTATGTGATTAATTTTATTCTTTGTGCACTTATGTGCTGTGACTGTTTTCCCTGTTCTGTGCAGTCAGGTTTCAGGCAGGGCTGTGGTTTAACTGAAACTTCTGTAGGGTGAAGGGAATGTATCTCTAAATCAGCACTGATATGCGATTTTAACCCAAGCAGAGAACCAAAAGCACAAGCAGATAAGATGCAAAAGAGCTTCAGCAGAATGTCTGGTTAACCATTTCACAGCTTTCTGTGTTCACTCATAGCCATATTGAACACTATGTAGTCAAATTCTCACACGCTCTGGCACTTGCACTTTGCATCCTGGCATATGGTCATTAACAGTTATCAAAAACTACTATGTAATTATAATAAGAAATATAATTTATGAAACATTTCTATTTGTGTGGATTTTAATTTTGAGTCATTTAATATTCATGGTACTTACAGATATGATTTACAGGTGCACAGATTGTAGTTGGTGTGCAGTTAAGTATTTCCCAGCTCCAACACACCTGACTCTCTCTACATCAGTTCATGTGTACGTTACTAGATGACTGTTATTATTAGCGTTATGGGGGACGAGGTTTCAGTCTGACACGTCATGTTGAACCCTTCAGCAGCATGGGAGAGGATTGCTTTAAGGGGTTCGGCCAGCCCGTGTCAGGGCCGTCTGGAGGTGTACTACCAGAACCAGTGGGGCTTGGTGGGCTTCCATGAGTGGAACCACAAAAATGGCGAGGTGGTGTGCAAGTCCCTGGGCTGTGGTTCGCACAAGATGTCTGGCTATGCTGAATACAGGTACCCCCCGAACCAAGCCATGGTCTTTTGGATGGACCACGTTAGGTGCAGCGGAAAGGAGGAGAGCCTTTGGAAATGCAAATTTATTGAGTGGAATGTCACCCAATGGCAGATGAACAATTTCGTCGTGGTTGAATGCACAGGTATGAGTGACGTGTTAAGGCATCTTCTTGGAGCTCCAAAAGCACAGCTGTCTTGGCTTGAATTAAAGCAAACCTGCAGGTCACAGACCCTGAGGTGATTCAGTACAGAACACCCATGCAGTCAAAAACAGGAAGAATTTAGAATGTAATTGTTTTATGTAAAAAATTTAACATTGCATTGCATATTACTTTGAGAAATATATTAGACTTATATAACATGCTATTTGGCCCATTCTTGTCACATTTTGACATTAATCAATAATAAACAATAGACCTGCCTAATCAATGATATGTATTCAAGGATGCATCACTCTGAATCTAAAAGAAGACTAAAAGCTCTTAACAAAGTTAAAATGCACACAGTTGCAGAAAAATAGTTTTTCTCTGGTTGTGTTGGTTTCCCCCTCCCCAGGGAATATTATTCTGAGTTTGAATCACAATGGAAGGAACAACATGTGTGCTGGAGTTGTTCAGTTTCAAGGACCAAATTTCACAGCCACTGTGTGTAACAGAGACTGGGGTAAGTGTACCATTCATCATTAAAGGAATCTGAATTTTCCCACAGGGTGCAGAGCATCTTCCACACAGTACCGGTGGTAGTGGTCTTGTAGCATCCTTGTTGCTTGTGAACTTCTGTCATTGCATTAACAGTAACCATGCTGCCAACAGTGGCAGAGGGTTGAGTTTTAACCAGGAAAATGTGTACCTGGCTCAGATGCAAACAAAGCAGACATGGTGTGCAGAGAGCTTCAGTGTGGAAGCCATCACAAGATCCCCAAAGGTGGAACGTTTCTGGGAGACCGAGCATCGCACTACGTTCCCCTCAGCTGTGACAACGAGAAGTTCTCGTGGCAGTGTGTGAACTGGGTATCGCCAAAGCCAAACACGTGCCATGAAGAAGCCAACGTCATCTGCTCGGGTAAGACCTTAGGTTTCTGTCCAGTCCACATTCTCCTGCACTGGTGACAGCTTTCACACTTCATGAAATACAAGTCTGCATTCTTCGCGCCTTTCATTACAGAATTTTATAGTCACATTGTCTGCAGCTCATATTTTGTCTTTCAGCTGATTATGCGATGCTGGTTAGGTCTATGCCCTTGAACTAGAACTTGATATAGAGTAGATTCACCCAAAATAAGAACTCTTTTAGTGTCTTCTACCTGGATATTTTTTTAACATATCATGGGATTCACCTTTATATTTATTTGTTGATGTATAATTAAAGCTGTTTCAAGGCATGTCGTGATTCTAATCAAATTCGATTCAACAGATTATGTCAGAGTCCGTCTGCGTGGTGGCACCGATGTTTGCAATGGAACGCTGGAGAAGTATAAAAGCCCCGGGTGGGACCTTGTACCATATACAGCGGACAGCTACAAAATGGCTGAAGACATATGCTCTAAGCTGATGTGTGGTAAATCTGTCAGTTTGAAACCGCATAATGAATTCAAGAACATCTGGCTTACATGCTCAGGTAAGCTGTACAGGTCGAGGAAACCGTCCTTGAGATGCTTAACCGTGAAACAATGCTAACAGCCGGCATCGGCGCTAGCACAATAACTGTCACGTGTACACTGGTTGGCTGTAGTTCCTGATGTGACTACTGTACTTAAAGGTGGATAGAGCAACCTAAAACAATACTCAGGTATAAGTATTTTAATTGTTATTTTAATAAAGTATGAATTTAAGGAGAAGTAAAAGTAGGTCACGTAATTAAAAGTTAAAAAAAAATGTATATGCAAAATTTAAAAAAATCAAATAAGCCACTGAATTAAGTATACAGTTGCAATGCAGGGTAATTCCTGAATCACTGAACAGTGTCTTACTGCTCTATTTTTGTGACACTTTTTAAATCTAAAAATAAGTTAATGATCAAATTAAATGTATGACAAATGCAAATCACAAACAGAACAAAGGAATACATTTAAGCGCAAGAAAGTCTACCTGAAATAAGCATGAATTGATAAATGTTCTCAGAGTGAACGTAAATATTCTTTCAAGTGCACATGAATATAGCTATTCTGATTCAATTATTTTTATTAATATAAAAATCTATTAATAGCTATTGTTAATTTTTTCCTTGATGTAAAAAATAAAATTCTATTAAGTAAATAGGTAAGGCGAACAAGGTTAAAGATGCGACATAAGTGGAAAATATTTTTTAACAATTATACGATTTTAATTTAGCTGACTGATGGGAAATGCTATTTTAAGTTTAAACTAAATTTCTTTTTTCAATATCGCGACTTTCAGATCGTATTAAAGTGGAGTTGGTGAGTCCGCAGCAGATCTCGCGGTGTGACGGGGATGTCTACGTCAGTATAAACGCTTCTCGCCGCGCGGTGTGCTCTGAAGGCATGAACGAGGAGGAACTCCAAAGAATGGGGCAAGTGGTGTGTCGGGAACTCCGCTGCGAGAAATTGCTTGTAGCGAGCAAAGGAAACCAAGGAGATAGGCGCTTACTCAGTCACGTGGACTGCCACGGGAACGAGGACTCGTTGTGGGAGTGCCTAGCCAAATACAATACTGGTCCTTCTTGTAAAACCGTCAAAGTCAGTTGCACAGGTAACACGAATAGTCACTGATTTATCACAAATAAAAACATATATAGAAATAGAGAAAGACATGGAAAAAGACAGCAGGAAAATCCATAAAAGTTAAAGCATCACTGAAATAAATAATGGATGTACAATTCTATTTTAATCTTTGTCACTTATTAACTCTATTCTGCGCATTGGATCCATCCATTTGTTTTATGTTCCTTCACCAGAGTCCTATTTAGCATTATAAAACTTTTGTCCAATTTAGTATTTAGTAGCTTTAGGCTAAGCTAATCTAATTACATCTTAGACTCACATACAGAAGAAAACGCTAACTTGTTAAATAACCCATATTACACTGCACTCAAACCGTGAATCCTCGCAATGGCAGGCAGCGTGGACGTGCGTCTTAAAGATGGGCTGGACAGATGCTCGGGCCGACTGGAGATGCAGTACGGGGGGTCGTGGTGGAGCGTTACAGAAACACCAGACTGGAGGAGCAACACCTCAGACGTGGTGTGTGGCCATCTTAACTGCGGGAAATCCTTCATTACTGAAGCGAACCTCTTCGTCAACGGGAAACTCCCAGTGCTGAAATGGAAACTGCATTGCGAGAACTCATCTACCCACATCTCACGGTGCTTCATGAACGACGGACAACCGGAATTTAAAAAGACCGTCAATATCATCTGCACAAGTGTGTGATTTAATTAAAAAGCATGTCTACAGGCTAATGATTTTGTTACAATATTAAATATGAAATTAAAAACATTTGATGCAAAAATTAGTAGTAGGCTATTGCATGGACCATCAAAATGTAACTAAAGAAACAATTTTATTAATATAAAGAGTTAAAAGATCAATCCACATTTTAAGATACGTACTCAATGAGACATTTTTATCACTAAACGTAGCAAAAAAATATTTATGAAAGTGGGGGGGGGGGGGGGTGTTAAAAATTATTTTAAAAAATGTTTATAAAATAATATTTATTCCCACCAAATATATATAAAAAAATTTTTGTGTATTACAAAAAATAAACAAAAGAGATAGTCGCACCGA
>JAOYMR010000021.1:7933870-7947312 GCA_025802075.1 Tenebrosternarchus preto
ATTTCATATTTTTCAAATATTGGCTGAATATTTCACTAACATAACAAGAAAAATAATAAAAGAACAAAAGCTTAGAAAAGTTCCTGTATTTGGTCCACTCAAAAATCATTTATATAACCATCATTATAAAGAGTATTTATGGGAGCTGATAAAGATGCCTTATGTATTTATAAAGAGCATTTATAAAGTTATTTTTGTAAATCATGCTCTGCATGTATTTTTAACCCTACAGATACATGTTCCACGTGGTTTGCATATAATTGCCTGGTAATGCCAACGCCAGTAGATCTTCGAGAAAACACAATCAGAGCATGGATAGATAGATCGGTTTCAGATGTAACATTAAGTCTAAAAATGAACCAACGACCTTGGTGTCTCCAGCACCAGGTCTACCTGGTGAGCTACAGGAAGACCTGATGACTGGCAACCACCAGGCGACTTCCTGGCAAGCGCCTGGCAATTGGTGCCTGGCCCACCTGCCTTTTGCTTGGCTGTTCTTTTAAAATATGAGGGCTAAAAAAGTGTAACACCAGAGTACATCCTGAAATCACTTTATATATCAAATTTAGCCTGAAAGCAGCAAGCAGGCAATGGATATGGATATACAGTTTGCTAAGTAGACAGATAATCTCTCATATACACCTGCTTGCCCTCACAAACTGGACGTTGTAATAAAAACACAGTATATGACATTTACACACAAATTCTTTGTCCTCTTCAACCTGTCATCTCATTTAAAACGATGTCCATAGGACGAACAGTATTGGCAGTGTTGGCAGCACGTCTGGCCCAGCTGGCATTGCTACTGGTGTGAAATAGCTGAATGACTTATATCACACACACAGCATGTGGATTGGTGTAATAGGAAGCTCTTGGCTATGAGACAGAGGGCCCAGTTGTGGTAATTTTCCATAACAAAGCATAACACAGAAGATTTATTCCTAGCAGACTGTGCCATTATCAGTCAAACAGGATCCGTGCTCTCAGCAGCCTTGGGATCGCGACTGCTGCATCTGTCACAAGGCCTGCTGGGAGATCAGGCACAGTGATGTCATGTGGAAGGATAACCAGTTGTGCTTTAGTCTTGGTATTCTGTTCTTCACACATTATGTGTAACACATTGAACTGTAGGGGGATTTGTGTGATGTCATTTCAGCTGTTGTTTTAAATTCACTCAACAAGAGCGAAAAAGTAGCCTTTTTTATGTGTGGCTATAGTTTAGGACTATAGTTTAGGACTATAGTTTAGGACTTGCTGCTAGGACGGAGCGGAAGGTGAGGCTGTAGGAAACATTATGTTTAATGTAGACTACAGACGTACAACAAAAGAGCAGAGCAGATAATATAAAAGACAGCCAATGGCTGTATCTAGCTAGCAGGAGATCTGCTGGCAGAACTCCGATAAACAAATGTAAACAGGCTTGCAAACAAGGCGCTAGAACAAGGCTGGGAATCACAAAAGTCCGCAGGCTCGGTAGTCCTTGGGCAAGCGAATGTGCAGCGAAGGGTTGGCGAGACCTGTGGGCTTATAAGCAGAGATATGATAATTAGTTGGGATGGATATCAGCTGTGGCTGGTAAACCGGTGATTGGGAACGAGGTAATGAGTGAACGGACATGGAAGTGAGCGTGGCTCTTGGCGTGCGGGTCCCTGACGCGATGTGACACTTGCATGTTGCAGTCAATATAATTTGTAAATTATATTGTGCTAATTGGCACGGTTTAGTGTGTAGGTTTAGTGTGTAGTGTGTATGTATGGTTGTTGTGCAAACTGCCCTTGCTTATTGCTCCACTGGTGATGCATACCTTCACCTATATGATGTTTACTGTTGACTTACTGAATGCATTCTGAAAGGACTTGGTAGACATTAGCCTCATAGTAATATAGCATTAGCTCCAGATAGTGTAACTGTTAAGTACCAGCTAGAACAGCTGTGTACGAGTGTATCATGATGACTTCATCCCAACTTAGTCTGGTGTCATCCTGAAGGAACGTTCCAGGAACGGATACTATATATTGCCACTTTTACATGCATTGTTAAGTATCAGATGCAGACACAAGATGGGTCTGTTGAAAACCGACACTTTATTTGTAAGGTGTTGAAACAGAATCTAAGACAAGACTAATAATCTCACATGCTGGTGTGTTCAATGCACCGTAGGTCAGTGGCTGTGGTACATAAAACACTCTGGTGTCCGAGTTGTGTGCTGTTTATATTCCCAACAAAGGTGTGGTATTTTTCACTTGTGGATTTATAGCTGCCAAGTTTTATTGATGTAGTCCCACAATGTGGCGGAAATGTGATCACGTTTGGTGTAACTCTCTAAATATGCTGCAAAGTGCGTGGAGACGCTGACCTGGGGGTTCGGGCCAGATGAACCCTGAGCCCACCGGACATACAAGCCTCTTGCTGGCTCATACCAGGCACCAGTAAACACCCATACACTGTCTATCACTGGCATGCAAGCTGTAGGCAATGCCAAGAGCTTATTCTGTGTTAAAGGATGAAGCCTCCTGGGGCATGAAGTGTATGTGTGTGTTTGAGTGTGTGTGTATGAGTGTGTGTGTGTGTGTGTGTGTGTGTTTGTGTGTGTGTATAATATATGGGCTTGAATGAAAAGGCCACAGATGACTCACACTTCTGAACCTGAATCTGCCATCTTCATCAGGGATATATATGAAAAAAGCACTGAACGTACTGATTATATTGCCTGCAAGAGCATAACCTGTAGCCAAAGCTTCAACATGCAGTTTTATTGTCCTCTTTTATACAAACAGAGCTACAGGATTTCACTGCAATCAGAACAGAACTAGGATGATTTTACATCCATTTTAAGGAACCACTGTTCCTACCTGTCTAAGCAGCTCATTACCACAAATTGGCATTGTTATTTGCAAAGAAAATCCATTCCACAGCCACCACACTGCGCGATTCTAACTGCAGCTGAGAAGAATATTATGTAAACATGTTTACTCTCTGTTTACTCTGCACCCCATGTTCTGGGGCTGAAATCAACCTGCGCTCCATGACCCAGGTCATCTGAAACACTGCAGAGGTTCACAGATCTTCTGACGTTGAGGTTATTGTACGCTTTTACTTCCCATAGTGTGGACTGTAAATCTGACAATAAAATCGTTATTTCAGTCTGCTGTTACAGTCAGTCTAAATAGAAACCTTCCCATTATCTTGCAGTGCAGTAGACACTAAATCTAAAAGGAATACTGTACCTGAAATATGCTAATGGAGCTATCAGGGAGTGAAAACTAGTGGGCATGAGTCAGCACTTTTGTTGCAACCCCTATGATATTTCAGGTAAAGCTATTTTTTTTGCAAGGATGGATTCTGCACCCACGGGTTGCCTCAAACGTCCTGCACAGCCTCAGTGTGACGCTGGTTTACTGCTGCAGGGGCTCGGTGGACGGTGCTGCCCCTCCCTCCCCAGGCTGACCGTTGAGGCCCCTCCCCCTCAGCCACTCCTCTCCCACGAAGCCCTTCACGTCCTCGACCGAGCCCCTCTCACCAGCGTCTAGCGCCAGCAGCTTCTTGAACATCTCCATGCATGCTGGCGTGAACCTCCTCCACTGCGTCGGCATGGCGACGCCCACCGGGTCCCGCATCCACGCAGCAAACTCCTCGTAGAAATCATCGTCGTCTGCACAGCGCTCCCAGGGGAAGAAACCCGTGAGGATGCAGAAGAGCAGCACGCCAAAGGCCCACGTGTCCAGGCTGGGCTGCACGCTTAGCGGGGGCAGGGCCCTGCCCTCAGCCCCACCCTCGTCTCCGCCCTCGTCCAGCGCCATGGCGCACAGCTCCGGTGACATGTAGGGCAGCGTACCCGAGATGAAGCGCACCAGCGCGCCGCGTTTCTGCGTCAGGCCGAAATCGGCCAGCTTGATGTGTCGGCAGTGGACGTCCAACAACAGCACGTTCTCGGGCTTGATATCACGGTGAACCAGGCCCAGGTCATGGATATAGACCAGGGCGCTGGCCACCTGCACCGCACAGCGCTTCACTGCACACTCCGGGATGCCCACCTGTGCGAAGGAGGCAAAACTTCACATGATTCAACTAAATACTCTGTACAGTCGAATCAAACCTTCAATTCTGTCAACTCAGTGTTGCTGATTTTACTGTTGAGAAAACTGAGAACCATGTGCCCTTAGGAATAACCATGTAATGTGAGAAAGGGGCATCGATTAATAGTTTTGTGAAAAGTTCTGAAAAGCTAGTCGAAATCATTAATTAGTCTAACCGATTTTTTTATTCCTAAGGTGTCATAGATATATGGCACTTAACATATCATAACATTATATCATGGATATATGAAAAGCACAAACTGTGATTCTGCAATACTGCCAGAAGGCCCACGAGGTTTTCATTTGTCAGAGCCAAAAACGGCATATTATAAACGAGAAAACACACCCTATGATTAACTCGCTCTTTAGGAGTTTGTCACTCAACAAAAAGGACGTTTTCTCCTGGCACGTCGTTTTCTCCTGGCCTGAAGCCTTTGCACAAGATCAAATCAGAGCAGGAGGACTTTGAATGTGAGGACAGGCTTGGCACGTCTGTTGTGTTATTGCACCTTAAATCTTTGATGTCTGGAGTGTAATGTTTCAGCTGGCCTTGTGGAGGCACTTGTAGTGCTGACAGAAAGCTGGGCAGCTGGATGCTCCCGGAGGGAGCTGTGACTCACACACTGACCCTCTGGGACTGCTTCCCTCCACTTCATACACTCATTCCCCAAACGTGTTTAGCCTCCTCCGGGCTGCTATCGCACTATGGCTACAGGAGACAGGAGTGAATGACAAAAATTCTCTCGTTATTATTAGGTACCACAGCTTTCTGTTGTGCAACCAAGTGTCTAATGTGCTTGGTATTTACAGACTCGCCTTTTACCCCCAATAAAATCTGCACTTGGTAGTTATGAGAATGTTAGTAAAGTTGTGTAACAGAGGTTTTTGGAATGACTGGAGGTTGAAGGCAACTGTAAAGTCATCTGCTGGTTAAACTCCACCAGAGTTCACATGAGCTGCGTTTAACTTGGCATTCCTGGTATTCTGCTCCGGAGGACTTCCGGGCGCTCGGCGTGGAGACTGACCCGAGGCTGGATGATAGCGAACAGGTCGCGGCCGACCACCAGCTCCTGCGCGAAGCCGTAGTGATCGTTGGACTGGAAGGCGATGCCGAACAGGCCCACGATGCACGGGTGGCAAGACAGCTGGAGGGAGGTACAGTACTCGCGCAAGAAGCCCTTCAGCTTGGTGGACGCTTTGGGCAGGACCTTCAGAGCCATGGGCGTGCCTGCAAGTGAAGAAACACGAGACTCAAGGATCCAGCATCTCCAGAGACACATAAAGAGCTGTATGGGCCTGTGATTTATTTGATGGTGGTTTCTGCAGCTGCCTGGCATGATATCATGGGAGTAGCATGGTTTAGGTTTAAATGTCAGAAAAATCAAACATTTTGAGCAGAAAATTTATGTTGTTATAGGACACATAGAAATGTTATACTCATCAGGATTTGAGGGCTTGTTTTGCCATAATACAGGACACTAATATAACAGTAATTCGATCATTTAAGACTTAAGCAATATGTGTGGCATTGTTGTCAGTGAACTTTTGCAGCTGTTTGAACGATATGGGAAAAAATCACTTTTTGGGAGGATGGGTCTACATTAGGTACAAATTGAATTTTTATATTGTTACACGACATGGGGAACGGATCGTCTTTTATTTGTTCTTATATGGCATTGTAAAAAAGGAAGGGGTGGTAAAAGTTAGAGAAGTGTTTTTTTTTACATCACTTCCTGCGTCGCATGCCATTACATACCGCGGCAGCGATGGGTGACCAGCAAAACGCGCCCATACTTTCCGCGGCCGATCTCTTTAATGATGTTGAAGTGATCTTTGATCTCCAGTTGACACAGACTCTGCGCCGTCAACTCCATCATCTCTTCGATCGGACTGCTCCCCTCTGCCACCGAGTCCAGCTCAATCATCTCTCAGCCTGTCGCCACACACCGGGCAGAAAAGGCTTTCATTATTCAACGGTTCCTTGTTTTAAGTTTTTGAAAACGACCACGTAGGCAAATGGCTTACAGCATTCCGCACTCTGAATCTACTGACGGGACAAAAAAATAACCTGATTATATCCGTCTGAGGTCAGATTTTGGAATGTGAAAAGTATGCTGAAATGTGCATGGTGAACAAATGTTTTATTAAAGACTCTAGAATTGAACTTTTGAAAGAGAGAAGCTGCCGAACATTAATCTCTAAGATGGCAGCATGATATTTACTTATAACTCGAATAGCACAGAGACAGTAAATAATAAATAATAAACATGAATTATAGAACTCAGTAAATCAATGAACAGCAGCAAATATTCTACAACGTATGTGACAATATTTTTTTTGTTGTCCAATTCAGTTCAGATTAATTATTAATGTAGGCCCCCATATATAGAATATATGTTCAATGAATTGTGTATTTGCTAATTTAAAAAGAAAATTGAAGCCAATCTTAAATTATTAAGTGTCGGAGTATTTTATAAAATATTTTGAACTCAAATAATTTTTTATTGCAAGAAAACGTTCTAAATATTGTATTAAAATATAAAGAAATTCACTTTATATTTAGAGTCAGATTAAGGCTTCATGAAATGAATTGGTTTCGTGTGATATCTTTTATAAGATCCTATCATTTTACCAACCGATCCCCGTGTACCTTTGACCTATTAATTTCAAACCACTGCTCACAGAGCGCGAACCAGCGGAGCCGCTTTTTCACATCACCGTCGTTCATTCTGCCACCAGCTCGTCAACGCTTGATCGCAAATTCTCGTCGCTCTGTAAATCGTTCTTCGGCTGCTTTAGCTACCGGCGGGTGCATTTAAAACATCCGCACAATGTAGCTTCTCCGCGTGCGCCAAAAATGATTACTGTCAGAAAACTGAACACGCTCTCAAACAGCTTCGCCACAGCACAACGTTCCGTCCTAACAGCAAAATATAAGCATAGGCCATGCATTGTTATGTTGGAGGTTATCTAGGAAATACGTACAAATTGGATATATATTGCAAAACAGCTCAGGGTATAGCAGCAAGTAAAATGTATTACAACTCAATATCTGGTTATGGAGTAGAACAACTTCATTCCTTCCTTCCTTCCTTCCTCCCTTTCTTTCTTTCTTTCTTTCTTCATTCATTCATCTTCTAAACCACTTAATATAACTGAGGTTTGCATGGGGCTGCAGCCCATGCAGACGCACAGGGTAAGAACCAGTCATGTTAGAGTGGCAGTCCTTCAGAGGGTATGCAGAACTTATTTAATTGATATACAATATAGAAATGTATGAATTAGTTTTGATAGACAGAATAGTGAATACAATTTGCAGAATTGTATAAAAGAAAGAAATATATCAAATTATTGTAAATAATGTAAAAAAAAAAAAATCTTAGGGAAAATCTTGACATGCAGCATAACTAACCCAGACTGTAAAATCTCAGTACAACAAAGGAAAAATATTTAAACAAAAAAATGTTTTTTTTTTTCGTTCAGACAACATCTTCTTCTGACAATGTCTATTTCTTATATAAAAAAAACAGCTTTAAAAAAATCCTGTTATACAAAATTAACTCACACTAGTTAATGGCAAGAAACATACACACATGCATGCGCACACACACCTACACACTACAAACATGATTAACTCTGTCTAACCTTGTACTGTCCAACGGGTGTGTTCTTTGCAAGAGTACCAATGGTCTTCATTTTCACTTTTCTCTCTCTCTCTCTCTCTCTTTGTGTCCTTCTCTGACCTTCAGTGTAGCTCTGTTGGAGAGATCAGGGAGTGGCTAATCTGACTGGCACAAACTCCAAAGATGAATTTGAAGCTACAGTAGCTGATGGCTCTACTTCTCTTGCCTGTTGATTCTCTCCTTGCGGAAGAATCACCTTAGGAGGCCTCAAATAAGAGACTGTTGCATGTTTATGACTTTGTATAAAATATTACAGACCGTTAAAGGTAGAGTAGGTCATTTATTGGTCAAAAGAAGCATCTTTTGAAGTACTCTTTACATATCAATAAATACTGAAAACAAAACGAAAAACAATTATCCGTGGCAGCTGTAGGACTACAAATTGTTGCAATAAAATCATTCTACGACCTACCTACTTGTCCACGTAACTACCTCACGGCCTGCTCGCATACGAGCTCTGTATCTCTGCCTATGTACGGAGTGTTTTAAACGGCTTCTAGATACACGTTGCTAAATGTTGGGAAGCAAGTTTGGTAAGTTGCACAAGGATGGCGGAGAAAGTTACACCGACACCTACAACAGCTTTGCACTGTTAAACAAAGAACAGAAGACAGAAGTAGAAAACGCGACGAGCAAAAATAGGCCAGGTAGCTTACTAGGTACAGGTGTACGTCAACAGACGTTATGGATGAAATTCGCGGTCAAAATTGTCCAATTAACGTTCAAAGGTAACGTTGGCTGTATTTGCTGACCTTGTTTAGCTAGATTCGTCTGTTATAAAACGTTAGTAATGCTGGTAATGAAAGACATGCTTAAAAGAAACGCAAATCATTAAAGAATGATTCTTACTTGTAACGTTAATAATATTTTTGTCAGCATGTAGGCTAATAAACCACTAAGTAAAATGTACAATAAACCAACTGTGCTCCAGATCTTCAAATGTCAGGACAGCAAAATGATCGCCAGGTTCTCCAGGCCCATGTCGCTCGGGAATATGCAGGAATGGATTTACAGCGCAGTGTGGACAGATGACCAGGCGAGCGCAAGGGTAGGGTTATTTCCGGAGTGGTTCACCGAAACATAGTCACATGCTCTGTTTTTGTTTTTGATAGTCTTAAAATATCAGTAACAGTGGTTGGAATAAAAAATTATTAGTGATTACAAAAGAGAGAGAGATGGTGAGATGGAGGGGATGAGAGACCTTAATTAGATGTATTTCCACCATAAGACAGCAACCACTTTAACCATATCATGTTATCCATGGTTTGCATAGCATGATGTGGACACATTGCCGCTGCTGCAAAAACTCAGCACTGCACAGTTTAGTGTTTTCCCTGAATTCAGACAATAATTATTCAGGCCTTCGTCACGTATGCATCACGTGAGGTTCTCTCCCTCAGGGCATGATGTGCTCATGGTCCTGGCATGGTGATTTCATGTTTGAATGGCTGTTAGTTGAACAGAAAGAGAGGATAAGCTAGATTTAGGGAGCTTAATGAGCATTGCTTCTGCAGGGTGGAACTTCTGAGCCTGAGATCATGGTAAAGGTGGAGACAGTTCTGTGAAGAGGTCAGTCCAGACCAGCATGTTACTCAGCCTCTACTTAATGCTTTTGAGGACCAATTGATTATCTTTGGGCTGCTGAGGTTGCTTTTAGGATTAAGCAGAGCATTATTCATATGGAAATATACAGTTCCCACCACAAGCAAACTTTGGTGTGTGTGTGTGTGTGTGTATGTGCGAATATGCATCCCTCTGTGGTTAACATTCTGACACGTCGTCCTTGGCGACAGATTGACTGTGTCATTTTTTCGATCTAGTTATGGCACTGGTACACCTCTCCTGCCTCCAGAGAAACAGGCTTTCCTTAGCACTGCCACTGTGTGCCTTGTGGGACTATTCCACGTGGTGCCAAAATGAGACAGCATGCTGAAGTGACCACCTTGAGTCAAATGGGGTTCAGAATTGCTCTCCATATGGGAGCGGGAGGTGGTCCAGAGAACAAAACGTTAGAGAATTAGCACCTACTGCGTTTGTGTGAGTCCAGCTGGCTAATAAGCACTGTATGGATTAATTCACCCCTGCACATGCTAATTCATCACTGGAAGTTTTGCTGTGTAGATTGTGCATGTTGATCACTCTCTTAATTCTGTCATGCAATTCAATCCTCAAAGCGTCAGACTGAGTGAAGGAGATAACCTCAGGGCATTTCAGTGATAGCTCCTTGGCTCAGACAGGTGTGTGTGTGTGTGTGCGTGTGTGTGTGTGTGTGTGTGTGTGTGTATGCATCCTTGTTTATGTGTTTGACAGTGAAATTAGGAAGCACGACTGGAGAATGTCAGCTATGGGGTAACAGGATATAATGGGGAAGAATCCCCCACAGGGATCAACATGACAAGAATATAGGAAATGTACACATGTAGCATACATGCAGTCCTATATGTGACACACACACACACACACACACACACACACTCTAGATGACCCTCACCCTACATTAGATGCCGCACACTATTGGTTGCTGTTAAGATACAGAGTATTTGGTCAACAGAGTGTTGTCTTACAGAGTGTGCTGCAGTAAAGTGTTGAGTGTGCTTTATCAGGGAGACAGACGCCATTCCACTGGCTGCAGTCTCTCAAACCCACTCACTCACTTTCCTCCTGCCCTTCGTGGAAAACAGGTGTCTTCATGCAGCTGAGCAGGCACGTCTTATTCTAACTGCCTGCACTCAACAGGAAGCTCCTTCTGCTGAGAGCCTCTGTTCTGCACTGTGGCTATTGATTTTACACTTTAATAATCTTCATTAATAATATATTCTACTCTGGCATTTAGAGTGCATTAATTATTTGAGTAAGCTTCTTATAAGCTTCTGGTTGAGTAAACCCAGTATCAGGTTTTATAGTACATTAATAATTTCTGCACTGGATTTTAATGTAGGTTATTATTTTTTAAAATAAGCACTGGGTTCTATAGCATGTCAGTTCTTTAGGTATGTTTTAACTAGGTTTTACAGTACGAGTAATTTTATCATTATTGTCAAGAGTCTCCATCTTTCTTCTCCGTCTATTGAGATGGATGAAGCATGTGGAATGTGCTAAGAGAAGGAGCTTTGTTCTGTGAGACATGGACTTAGGTGACTTGTGCATTAAGCATGAGAGAGAGCAAGGAGCTAATCAATAGCACGTTACATATTACAAAGCAAGACACTAATCAATAACACATGTTACAAAGCGTTCTATTAAATAAGGATCATGAGTACCTCAGGGGAACTTTTAAATGACTTACCCCTGTTGATAAAGTTGCTCCAGAATTCTGGTAAAGCTGAAGTTTCGCTCAATGTATTGAAAGGAAAAAGGATTTAAAAAAAAAAAAGTTTACTGGCGGAATCGAGTCGTCTCTGTTGACTTTGCTTTTCAGCGTTTTTTCTTAAGCCTTCCACGGTCTCCACTAGCAGTTCGATCGAACGCTACGAGGGGCGAAGATAACACGTGATGTCACCGCTATCGGATCTGTGGGCCCCGAAGCCACTGCGAGTATTTATAGTGGGGAGAGCGAGGACGGCAGTGGAGGCTTCAGAGTGCCAGAGGCCCTGAAAAATGGGATGCTGACATGTAGAGAACAAAAGGGTAGTGTAGCGTTAAAGAGACAGATTTTACCCTCTCCCACAAGGCCTCCATCTTCTCCACCCGTTCAGGAGGGCTATGATGACACAGGGACATGCAGGCATTTGGTCTGGAATTAAAGATAGAACACGGCAATATCTAGTGACAGCGGCCATCGCTGTGACTAGCTGACTATGGATTTGAGAGGGTCTGGTATTTCATTCTGCATTCCTCTTTTGTACATGATTTTACATTTTAGCCAAATTACTACTTGGTTTTATTTACATGTCCTTTAGTGGAATCCCCCTGGTAAGATTTTCCATGGCCTTCCAACAATATGTATTTACCACATTATGACATGTTGCAGGTCACTAGGACAGTCCAGTCCCCCAGCCAGCAGGGAATGTTTCCACAAGGCTCCCACAAAGTTAAGAGGAAACTGTTTGAACATAATGTTAAAGGAACATCATTATATTTTTAGATGTGCTTGATGAAAGTTCTCAGACTATGTTTAGATCAGTGTTATTTGCATATCTTTTCTAACATTAGTTAACATTAGTTATGCAAATATATATACATTTACATACACACACACACACACACACACACACATATATATGTGTGTGTGTGTGTGTTTGTGTGTATGTAAATATATACATTTACACACACACACACACATATGTGTGTATATATATATATATTTACATACACACATATGTGTGTGTGTGTGTGTGTGTGTAATAAATTGTACAATATTTTGCTAACAAAATACAATATGATAACTGAACACAGTAAACATTCCCAGATCATTTGACCTGTAAATATGCCAAACATTTTCCTAACTTCTAAGATCCTTATAGAATGTTCTGATAACCTAAAAACATTGAAAAATAGGGAACATTTACAGTGCATTAACAATGATGTTCCTGTAATCTAAAATGAACATTAAGTTCTTGAAACATAGATAATAATTCTAAGCAAAGCTTACTTAAGCACTGATTACATGCACAAAATGGAGTTTTATCACACATGAAAGAGGAAATACATTAGAATTCAGACAGTTGAGAATATGGTTGTTTTGTCATTTATTTTTTTACAGTCCTGGTTGTAGTGGGAAAAGGCCTGTGGTGCGATTGATCTTACTTTAAAGGCTTTTATCAAAAGGACAAATAACTTATAAGATCTTCTGCAGCACAGAAGGTCCAGAGGTCCTGGGTTGCACTGCAACGCACAGAGAGAATATGAAAAACTAAAAGAGCAAAAATATGAACGTGTGAGAGAGTCGAAAGACAGGTGCAATAAATAATAAACCACTAAGCATTTTCAGCGCGAAGTGAAAACTTGGATATATAGTGACACCTGCTGGCAGCAATAATATAATTTGGTTTAAAAAAAAAAAAAAAAAAAAACAGTTTTAAGAGGAGAGAAGGTGGTAAGCTCGCCATGGCTTATATCAGCGCGAGACCTCCACAGACGTAACGACTTTACATTTTTCTTCAGCTCTCACAGTAAAGTTTAAGGACTTCTCTTTAACTTGTTTATCCTTAACTAGACTCTGCTTGAAGAATCTTTAACTAGACTCAGGTAGGAAAATAAGGTGAAGATAGACTCTCAATAGGCAAAGAAGCTTTGTGTAAGCCTGTGGCCTTTCAAGTCTTAAACCTAAGACTTCCTCAGACTGAACAGCAGTTCAGCAGTACTGAACAGTTGTGATGACATCTCCCAATGAGCTAATTTGAGTCTCTGTTTCCAGTGTTGTATAGTAACGAAGTAAAAATACTTCACTACTGTACTTAAGTATATTTTGGAATACTTTGTACTTTCCTCGAGTTTAGTTTTTTTTTTGACAACTTTCACTTTTACTTCACTATATTTCTGAATTTAATTGCATACTTTTACTCCGATACATTTTCCATGTTCGGTTTAGTTACTCGTTACAAAAAAAAAAGAGAGAGAGAGAGAAAACGCAATGAGAGAGAGAGAGAGAGAGAGAGAGAGAGAGAGAGAGAGAAAACGCAATGTTTTGACCCCACCTACTGACTGACCGCAAAGAAGTCAGGTCATGCCTGGGCTTGTTCAT
>JAOYMR010000021.1:7956027-7967947 GCA_025802075.1 Tenebrosternarchus preto
TGTGTGTGTATGTGTGATCTCAATATGTGTGTGTGCTTCCTGGTCTCGTGGCTGCACTGTGCTGTGGTGGGGTCCTCCGTCTGAGTGTGTGTGTATATGTGAGCATGTGTGTATGTATATGTGAGCATGTGTGTGTGTTTGTGAGCGTGTGTGTGTGCGTGAATGAGTGTGAGTGTGTGTGTATGTGTGATCTCAATATGTGTGTGTGCTTCCTGGTCTCGTGGCTGCACTGTGCTGTGGTGGGGTCCTCGGTCTGAGTGTGTGTGTGTGTGTGTGCCCTGTGTCCTTCACCAGCCTGCCTGAACACCCCGGACGCTCACATCAACACCCCATTCGCTACAGCATGTTCTCCACGCATTCAGTTCACAGTCATGTGAAGCGCTTGCCTCTTAGCATGTGCGCGTGTTTGCCTGTGTGTGTGTATGTGTACACGTGTGCATTTTCTTGTGAAATGAAACTGAGGTTCACGTGCATCTTCCTAAACGCTTTGGTGGTTTCTTTCTGTTTGTCTCTTTTACTTTGTGGACATCGACAAGCTCAGTCTACATTACATTTATATGTCCAGAACATTCATGAGAAGTCACACTGAATACAAATGTTTATTTTTTAAAAAGTAGATCAATACATGAATGATTGTTAGCTGTAAGGGCTGTGGGAGGTTGTGTTATAAATGGTTGAGTACTTTGTATTCATTATCTTTTTTCACTGAGGCTGTGCACTTTTCAGCCTAATTACACACCCAGGAAGTAATGTCATGTGCCCAGCTTTCTCTCTACCACTTTTCCACCTGGACACCTTCCCAGCATCCTTTGCCCTAGGTCACCTCCATCTTTCTGGTCGTACTGATCAGAACAACCCAGACCTGTTCTCACCCACCTGGCCATAATGGATTTGTCCACCTGTTCTGAACGCTGTATTACAACAGCTGACAGATTGATTACAAACCATGTCTGTGTTCACCCATGTCTGGCTTATAGCAGGCATGTGACAGTGAGCAGATCTCATGGGCAGTGTTTTTTTTTTTTTCTTTTTTTCTTGATGATACATCCAGAAACTGAATGGTCTCTTTCTCGACATGTGCTGCATCCATCATCACAGATCATCTTGGCTCCGCTACTGTTCCTCAGGCTGATGTTCACGCGGCAGTGCCAGGTCCTTCCTCCTCGCTCTGAGCCGGCCGGGAAGCTGTCAGCACCCGTGCTAATCATCCTAATTAGGTTCGAAACGGCGCAGCTCTCGTAGGCCCCAGTCGGCTGTTTTAAGCAGAACCTTCACGGCTGTCCTGATTGTGAGCTGATGTAAGCACTACCGGATCGATCAAAAACAATGCTTCACCAGAAAATGTTCACGTTGCTGATTGTCGAAGCGAGAGTCAGAAGAGCCCATCTCGCAAGCTTGGACCAGGATCACATTAAGGGTGAAGGCTTTCCTTCATTCAGGACCAGCCATGCTGGGACTGCTGCATGTGAGCCTTGTCTCGCAGAAGAAGAGATTTTGTGTTCAGAAATGGAACCTTTCCTGGGCCCTTCTGTGGAGAACGTGATGTGAAGAGGACAGGGGTGTTATTAAAAAAGCCCAGCTATCCTTACATGGCCAGTAACTGACTGTTTGATTCCCATAAATGAACTGAAGATAACATTGTAAAGCCAGTGGTTCTTGTTAGCTGGTATAGAATCTCTCTAGCAGGCTGGAAGACAGAAAAGCAGCTCATTTTTAATATGTAAGGGTGGTGGCTAAGGAGCAGGAGCCAAATTCGACTCAAAGTAAAGATGTTTCATGCAGAAATGGTCTTCATTACTGTTCTGACAGGCAGAAGTACATGATTTTGTATTAGTAGTCCTACAAATTTAGAATTCAAATTCAGCTCGAAACTTCAGAATTCAAATTCGACTCGAGTCTTATTTGCAAACAATGTTATGATCATGGGTTACTGTATTGATTTGTTATGAATACGAGCACTTTTGTTTGGGCTTCCCCTCACACACCTGTAGACGTCCCTGTGCAGCGAGACGAATTGCAGGACTGGAAATGGTTGGGGCTTCTTAAACAAGAAGGTGGAGTGGGAGGGGGAGGGGCATGACAGGAGAAAGGCCGCGGTGCTAGCAGGAGGTTAATGGGAAACACTTTGGTCACATGATCTGCGGGAGGGGACCATGCTGTGCCGGAGCTGTGAGGAGTCCCGTCGTCATGGAAACAGAGACAGCCATGCCTCAGGAAGTCTACCCACGTTGCCGTCGTGGCATTACCTCACATCTTGCAGTGTGGAGCACGCCCCCTACTGGCCGGGGGGGGAGTGGCAAAAGGGTGTGCATCTTTGAGGGTCTTCCTCTGTTTTATCTATTTGCAAATCCATGAGATTAGATCAAGTGTGTGGGAGAAACAGCCAATACCCTGCAAACAATTAACTTCACACACACACACATAAACACAAAGAGTCACGGTTCAAAGGGCTTGTTAAGTCGAACTCTGACCCAGGAGACCTACCCCCATGCTATCTAGCTAAACCTGACGTCATCACTCACGCTTGACTGTGATGCTATCAGGAGAGGTAGATCAAGGTGGCTGGATCTGCACGGCCATGGTGAAATGGAAAAGAATTTTTGTTGTAGTGACTGCTGCCGCTTCGATGAGGAACACGGAACTGAAACGCTGTGCAGGTACATTCAGAAATGCCTCAGGAAATGCAGTCTGTTACGCAAGACGCTGGAGAATGCAAGTTTGTGAATGGGCCCAGCAACAAACAAGGACGTTTCTGAAATACTATGCTTGTCCGTGCGGATCGACGCGTGTTATTCGGCTTCCGGCGCTGTTTTGGTTCATTTTTAGGGGAAAATTCTTCTCTGGTCATCAAATCCTGGCCTTTGTTCGACTGTATTGTTCCAACATTCAGAAAAGGTCTATATTACGCACACGTGGTAAGGAATATAAACTGAATGAACTACAGTTACGAAGGCTTTCCACTAGGTAGGCGTGTTCCGGTACAGCAAATGCGGCAATGTTCCCTGAGTGAGAGTGAGTGGGTCACCGGAGTTCTTCTCCATGTCGCTCTTTCTGTAATCAGGCGATCTGGTGGTAAAATCACAGGACTGTTCAGACTGGAGTCTGATCTTATCAAAGCGCGTAGGCTCCACGCGAATTCCAACACTGCATTCCACATTCCCGGGGCTCTGTGCTAAAGGACGCTTGGTCCCGCTATAGCGAGGACCCCCAAGAGTGGCGGGACTCGCGAGACACCCGCGGCTCAGGCCGGGCTCACGCCCGTGTCAGTCCTGGCACGATGCCCCGCTCTCTTTTTCCATATAAGGACCATAGCAGTCCTCTTGTTAACAGTGTTATTCTTAGTTTGGCCATCGGTTAGTGGGAGAAGCGATGGCTGTGCTTGGCAGACTCTGGCCGTGAATGGGTCTCAGAATGATACGTCAACAACTCTTCAGTGGTTTACATTTCACTATTGAAGAACAAACCCATCCTCAGTAAACTGGGTTGGGTCCTGTGCCAGCTGGCAGGGACGGCACTACCGCTAAAGCTGGGAGGGTAAAGCTGGGATGTAATACATAGGTTTGATAGCTCTCCTTTTCTTCTTTTTTCTTTTAAATTCAGACTTCAGTATATACTAATGTACATAATAATGTATCTAATAATATAGCTTTTGCGGTAACACTGTGAGAGTGTGTGTGTGTGTGTGTGTGTGTGTGTGTGTGTTTGTCACCATCTCTGCACCACAGTCAGCAGGAAAATAAAAATGACCATTTGACATACACATGCATACACTCACAGACACTCACACACACTCACACTCTCACACACACACACACACAAATTCACGCACACACTCACAAATCAAATGTGAGCAAAATAATCACTTTCTCCTGTCACCTCTTTAACACACTAGTCATTAGTCAAATCTGTTTGCGCTGAAAGCTGTGCCTCTCTCCTGTATCCAGCTAACGTTACCATAACCAGAGAGATTCGGTTTCATGGCTAATAGTGTTTGTATTAGCTGAACGTGGATCATCTATAATTAAACATCCCCTAACCCCAGCATGATTGCTACCACTCAGCTTATTCCCTCTTTCACTTTTTTATTCCCTCTCTCTCTCTCTCTCTCTCTCTCTCTCTCTCTCTCGCCCCCTCTCTCCCACTCACTCTCTTCCTCCCACTCTCTCTCTCTCTCTCTTTCTCTTTTCCTCCCTCATCCATCCCTATCATTTGTTTTAGTCGTGCTGACGTAGCAGCCTAGCAGACGTAGCGATTGCCAGTCTCATATTAACGAGCGTTGGCACGGTAACACCTCCAGTCTCGTCTGAATAACGCGGTTCAAGCTGTTTAAATTAACAGCTTGATTTTTTTTTTCCGGCTGCCACACCCTAAAGCCTTTCTGCTGCCGCTGCTCCTGGCCAGCGTTCGCTTCCGTTACGCACGGCGAGTAAACTGAGAAAGATCGAGTGTAAGATGGATGTGCTCAGGGTCTCGGGCTGCCGTTAACAGCGGAGAGCGTTTCCCTGGCAGCTGTCTTCGCCTTTAAACGCCCGCTCCGCTCAGCGTTCCGTAGCCGCCCGATAGGGTGTAGCCCTTGCGCACGGCCCTCAGCTGTTGGAGCTGAGGTCATTTTACCTCAGCGAAGCGTTTCCCACACAGAGGAGGGCGAACCTGGCCTTTCCAGAGCGGCCGGGCTATTTATAAATACAGTGGGACCTCACGTCAGCAGGAGATCAGACTTCAACTTGGCTGACCGAACGCTGCAAAATGTCTGATCTCCTGGGTGGAGGTGGGAGTGTGAGAGGCTGTGAGCTGGTTTAATGGCCTAAAACAGAAGGTAACAAGGCTGGATGGTGCTCTGTGTTCAGTATAATGGTTCGTGTGGATGTGGGAGGAGGGGAACTCTTGCCTTCTTGCCCTTTGAATGTGGGGAAGCCCATCTATTTCCCTCCTTCTCTCTCTCTCTCTCTCTCTCTCTCTCTCTCTCTCTCTCTCTCCTTCTCCCATCCCCCTTTCTCCCACCTCTCTCTCTCTGTACCAGGCCTCACCCACTCTGTGACCAATGACAGCACGAGCATCAACCTTGGACCTTGGATGGCTGTAGAGTGTGTGTGAGCGTGCGTGTGTGCGTGCGAGTGTATGACAGAGAGAGTGACAGGCAGGGAGGAGGGTTGAGAGGGTAAAGCACATTACAGCATGTGTTCACGTGAGAAATCAGGGCAGAAATCATGCCTACCTGAGTGTGATGAAACAGGCTTCTCTGGATCCTTGGTTTACCATTAGAATGGAATGTAGCTGGTGGCAGTAGCTTTTATGTAAATGACACCCCCACCCACAAAGCTGACATGTGTGCACCTGCAGCAGAGATGTTACTTTTACAATTAGTTTCAGCCAAACCCGAAACTTTGTCTTTATGTATTTATTTACTTTGATTACAAGTATATATATTTTGTAGCAAAATAACTAGGAAGGTCCTTGGATGGTTAATCTGAAGCATGTACATGGCTGGTTTTTCGGAGGCAGCCTTGCTGACTGGAATTTCCACACTGCCCTGACTATCAAAAAGTCAGATAAAAACAACTTTAAATTCCCAAGTTTAATTACTGACTGAGCAGAACCTTCTCTGTGCCTGCCATGTTTGTTGTCATTAGGTTTGTAATTCAAACATGTGAATTACTAGCATTAACACCCAGGTGTTAAAAAAACAGAACAAATGAAGCTGGCATTATTACCTCACCTATCCAGTTTGCTTTATGATCATGTGTGAAGAATGTAGGTACTGTATGTGAAGAATGAGAGAACGCTGTCTTTCCAGAGATGTAAGCTGTTAACCCTGTATGCATTTTGGGATTTTGTGTGTGAATGTGTGCATGTGCATCTGTCTGTTGTGGATTACACTGCTTGATGGACTGGAAACAGAGGTTAGAATGTCATTTTGTCCTTCTTATCTCACGTGGAAACACATTTTGAAGAGATTTACCACGTCATGCAGGGCTAGAGGTCAAGGTCAGTGACCCAGAGAGCAGCTGGCCAGCCCTTGAGGGAGTGGGACGACAGATATTTCTCTTTCAGGGACAACTTATCTGGAATCAGCAACAGGACTGAGGACGTTTCGAGCAGTTTGCAACACTGGAACGCTGCTTACAGGTTGGAATTCTTCTGCTAACCCTCATCTCATGAGACATCCTAAAGACAACGCTGTTTCCTCACTGCCAGCTGAGCAGAACCATGTGGAGAAACTCTCCTGCTGCAGGAGCCCTGTGCTGTGCTTACAGTTTGGGCTTGTTTTGAAGCACCAGTTACAGAATCGTTATGATAGGATCTTCACGGTGAAAGCATCAGTGGGATACAATGACTGACAAATTACAGGGATTTTTTTAAATCAATTTAATAGGTCCCATGAATATTTCAGTCTAAATAACTGAATATATACACTATAATTATTATACAATACATGTTGAAATGTTTCTAAAACGAAATTTCATTGACAGACACATACGTTCAAAAAAATTCCCAAATATGGTCAAATAGGAGAGTTGTTTATGTCCTTATGAAGATGGGAGTTCACCTCTCCTCTGATTGGCTCTCTCATTCAGTTGCACTCAATCTCTCACACACGCACACATGTACGTATGTTTTGAATCAGCCTGCAGTGTGTGTGGGGGGTGGGGTGTGTGGGGGTGTGTGTGGGGGGCGTGTTCTCAGCTCCAGAACTCTTCGTATCTGCGTCATGGCTCGAATGTGCCTCGTTTTTCTCTGACACAGTCAGATTTTATAACCAGTCCTCTGGCTTGTCTGCAGCACTGCCTGTCCCCCCTCCTCCCTAGCACAAAAGTGACCAGCAGGGCTATTCCACTGTGTCGGCTCCCTCCCCCTGCTCTACAGCAGCATCACGCGCTCTGACGGAAGCGTCTCTTACTTCAGAGGCGCATCATCATTACTGCTTCAAGGCTACTATCCCTCTCTCTCTCTCTCTCTCTCTCTCTCTTCCTCTCTCTCTGTCCCCCTCTTTCTCTCTCATGTACACATATTTTGTGAATACCTCCTTTTGAGAGAACATATATTGAGTAGTAATAACATGGATTTGTGTTTCAGTGTGGATGACATTTATTGCCACACCCATACGTGCTCCACAGATGCTCTCATTCTGTAATTCCCCTCAGGACACTCTGGATTTAAGAGGCGTTTTCTTCTCCTGAATTCTCATTTTTCATTTTCGCTTGTATCATTATATCATGAAATTGTAAAGAACTATAAAATCTGCTGAAACAGTGAGAAAGTACAATTCCATTTACATGCACTGAAACAGTACATGTAAAGTACAATTACATTTACATGTAATGAAAATGTACTGAAACAGTCGTACCAGTGTGGCAAATATGATGGCCAGCTCTGTGAGGAAATTTCCTCCTACAGCATCCAGGGCAGCTATCAATAATTCTGTTATTTTTTACTGTTATTTTTAACTTGGACCTGGTTGGCTTTGGCTGGGGGGTGTAGTACAGGGGTGGGGCTGCAGGCGTGGTTATCATTGCCATCCTGACATCCCCTTAACCTGCACGTGTGTGTGTGCGTGCGTGTGTGTGTGTGTGAGCTCACATGCACATATGTAAATGTAGCATGTGTGTTACGCTGATGTAAAGCAACAAAGAAACTGGTGTGTATTAATAGCATTCAGATAACACAGAGGCTGCTGATCTTGCCCTCTTGTGCCTGTGGGTGGAGCATATGTTTGGCCACGCCTCTACTTTTCACTGTGAGTGTGGGATGATAATTAATGGGAGAGAGCAGGACACTAAGTTTTCTTGTCCTTTAAAATGACCCCTACATGTTCTTCTAAAGGCTACACTCATCATAACCTGACGTACAGCAAAGTCATGGCATCCTGCACATGGTTACCATGGCAACAGCGCTACCCTCACCCTCGATCACCAATCTGTCACCAATACTGTCTTGACCCCAACCTTTGACCTTGTTGTTGCCTCATCAACAGGCCGTTTGTTTTATGTCATCACCAGTAAGCATGTGATTAGATAATGACATTATTTGCCTGCGAGAAGGAAAATTTATATACGGCAATTCCTACTTTCAATGAAAAATCAATGCTGCCAAATAACTGCCTATCAACATTTACTGGCCATTTTTTCAAGACTGACACTTCTATTTAAGTGAACCCCTTTCTGGTGCAGTACCTCGAGGTAGAGGTTTATGAGCATTGCCGTCAACCCCAGCTCGTGTGTTAGCCTGTTAGCGCTTTTCCAAGTCTCTCTATTATCAGTTAATTGCCAGCAAATGGAAAGCAGTCAGCAGTAACGTTGCAGTTAATTAGAGCCAAGAAATCAAATCAGCTTCCACTCACTTTGTCTGTTTATTTATTTCTTTTTTCTTTTTTCTCTCACATTATCGTTCCCAAAGCCTGTGGACCTGACAAATGGTTCCCATGAGCAGTGCTGTCGCAAAACAGTTTCTCAATCTTCCTTCCTCCTGAACCCATACCTGAGTCTGTGTGCTTCCCCTCTTCAGCAGACGTAGCATCTGTTGGAATGTATTTAAATCCCATGACTGGTGTCACACAGTGGCCCCACAGTCTTGTGTCATAAACCTATTAAAAATCAATTTTATGGCCTCTTTCCCAGCAGGCTTTGTGTTCCAGACCATTACCAATAACCCATCAAGCCATCAGCGGACTGGAGGAGGTGAGAGAGGGACCATGACACAGAGAGCCTCCATTCGCAGCTTCTGTTTGTGTGTGTGTGTGTGTGTGTGTGTGTGTGTGTCTGTGTGTGTGTGTGTGTGTGTGTGTGTGAGAGTGCTATTTTTTTTCTCCTCCTTTTCAACGTTTGATGTTGTGTCTTTCACAGAATCACAGAAGTGAACCTTTTGCATCATTAAACTGCAATTGTACCAATTTACAAATTTATAGTGATTACAAGTGGAAAAAAAAAACAACCTTTTGCATCAATAAAAACAACCACATGCAATTCTGCCATGTAAAACTAAGTAAAGCTCTTTAGAGCTACACAGCAGACCCCGTCTGATCCCAGCAGCAGCACTGCGTCTCATTTGCACTCCTTATGTCTCGGGTGTCCAGGTTTTGTCTGTCCCTCACAGCTGTTCGGTCCTTGTGCCGGTGCCCGTCACCGGGACAACGGCGGGCCTCCGCCGGGACAAACCCCTGCTACCCCGGCGTGGTCACATCACGCCTCGGCTGCCCTCTGAAGCCTGCGGGAAAGCTGAGACAGGCGGGCCGGTCGGTCGGGCTGGTGGAGATCCTCGTGCTCGAATGACGCCGTCTGACTCATCACTGCCTCTGTGTTCCTCTGTGAGCGCTGGTGCTCGTGTCACCGGTGAGTTTGGTTGGAAATTCCTGAAAAACCGCAAAGCACAGTGTCATTACAGCAGCTGAACAGTCATGAAAGAGGACATTCAGGTCTGTGCTTTCAGAAAACACTTCACCTTTCCCTTCATGTCTGTTGTATATGTCTATTGTTTATGTTCTCTACTTCTAAAAAAAACTCATGATACATGAATACATAAACACTAATGGAAGAACAGAACACACAAATAGACAATAACTATTGTATATATGATTTAAAAGGAATGATAAGAATTGCTGGATAAAGTTTTCATGTTAAATAATAATAACATTGAATCAATCATTTAAACATTTAAACAGCATCAGACGTTGAATCATTTTAGTTTTCCCTTTAAACAGCATTGGACGTTTAACATCTTTTTGTAGTCCATCTGAGGTTAATGTGCACATGTATCGTAATCCAAAGGAAACCACAAAAGACACTGAAGATCTCCCTCAACCATCTGAGGGTCCTTCTCCCGGAAACACTGGAATTGATTACCAGTTTTTGTGGGAGATTAATAGCACTCAGTTTCCTGAGGAGATCTTAATGCAGCTTCCTGCAACTGCTTTATTCATGTAACCCCCCCCCCACGAATCCATAATGCTCTACTTCCTGTCTGTTCATGTAATGCGTGTGTTACAGGACCAGAATGCTAAATGCTTCTGCGGGTAACATTATAGTGTTGTGTGTATGCCATGGGCTGAAGTGTGATGCTAATGGAGCACCATTTCTGATTCTGCTATGGTCAGAGCCAACAAGGGTCTCCGTCCTCCCCACCCACACTGCATGACAATAGCTCCATTAGCTCCATTATAATTCATAAGGTCTTCATAGCCGGCAAATGGGTTTTAAAGAGCGTTCATCTGTAACATACAGGACGTGCAGCGCTAGCGGTCTGGCATGTGGTGTGTTTTCATGCGGCCGGTTGCGAGAGGTACAGAGTACACCGATGCGCTGGAGAGAGAGTGTCATCGCCAGGCCCTCTCTCATCCGCTACCCCAGCCTCCTGCAGCACGCTGGCCCCAAAAAACCTGCACAGATCTGGGCTCGCTGGCACACTTCAGACCAGAGCTCCAGAGCGGAGGCGACGTGGACCGGGGTTGTTGTTGTTGTTGTTTTTCACCTAACATGGTCAGCTAATAGCTAACAGCTAATGTGAACGAGCTGATTCAGGAGCAAGAGAGGAGAGGCGATAAACTACGGAGAGCAGGAGGGGGATTGCTAATCGTCTTGTGGTAGGAGATGCATATTAGGGTCAAAGTGCTGCTCGTGAACAGCTAACCCTGAGATCCATTACACAACTGCAGGGCAGGCAAAGATGAAACGGACATGTGAAGTTGGCAAGGATGAGCAGTGCTTCATGGGTTTACTGGAAGCACACATCCGTGTGTAATCGTTCGCGGCAGGCCTGAGTTCTTGTGCTATTTTGGGAAAGGTTCATGGAAGTTTTTTTTTTTTCTCTCTTTTTTTTAATTTTCTTGGATGCGATGCCGTCTTTGAAAGGAATTTTTCCTGTTTGGATGAAGCCTCACAAAGCCTGTGAACTTCCTGCTCTTTGTGATTCGTGGAAAGAACTGAGATCAGGATGAATGTTTCTTGATTTTTGCCTTTGGTCCTTCTAGCTTATATGCAACACACACACATACACACACACACACACACCTCGATTGAACATGGAAACAAGTGTGTAATTTCCTAAATTCTGTTGCCACGTGCTGGGGACTGTGTGTGCTCTCATTTTTCTGTCTGTTTCCTTGTATTTCACTGTATCTGCTGCTCACGTCTGGTTCTCCATATTAAGTTCAGTGTCGTGTACTATGATCAATACTTTTTGCCTGTCTGTGTTTACAATATACCAAGCAACGTTCTCCATCATCAAAGTCGTAGTATTTGGGCAAATTAAATATAAGAGAATAATTTTACAAAGAGTCCTTTTAAAGAATAATCTGATACTTTTTTTTTTTTAATTGTTGAGAGAACATCTTTAAGAGTCAAAAAGATTCAGTTAATATCAGCCCATATCAGTTCAGTATTGTCATTCAGCACAACTCAAAGCACATGTATATCACGGGGAGATGAAACATTGGAACTGCACTCCATTTTTTTCTGAGCAGGGTGCGTAACACAATGCAGTGATATCAGTTTACTGCTCCTCCTAACCCCTCCACATCCCCACACCCGCTCCACGCTCTCCCTGCTCCCTGCTCCTCCTAAGCCCTCCACATCCCCACACCCGCTCCACGCTCTCCCTGGTTTCCTGTCAGCCTGAGCTCCTCTCCCTCACCCGAAGCTGTGAAAGCCGATCACCTGCCCTGTTTGGAGCCAGGGAGAAAAGCGAGCAGGGCTGCTATATTTAGAGGCCTTGACAGGTCATCAGGGGGCATTGCAGCACTATATATAGAACTTTGCAGACGCCGAGTGGAATTGAACGTCATGGAGATACCGTGACTGACAGCTTGTGACCCCGCCCTGGGGCTGCAGTGCTTCCTGTGTCGGTGGGTAAAACAAAAAGGGAGGGAAAAAATGGATTGTTTGTCTCAGAGGCGTCCGTGTCTCAGAGGCGTCCGTGTCTCAGAGGCGTC
>JAOYMR010000021.1:8003525-8025785 GCA_025802075.1 Tenebrosternarchus preto
TCTCTCTCTCTCTCTCTCTCTCTCTCTCTCTCTCTCTCTCTCTCTCTCTCTCTCTCTCTCTCTCTCTCTCTGTTTGTTTCACTCCCACTTTCTACTTCTAACTTTGTATCACCAAGGTGATGAGTGTGTAATTTTAATGCAGATGACTTGGCAACAAAATAGAGATGAAAAAGAAAATGAAGCGAAAGATAAAACGTAGAGAATTTCTCTCTACTCTGCTGTTCTTTTCCTCTGAACTTACAGCCCCAGGAAACCTAATTCTGTGTTTCTTATTAGGTTAATCCTGGTCTTCTGGGAACACAATATATACAAAATGTGTCCTATGAATACCAAACTCCAGCAAATGGCCATTTTGTTTTATGGGAATTTCTCCCGTTTCAATGTAAAATAGTCTTAATGTTGGGTAAAACTTGCATAAACTGACATTAAGTGCAAGGCACTTCAAAGGTAGTCACTGTTAGGCTAAATGCAATCCTTGACAAAAGTTATTTTATTAATGCAGCCTGTCAGAGTGGCCTGTCAATCAAGCGTCCTCATTAGAATATCGGAACCACTCCTGGACAGATGAGCCCGCTTGATTGGCTCGAAATGTACGTGTTTGCTTAACATATAACATGAGACATTTAATATTTTATAATACGCTCCCTGGGTCTTTGCTCTCTTTGTTGGCACAGAGTTACTCATCTGTCTCTGTGGGGTTCAGCCTACAGGGCTTTTTGATCACAGCCCCTGTGGCGCTGTCCTTTCCCCCCTGCAGGTCATCATTCTGGAGGACTATGCAGACCCTTTTGATGCCACGGACCAGGTCGGGATCCCACAGAGCTGCACGGAGAAGCCCGTGGAGAACGACGGCTACATGGAACCATACGAAGCTCAGAAGATGATGGCTGGTAAGGCATTACGCTAGCAGGCCTGAAAACGGCAGCAGCGTCCCTTTTTATTTATTTATTTATTTTACAAACACGTTTGTTTATTTGTTACTCCTCACCGATTAAAGATGGACGCCGTCACAGGTGGCTTTCACCTGCTCAGTGACTCGTGACCCTCAGGTTTGGTCATCCATAGCTCCTGCTCGTCTCCTTGGTCTGCTGTTGCACAGGCAGCAGGTCGTCATGTTCTGCGCTCTGCGCCTAGCATTTATTTAATCAGTTGTCCAGAATTGGAGGGGTGGGGTGGTTTGTGTGTGTGTGTGTGTGTGTGTGGCTCACCTGTCTGAATGGGAACACTGACCATATGTGACCTGTCTAGGTTCAAATAAACACATTCCGAACCCTTCTGACGTTTCGTAGTAAATAAGCAACAGAACGTAAGTGTCAAGAGGCACGTGTTCACACAAGCACTCACGCCCATCCACCCACACACTGGATGTAATGAGGCCTGGCATAGTTAATAGGAATTATGATGTCATCTGGAGTGATTGTCTTCAATATCAGATTCTTGCTCATCTGGCTGGAGGCTAGAACAATAGAAGGCCTTATGGCGAGCTGAACTCCTCGGCTGGCCCGAAACAATGAAGTACCACTCTGCTATTGTTCTGCCCTTCTCTGATAGCATTCACAGAGGGACAGTGTAGGGATTTACGCCGCGGAAGACAAACAAAAAGGCAAATGAGCGTTAATCTGCATGAAAGAAGCCATTTTTGTTTGTCTTTCTTGGACCCCTCAAACAAAACCAGTCATAACTGTAAATGAAAACAGTGCTGTTTGATGTTTCTGTTGGCTGTTTTGTTTATTTATGCTTTTTTGCTAATGGGGAAAAATGTCATAGCACACCTCTTGAGAAAGATTTGCAGTGTGGTCTTATCAGTTTCTTTAAAAATCTAGGTCAGTGATGAACGATTGCAATGGAAACTAAGATTATGATGAATTTTCATAGTACTTTGACTGGCTGGGCTTTGACCCTCCTCTCCTCTCCTCTCTTCTTTTCTCCTCTCCTCTCCTCTCCTCTTTTCTCCTCTCCTCTCCTCTCCTCTTTTCTCCTCTCCTCTCCTCTCCTAGTCTCTACACTGGCCTTCCTAAACCTCCCCACTCCTGCCAAAGACCCGAGGTGAACCCTGGTGGTGGGGTGGGAGGCGTGGTGGATGTGGGGAGGGGTGGGGGTTGCAAGGTCAACTCCTTTTGTGTCACCATGTCAGTGTGGGTTTTGTGCGTGCAAAGGTGTGTGAGTATGTTGAAACGGAAGGTGTTTTGTAAGACTCTTACTCACAGCGGATACAGGATATCATTATGGAACCAAGAAATACCCTGGAATTACTGGGAAACTGTTGAAAGTAATCTACTTTGAGTGGTCTTTAAAGACTCTAAGTGCAATGAATGTGTGTGTGTGTGTAGTCCATGTACTTGCAATAAAATACATGCTTGTTCCTGGTTTTCCTTTCAGTTTTGTGCACAGGTTCAGATTGCTCACAGTGTGGATATGTTGACTGTATTCACATGCAGCAGTGTATGGTGTTTTTATGCAATTCTTGGTTTTATTGGTAGCTTTAAGCTCAGTTCCGTAAGTTTTCTTAAACTACCTGAGATGGTACCTAGACCAGACTGTAAGACATACATTTCAGTGATTCAGCTTGGGGATTGCAAAAACATGGATGAATAAGGACCATTCAGAACAATGTTGAGATGCTTTCAGCTTTTTCATCGAGGCCTGGCTGGATATAACATCAATTTCAGCTCATTTTATCTCAGTCTTGTCGGAATGTTTAAAACAGCTTCACGCCCCCTGTACTTCGGAACAGCCAGGGATTTGAGAGTCAGAAATTTGCTAAATTGTTTGCAAGCTGTAGCTTTCAGAGGCATTGTTGCATATCAAATCTTTTATTTTTTTAAACTCATTCCTAGAAAGTCTTTTCAATTCTCCATTCCCATCACGTGCTGGAGTTCCTGCCATTTGTCTCTCCTTCCTGTCTGCTGATGTTGAAACCCCACTCCTCCAACCCACCCTTCCCCATCCTACCCTACAACCCCATCTGCCCTCCAACCCTTTGCGCCACAACCTAACCTGCCCCAATACCTTCTCCAAGCCCTCCTGCTCCACACTAGCTGGGACTGTGGAAGGTTTTACAGTGTTTTAAAAGCACAAAAGTAGAAGGTTTTTTTTTTTTTTTTTTTAATGAAGTGATTTGTTTGCTAGATTGTATAAATGGTGCGTTTCCTCAGAAAACTCACAAAAGACTAATTTGGAATATGTTAGGTTGGTCAGGATGCTCATTGCACGCAATAATAAAAAAAAAAGATTTAGCCATTGGTGTAATTTGTACACTTGCAAGCTGAAACATCTTGCAATATCAGTATCGCGAACCGTAATATTGCGATAACAATTAGGGAGCAATATATCATACAACCCCCTACTTCCATTGCGGGAGATTTCCTATGTCTCCCATGTCTGATAAAAAGAAGAACAAAGTATAGCTTGAACATGGAGTGACATGTTGTAGGGAATGGTGTCCCAACCCTTGGTTTCACGCTGTTAGGCACATGGATTATTTTGACAATGGCACCAGTTCACCAACAGTCAGCAGCATGTGACATCCGAGAGAAGCGTTCGCTGCCTCACAAAACCATGTTGAATTTTTGGTCAGAAAATTTCGGTCAGAAAACCAAAACATGCCATTATATCACCCCCCCCCCCCCAAATAACCCCAGCAATAAGTCATTTCTCTTTTTTAAAGTAGACAAGATTGACAGACCACAAAGGTTGACCAGGAATTCATTCCAGCTGAATGTTCACATCTCTTCTGCTGCAGCGTTCAGTGCTAATGCTGCTGTCCTATATGAGTCGTGTGCCCCTTTATCTGAGTGCCAGACCAGACCCCTGTCCAGTCAGACCCCTTACAGGGATGAACAGAAGGAACAATATACAAAAAAGATACAAACAAACAAAGAAAAAAAAACCTCTGCATTTTAAAATCTCATTTTCAACCCCATGAATTTTTAATCACTCTGTGTTTCAGATTAATACTTTTTGTAGCTCTATAGATCAAAGATAGGGATGTCTACTTAAATAGATGATGGTTTTTTTCAGTGTAATATTACACAGAGCAAGATTTTTAATACATTTCTAAATTGCTTAGTTAATAATTAGTGATTTTGTTAATAATATTTTGTGATTTTTAGAATCCCTCCAGAGACAGAGACTGTGTGTGTGTGTGTGTGTGTGTGTGTGTGTGTGTGTGTGTGTTTTGGGTGACAGGGGATGTTAGGCATGTGTAGTTTGTTTGGTCTGGAATGAACTTTTGTACTCTTGCTTCTGATTTCATATGGACCCATATGCTGTAATATGCTAGTTGTCCATCACCCAAGTGACAGCTTACCTATCAGCTATGTACACAAACCAACCCAGAACACACACACACACACACACACACACACACACACACACACACACATATACAAACTCACTCCTCTCCCTCTCTGTATCTGTCTCTTTATGTCCAGGCTGTTCAGAGCTGTAGGCATTCAGCTCCATCCCCTCTAAGGAGGACCTTAGAGGCATTGTGTGAAAAATGCCATGCAGGCGGAAGGAAGTGTGTGTGCTCCCAGTTCTGTCTTTTCCTTTCCCTTTCATGTCTTCCTCCTCTTTTCTACTCTCTCCACACACATACACACACACACACACACACATACACACACACACACACATACATACATACATACATACATACATACATACATACATACATACATACATACATACACACATACACACACACATACACACACACACACACACACACACACACACACACAGATGGCTGTGTTGGGACTTGTCTGAAGCTTGTTTAGTGGTATTATGGCCTACCAGCTCTGTCCTGCCCTGTCTCTCTCTCCCCCTCTCTCTCTCTCTCTCTCTCTCCCCCCCCCTCTCTCTCTCTCTCTCTCTCTCTCTCTCTCTCTCTCTCTCTCTCTCTCACACTCACTAACATAATATATATTAACTCAGTTACCCTCAACACAGCTACCACTCGTTGTCACAGATGCACACGGCAATGCAACTACAACATAAAATTACTACTTTTTTTTTTTTTTTTTCTTGGATTGTTAATATTGTAAATATGTAGTACGTGTCTTAAGACTCTAAATTCCAAGACAAGGCCTGTGTAAATAATATTTATTTGAATCTCTTGAAACAAGATCTAAGTGGAATTATTTATTTATTTATAGAGAAACCATTTTGTTCAACGTTTTCATTCCACATTGAAGGGCCCACAATCTATTTAAATATATTTTTACCATATTTAAAGCCGTTTTGAGCAAATGTGTCCATATATGTAAATAGTCTTTCTAAGGACTTCCACTTTTTCAATGCATGGAGTACAGAAGAGTCTCTACTGATACGATTATCATTACTCATACCATTTTCCCCCCTCTTTGGAAAACCCCCATATGAATGGCTGAAAGCTACAGCATTTGCTGTGTGTTGTTGGGCGAGTGTCGTGTACTGGGAGGTACTTAAGTACATGATGTTGATTTGGATTTCTAGTTGCAGCTTGGTTTGTTTTGTTTGATTTAGCATCTGTAAATTATGTTTAGGAAGTTATTTTTTTACACAGTTTCAATAAATATTTTTTTAAACATTACATTTCGTCTCGCCTGTTGACTTTTATTCTGTTTGTTTCTGTTCAGTGCAAATCACTAATTTGAAACTAAATCCTAATGAACTGCTACATTTTGTGGCTTCTTGTCCAAGAATGAAGTGATTGTGTTCAGCTTCCACCCCTGTCGTGAGAAACCCTCACCTCTCTCCTACTCGCTGGCTGGGCTGTGAGCTGCACCCAACAGGTGCACTGTACACTTGCAGATTAGCCCATCTGTCACCCTGCTTTGTTCGTCAGCCCTCTTCTCCCAGTCCGTCACCGTTTCCTTTTCGACCGCGTGACCCTCTCCTGTTTGGACAGTATTTGAGCAGTGTCTCACTCTTCATGCTGCAGTCACACTAACACTAGTGGGTCTTGTGTCAGGTGCCTCAGGCAGATATGAGTGACGTAGGAACTCAGAAATATCCATTCAGTGCACAGCTGCAGGTCAGAAAATGACTGCTGATGTAGGTGGCGATGGCTGTATCCAGGGTGCTCAGTTCTGGTCCTGAGATCTATGGCTCTATGGCAGAGTTTAAAACCCTAATTTTTAAACAGTTGAAAGGCTTTTAGTAGTGTAATTAATATGAAATAATGTATTAGCCTAGCTCTACCTCTACCTATGTGTGTGTATATATATATATATATATATATATATATATATATATACACATAGTGTGTGTGTGTAATATACATATGAGGATATACTGTATGTATATTACAACTAATGTGATGTCAGTACAGTGTTATGCTTTATGTGGTGAAGAAAGCAGGTGGGGAGGAGAGGTTGTGTTAGCTACTGCTGGTACACTGGGCCCGAGTCCAGACGGGTCGGCTGAAGAGTTTTTGTCAGTGACACAACAGTAGATGGAATTGTGGGATAGTGGAAGACAGTCTGTCTGCTGTTCGTCTTTCTCAGATCTTACTGTGCTTTTGTCTTTCTCTGTGATAACGATGGTTGCATTCCATCAACAGAGATGCTCAGCCCTGACCTCAGGTAACCTTGTCCAGCCTATGCAGTTACTCACTCCCACTACACCTGGGACAGGTAATCAGGATCTGTGCAGCCTCCGATGACCTGATTCAAGGGTCTGAAGAGCTGGATTATAACAGGGTGTTAGAGGACTGGATTAAGAACTTTTGTTTTAGCAGGGTGGGGGTGGTGAGATTAACACACTGGAGATTAACGGTAATATCAACTCTAGTTTAGATGCCTGGCTTTGATTTAAAGTCCAATTCTAATTGGTGGAAGTGTATTCTCATTCATTGATACCACAGTGGTCCAGACCTCTGCTGTTGCTTCAGAAAGATCTTCAAGATGTAATAAATATCACCTTCTATGGATTTATAATTAAAGCACCTGTGATGTGCATTCAGTATAACGTAACCTGATAAAACTGATAAAGATTTTTATGAAAATCCTTTAAAAGCCCAGTGAAAACCTGCTGAAAAACTCACTCTGTGGAGAACATTCAGTCTGTTTTAAACCTGCTTATAAGTGAGCCTGCACCGATGTCCCTTACCTCTGACCTCTCGTGGGCAGACTGATCACAGCATGGAGCACAGTGACCTGATCTCTGAATTTATCCCACACTGCACAAACATGTACACAACCAGAGTGTCCTCCAAAATGTTTTAATGGAGCTAAAAACAGCGTACATAAGTTATAGATTAATTGACACAATCTAGTCTGCATAATGTGCATTTGCATATCTTGTAATCATTATTAGCAGTGAATTAGCAATATTAGCAATCTTCAGTATACACAGGTGGAGGTGTAAAATTTCCAGTCATCAAGCTTGCTTGTGATGTTCCCAGGCTCTGTTCCTGCAGAGGACCAGTGCTGCTGATGACCAGGCCTTACATTTACACACTGGTGCTATATGTTATATGTTATACTAAATGTGATATTGTAGATTTTAAATGTGATATTGTAGAATTTACTGTGGACAAATCATTGATTCAAATAATGGGGCCAAACTTTTGTTTCATATATGAGGCTGTTACCATTTACATAAACAGCAAAGCTAATCCATCTATTTTCCATCTTTTGTATTTTTAATATCAACGTTGGCGTCGCGTCACAAAGATTAAGAGTTTAGAGTCTTGTTCAGCGTTCAGGGCCATGGGAAAGACAAGTAGCAGGGGGTTGCTTGCAGCTCACTGGGGCAGTATGTTCTGGGGCAGTACATTATTGGGCAATTTGTTGTGGGGCAGTACGTTCGTGGTGCAATATGTTCCTGGAGCAGTACGTTCCTGGGGCAGTAAGTGCTGGGGCAGTATGTTCCTGGGGCAGTACGTGAGAGTCTGCGTAACACCATGCAGTGGGCACAGAAGCCCTGTCTGCCAGGCTCAGAGCTCCAAAAACCTGAGCAGGGCAAGTGAATGGGAACCTAATATGATCTGCCCTGCTTGTGACCCCACCCAACACTTCTGTTGTCTCTCATCATTCACAGGTTACTGAACGCCACTTTTGCTTTTGTTTGTTTGTTTGCTCCTGGCTTTGTTTTCTTTATAATCACAAAGGTTTTTATACAGTGCACTGTACGGAAAAATTACATGGCTTCACAAATCAAACAATGGCTTTAAAATTTCAAATTTCAATTGAAACATACAGTTTTCTTTGGCAATAATACGTAAAAAAAAACTGGATCTACGTTGGATTTGCCTAGGAAAGAACGTATCATCTGAAGGTGTGAAGGACACAGAATTACCTCTGCAGGAGCTGGTGCACCTGAAGAAACCACCTTCTCCATGTCAACAAACTGTTTGGAAGAATTGCCAGAAAAAGCTTCTGATATCGTTAAACCACAAACGTAAATGCCTGGAGTTTCCTTCCGAAGGCCCTGTTACATGATACCTAGCATTATGGAGTTTATGAAATATTAGGAGGTTTTAGATCCAAATCTAAAATCTTCCCAGGAAGTCTCCAAGTCAGGGTAAAATGCAAAGTGTACTTCCATATCCATGCAAGAATGGTTCAATGACTTCAAAGCTTTTTGCAGGAAAACAGAAGGTGGAAGCGAGTCTGCAGGACTCAAAAGAGAGTCTGCAGGCAAGAGGCAAGGATTCAAAAGGGAGTCCGCAGGTAAGCGCCAGGGACTCAGAAGGATGTGGTGGAAAGGTTTCAGGTATCTGGATGTTCCCCACCTCATGCAACCCTGTAAGAGAGGATTCAGTAGTGTTATCTTGGCAAAGAGATGCTGTGGAAAGCACTACATTTTCCATAGCCTGATTACATAAGTGTCAACTTTTGTTTTCTGTTTTTCTTTGAATAATACCTTGCAGAATGTTTATATTTCTGTTATATTTTCTATATAAACTCTGGAGGGCACTGTATTTCTTTAAAGGTTAAATCTTTGCTTTCTTTTTTGGGAATAATACATGTTGATATGGGAACAAGCTTCAAAGCAGACAGGTTGAGCCTGTCGTGTAAACTGGTTTGGAAATGAGAGTCAAATAGCAGCAGAGGTTTTGCATGGCCGGATACTATGACAGATCCTCTTCAGCTATTGAGAAACATTATGTCAATGCTGAATCATCTCTCTTACATAATACAGCTCAGAGAGGGAGAGGGAGAGGGTGCTGGAGAAATGCTCACAAGTACAGTGTGTTCAGTTCTGTTACTCGTTTATTTACAAACCCGCATGGTCCAGTGTGATCATAGTGGAATTTCTCAGACAAAATAGCCATCCAGGCATGGGAAAATCAGTATCGTCAGATACACCTACAGAACATGCCATTCTCTGTAATGTTAACTAGAACACATTTCAGTCTTAAGCTGCTGGAAATCACTATTTTACTGTGTATCATTGACCAAACTATGCTGTGGAATGTTTTATCATTGACTACATGCATGTTCTGTCTTGCCCAAAGAAATTCGTTGTAAATTCGGCCAAAAAATCTTTTGCCGTACATAGTTCTTTAATTGCCAATTAGCACAGTTGAGAGTAATTTTGTGGAACTGTGGGCAGAAGATTAGCAGGGACAGCAGGTGAAGTGTGTGAGAGTGCAGGTGAGTGAGAGTGCAGGTGAGCGAGAGTGCAGGTGAGGTGTGTGAGAGTGCAGGTGTGTGAGAGTGCAGGTGAAGTGTGTGAGAGTGCAGGTGAGTGAGAGTGCAGGTGAGGTGTGTGAGAGTGCAGGTGAAGTGTGTGAGAGTGCAGGTGAGGTGTGTGAGAGTGCAGGTGCCTGCGGACTGTTGCTCGCAGCTCGGAGCTCTGCTCTGCTCTCCCATTCCCTTCACACACGTGGGAACCCACGGCAAAAATATCGAGCTGGAGAGGAATGTGCTCCCCTCTCTCACGAAGAGCAGCACTGGTTGTGCAATCTCACAGTCTTCCCACACACATGCACATATGTGCATAAGATCATACATGCACAAACATGCAGGTTTTTTTTTTTATCTGATTTATAATCCCAATGGAATGGCTCAGTTTTAGGGATCATTACAGAGATGTAAGATAATCAGTTTTCATTGACACAAACACAGACATACAAAAGCAAAGACACATCACACATTCTAACATTATGTGTCATTACCATTACGGTTATTTGATTCATTTGAAAAAAAAAAATGATTGACTTGTTTTTGAAACATTTTCCTTAAATGGAATGTCAGCATAACACATTCAGTTACAGAGTAACACATTCAGAGCACACACACACACACACACACACACACACACACACACACACACACACACACACGGGTGTGGCAGTGCTCTGGCACATGGAACACCTGTGTAATTAATCCCAGTGAGCTTTACGGTCTGTCTGAACATACTTACACAGTGCTGTATCTTCCACAAGGTCACTAGACCCCAAAGCCTGACAGAACTGTTTGTGTGAGAGAGATGGTGTGTGTGTGTGTGTGTGACGGAGAGATGATGTGTGTGTGTGAGGGAGAGAATATTCAGCATAGCTTCTGCAGTTAGATTTGCCATGACGACGGAGCATGCCTGTATGAAATGTTTGACAGTGTGTATCGATATTCACTTTTTCTCACTTGAACACCGAGCACAAAATCTACTTCTTTGGCTGTTGCTAGGACTTGAAGAGGAGCTCTGCCTGTTTAAGTGTGTGCGTATGTGTGTGTGTGGGATAGAGAGAGAGAGAGAGTGGATGTGTGAATGCGAAACACACTGTGAGAAAGGCCTCACCAATTGCTTCCAGACTGATCTTGTGCAGTTTCCAAGGTTGCCTGACACTGAGAGCAATGGAATGTGTTTCTGTGGATGACCCTGGCTCTCGCTCTGTTTCTACCTGCTCACGCTCTTCCTCCAGTAATCACTCAGTTCTCTGTGAACACATCCACCCTTCCCCTCCCACTCCCAGCTTCCCAGCATTCCATAGCCCGTGACTCACTCGCTCCGTTCTCAGCTGTGCACCATGCAGACTCTTCTCAGCTGCTGCGACTAAAGGTCGGTGCGCCATCTCTCAACGGCAATCGGGCTCTTGGGCGCTGACCTCAGATCAGGTCTTAAAACGAAAGGTCATCGCACTCTCACTCATGAGCAAAACAGGAAAATCATTGCCACCACCGATCTCAAATCAGACTGCCCTCGGCTTCGGAGTCTTAAAGGTCACGGCCGTCTCACCGAGGGACGGGAGCGGCGTGGAAGGGTGGAGGGGGCGGCCAGCGCAGCATTCCTCCACCCGCTCAGGGGGAGAGAGGCCGCACAAGCCCTCAACCCACTACCGCAAACACACCACTGTTGACAAACCCTCGTGATTCATCCCTCGGCAAACAGCCGTGCGGCAACAGTCATGTCTGGTAAGCCTTTGCCCCTCCCCCTCCCCCTCCCCCACCCAACAGGGTTGGTCACTGCTGTTTGTGCGACTTGAGAACTCCTGTGGAACACATTCCCATGGGGCTCCAGAAAGGAAAAGAAGATGCTGGGTAATCTACACAGGGCTGGGTGACATCACCAGCGCTAGCAACCCATTCCACACCGGTACCTTTACTGTTAACAATTAACAGTAATTTTCAAGTCAAAGGAACTATGTGTATTTTTGTGTATGTGTGTATATGTATTTCAGTTCTAAGAATTGGGCTTTCACAAAAATAACCTGTGAACCACTACAAATGGTAAAAAAAGAGTTTCTTTTCTGAAAGGTTATCTTTCATGCATCTGCTCAGCTTACTCTACCTAAACAGGTAGGCGTGTCCAGAATAGCAGAGCGTTGGCCTACAGGCAGAGCAGAGAGCAGCACACACACCTGCCCCGAGGCCCTCCACGTTCCTTCCCATCAGCCCCTCCTCCTGCTGATTTCCCGCAAAAAGCCAAGCATCACTTCCTCATTCCCCTCTGTGTGATGCGTCTGACAGAAACATGCAAGTACTTGCTTCTGCTTTCCTTTACACACACACACACACACACACACACACACACACGTTTCAGTCCTTCCTCACAGGTTACTCTTTAGCACATGGTATGTGTCTATATTCATTCAGGACGGCTCAAGTGTTTCAGGTCCTCTCTATGCCAGGAATTCATGATCACTAAACATCTTGCATCTTGTAAACCAGCTCTTTGTGGTGCTCTGTGGCTCTGTGTGGTGCTCTGTGGTGCACTGTGACACTCTGTGGTGCTCTGTGGCTCTGTGTGGTGCTCTGTGGTGCTCTGCAGACTGAACAAAGCTCTGTCCATTCAGAAAAAACCACACCATTTGAATTAGCTCTGGGTCATGAGACATGCATTACTTAAGATGAAAAAGTTCAGGATGTGTGTATTTGAGTGGGGAGTGGTGAAATGAAAACACTACGTGTTTTGTAATGACCCAGAACAAGTTCTGGACAAGTTCCACTCGAGGAGGTCATTTCGGTGGTTGACTTCCTTTCTGTGCTCATAAGCACCATTTCTGCGTAATAACACATTATGTTACAACTCCAAAAAAGTGGAAGGTGTAATTGTAACACCAGTGGTACAGGAAATGTTTGCCACATCTAAACCCAAGGATGCTTTGCAAGCCCTGGGATAACTGCCTGTGAAAAACTTGTCAGTAAGCACAAAGCTGTGTGAAGCATCCACACTGGTGCAGAATGTAGGCAGCATATTAGTGGATCGTCTGTGCTTGTGTGGGTAGCTCACCCGAGCAGTGTGCTGAGTCTCTCTGGCACATTAGGAACATAGGGCCTGTGGAGCAAAAGTGTCAGATGCTCACCGCTGGAATACAGGCTATGATAAAACAAATACAATCCATTAAAAAAACATGCCCAGCAAGAATGAAACCTTTGCTTTGGACCCAGTGAAAGTGAAGAACTTGTGTATGTTTCAGATTTGCGCATGCATGCACGCGTGTGTGTTGACTTTCAGGTGTGTCTGGATAACACGAGGAGCATCCCAAGTGCCTAGGTTGAGAATTCAGATTCTTTCGAAGTAGCCAATTTGGCAAAAAACAAAAATAGGTAATAACTGTACAGCCGGCTTTTAATGACAACAACTATTAACTCCACTACCTGGTTGTTTTCATTCACCTCAAAGATGTAGGGTTTTTAGTGCATGCATGTGTGTGTGTGTGTGTATATATGTGTGTGAACTTGTACACAACAAAGGGAGGGGAAATGTGCTCTGCTTCCCCCCACTCTCCTGCTCCCCAGGGTCAGAATGCTTCCATCATGACCTACTTCCTCTCTGACGGTACCCGCTTCCTGTTTCCTGTCGCCTGCACCTACTGCCGACGCGTGCGATAGCAGGGTGCCTGGCGTCTGTGCTTCAGCCTTACTCCTCCCTTCTCCTTCTCCCTCTCTTCATCTCTCCTTTTTCCTCTCCTCCCCCTCCTCTCCCTCTTCCACTATCTCCTCTTCTCCCCTCTCTTCCTCTCTCCTCTCCTCCTCTCCTCTCACCTCCCTCATCCTCTCTCCACTCCTCCCCTATCCACCCCTCTTGTCTTGGCCGAGGGCAGCACATGCACAGTCTGTGTTCTTGGCATAGACTCACTATATGAACACCCTGTGTGGAGGAAGATATCAATGTTCTAGACCTTGAGCTATAAGAAGGTTCCAGTCTCTGAGCAGACCAGGCCTCTGTAGCTCAGAGCTCAGGTTTTTCTTTCAATACCAGCCTGAACGGTCCTCTGCAGGAGGCTCATGACAGATTGCTTCTTCTCGTGCACTTTTCCTGTTCTCTGGTTTACTGCACAGTGCTTTAAACACAGGCCTGCAGGCTCAGAGAGGACTGCCTGGAAACACTGTACAGAGAGAAGCTGTCATTCTGAATTAGGTATTTCTGAATAACAGTTCCGAAGAATTTCCTGAGAAATGTTGTCTGTTCCCATTCCAATGCCTCCTGTGGACAAAGCTGGAAGTGCAGAGGACTTGTGTGATCCCGGTCAGGGAGAAGGGCAGGCTTGCGGTGTTCAAATGCAGCAGATCTTCCTGTCCACACTGCTGAGCTACTGATGTTCTGTTACTGATATCTCTCCAGGAATGTGTCACATTAAAGAATCAATAACACTACACCTACAAGCACACACACACACACACACACACTTAAGCATTTGATAGAAACTAAAGCACAAACACAAGTCCACAGGGAATTTAGCAGGGAAAAAGAGAAACATTCCAGAAATACCAGAAACTCATGAAGGACACAGAAACACCCCCCTACTCACCACAACACAAGCCCATTTTCAGTCCCCACTGAGTGATTCGGTGGGGGGTTGTAGTGGGGCACTTAACACGTCAAGTTCAAAAAGATTCCACCAATTTATCCTACACTAGAATTCACTCTCGTGACTCTGTCCACAGTTCAAGAATGATACACACACACACACACACACACACACACACACACACACACACACTACTCAGGGTAACTATTTGTCCAACCAAAAAGTACAATGTGGTAAAGCAGACATTAGCTAAATCTCGCTGTGTCATCTTTTTGATCAGCATAACATGAGGCAGCTTCATTAGTTTAGCAGGAATGAGTGTTGGATAACAGTAAATGCATTGCACAAGAGTGTTCCTGTGTAAGAGCGTTTCCTGTGAAGAGCACTGTAGAACAACTGCACAGCTAAACTCCTTGGGGTCAGTGTGTACTCTCTCTCTCTCTCTCTCTCTCTCTCTCTCTCTCTCTCTCTCTCTCAGATGCTTTATTTCCTGTAACATCTAATTGAAAATCACGTTACCAACTCATCCTTTGAACTGCACACCCTTTGAATTTGATGTTTTAGTTTTATTTGTTTGCTTGGTTTGGATGACAATACATTGTTACATCCCTAAGGACCTGCCATCTCTTAATCAGAACCCACTCTACTCAGTTACACTAATACTTGCACAATTGTACATACATAACCATTAATTAATTACAAGCTATTAATTAACCATTAATCAAGGACTAACTATAATTTTGATACAACTAGTCCGATAATGAAAATCATGGTGTTAGGGTAGAAATATTTTTTCTTTTTCAAGTCACGTGCTGCCATCTAGCGTCTGAGGCAATGGACCAGGTTATACTGGTACTCTGGCCGGCAATAAATATACAACGAAAACAGATACGAAGGAGGGAGAGATGTCAGTGCTCATAAATGGATTAGGTTTTATAACTAATGGCTAATTATTCTAACTTGTTCTATCTTTGTTCTTTCATCAGACATTGTTCATTTGACTTTTTACAGCATTACCCCATTAACAGAATATTGGCCATAAAGAATGTTACTACTACAGTTGTTTAAAACTGCTCGATTTTTTTGTCCAGGACTTTGTAAATGATGTTTGCAATAAACCATGTGGGCTGTCTTCTGCAATCCACGACAATCGTGGCAACCTGGAGGTTCTTCTCGAAACCTTTCTCGATGGTATCAAGAGCTCTGATCACCACAGGTACAACTCGCGCGCTCCACATTCACCTGCTCACGATCTCCAGATCCTTATATTTTGTGATCAGTTCAGATTCTCAGATTGCTTGAGCATAAGATTCTATCATCTGGGATCGTCACCCATCTATCGGGAGGCACCGCGTGCTCTTGTATTGCTTATCCATGTCTGGACAGTTGGCAGGAAATGGTTCGGTCGGTTACAAGATGGCAGCTTTATGACAAGCCGTTTGCACGTCGAACAGTGCACATAACCGTCTCCTTTGCTGTGACACATCGTATACTCCGTAGGTGTCAGCACCGTGCTGCCTGCATCAAAATGACTGACGGCCTCCTCCGCTCTAATGCGAATCTCTGCCCTTGCCGCTGACTTGTTCTTTCGGTGGTCTGTAGCTCTGCAGCAATGCGTATTTAAATGAAATTTAAAACACTTCAAAAAATTTATAATTGTGCCGTAATATCTGGACATTGTGGAACTGAATAACAGTGGACATTGTGCTATAATAGCTACTGAACTAAGCCGACAGGACGTTCATCGTGGACGTCAAACAACTAGCCTACGCTTTAGTAGACTTTTAACCAACAGTACACACATGGTTCACATCTTTGAAGTATCAGAACCAATGGATGCTGTCTGTCTAAGCGAACTGTGATAATTAATTGCGTGTAACTTTTACTTCTGTATGTTTAATTTTCTTGACCATTTATTAACCATAACATTTTTGATGCAAGTCATCATTGTAGTAATGCGGTTATTTTTTGTAGATACTACAATTATTGAAGATGCATTTACAGTATTGCAAGTATTACTTGTTTCAGTTACACTCATGACTAAGTGATCAAATGTAATAAATGCGTTAGTATCACAGTTTGTGTGTACTGGGTACTCATTCATGTAAAGTTAACTGTACTGTTGAGCCTTGGGTGGCTCAAATACACAATGGCACGTCTTAGCAGATTAACTAAGAACTGAGCAGCTAAATACCAATCTCAGCTTCATAACAACGTCAAAGCAGGTCTCGTCTCCAAGTAAGCTGTTCAGTTACTAGAAACTTAAGAACAGATGGTGCAAGCCATTATAACTTGAAGCTGATTCTGTCATTATTGTGAGTCTTTTAATCTTTTTTGAAGGGCTGAAAAATCTAATTGCCTACATATATGCATCGCCGTTCTGTAAGGATGAAAGTAGAATAATGTTTGACACACGTAGATACAATATCTTGACATATTAACCATTTATTCATTTATCTGTAAAGGACATGGGATCACCACTGTGGATAAATGGCACAAAATTCAATTTCCATTAGAGAAAATGCTCATACATCTTCAGTTTTAAATGTTGTACTGTGTGGCTGGCAGGATAAAGTCTGTGTAATGTCCTTGTCCTGTATAACCAGTTCACATACCTGTGCTCTCATATACAGCTCTTCTGATTAATGTCCAGAAGCGTTCAGGGTTACTGTGCATGACTGAAAGGCGGTTTGTGGCAATATGTTCTCTCATGTTAACACCCTGGCTGCAGGATTCTGGACACGCTGAGTATTAATGAGCAACAAAGTGCACAGTGAGTTATGATAGTCAAGTTGTGAAAAAAACTAAAGTATTTACCAGCTTTGTGCATTGTGCAGAATTAAATATGATCTAATAAAAGCAATGCTCCTCAGGTCAAAGAATTAAGTCAACAGCACTATTAAAGTTTGCTTAAAACCTGAATAAAAATATGCTCAGATTCCCACTATAGGATTAACCAATAAACGGCTAAAGTTTAATGGCTAAACTTCCTAAAATCCTTATATATTTAATCACTATTAGCTTTGGTCCCAACAAGGATAATTTCTGTTTCATCTTCATTAAGTCTAAGGACATTTCTATTCATCCAGTTCACAATATTGGCTATGCAGTCTGTCAGGGCATTAAGAGGACCAGTGCTGCCTGGTTCAAAAGATATATAATGCTGAGTGTTGTCTGCGTAGCTATGAAACATATTTATTTTTGACCAAGTGGCCACGTATAGAAAAAAGAAGGAGATTTGAGCTCTGTGGAATAGCATAAGAAATGTCACATTTTGTATATATATATAGTCAAATATAGTGACAAACCACTGTGCCAGTTAGACAGGAATAAAGCTATTTAAGAACATTTCCTGCTAATCCAACTCATTTTTTTACACTTTATTTTATAAAAATGTATTTGTAATGTTTTATTGATTTATTATGTGGTAAAGATCTTAGCTGTAATAAGCATGTAATAAGCTTTATTATTGTTCTATATCTTATATGAAGCACTTTGAATTGGCGCTGTGGGTGAAACTTGCCTTGCCTTGCCTGTTGGCAATGAAAATAATTTGACTATTAACCTATAAGGCTATTCTCTATAGACGCCCCACAGAGAACGTTGTCTCTTCTTCTCGATCAGTCTGCATTCGTATATCTTATCTAACACCTGTGAAAGTCGTTAGCTAAGCACATTCACATGGAACCCGCCCCATGGCATAGTATCTCCACACCCATTGGAAGATCTCATTGCACCTGTTAGACATTTCATCCAATCACAAATGGACGGGATGTTTTTCCAAGATGGCGGCCTCCATCGTGAAGGATCTTTCTGTTAACAAAATAGCAGGATTGATTGATTAAAATATTATAATATATTCTGACAAAATACGCAGGTAACACTGTGTTAATTGTTCACTGTCGTCCGATGCATGTCTTTACTGTAGAGTCCAGTTTCATATTTCTTTGAGAAGAAATAGGCTTTCTCTAGCCATGGCCACCGAAAACAAAATTCATTTTTGGAGGAAGAACGCAAAGGTTCCCGGAAGGTGAGTTTATAGGATGTGCCCCTGAATTACAAGTTCCCTCGTTGTAACGTGTTTCTTTTTACAGTACAATCCGACATCTGTTTTCTGCCACTGACAGTTGCTCGTCTCCATCGGAGACTGCTGCTGTTCCTCACACCCTCTTGATTGCTAGTTAGCTAACCTAGCTGGGACAGCTAGCCAGGATAGCTTGCCTAGCGAGCTGTTACTGTAACTCGATCACTAAGCTAGCTAGCATTATTCAGATGCGCTGACATGACGTGTCGAATCTTTGCTGAAATGTATTTGTAAAAGAAACATTTGAATTCAAGCCCTCTTTGAACAAACCTGAAGGCAATTAAATACCCAAGTTAAAGGAGTTTATTATGTGAAGCTTGTGTCCATGCGTGCCCGTATGGTAGCAGGTTGAAAAGTTCGCAGTTGCATTATATCACAGAGCTAGCTCACTGGAAAATAGAATAAAGTTAACTATATGCAAAGCGAACAAACTAAAAGCTCAGAGGAAGCAGTTTTATGTACTTGGAATCATGAAGGTTGAAACAGTAGGGACTTGCGTAATGTTTTATATACACTGAAATATTCAGCTTTGTGGTTTTTCTGTTGCCTCAAATCTTAAAAAAATAGGAAGTCCCAGCTGCCACAAACTAATCTGCTGATAGGGTACTGCTAGGTACTTCCCTATGAATAACACTCATGGTTATATTACATTTCATGCACCTTGGCAGGGTGTGCTTGTTGTGTGTCTGTGTGTGTGTGTGTGTGTGTGTGTGTGTGTAATCTTATATTCAAGTAGCTTGACCTCAGACTGGCTTTCTTTTGTTATTGTCTAGAACCTGTTTTCACTCTCCTACAGATTTGCTTCATTTTGTCTTTGTTGAGTGCATGGGGTACACTGTGGCAAAGGTTCTTCATACTTACCAGCATAGAAAACCAGCTGTTCATCTGTACCTGGTCCAGTTCATGAAGGGCTTTTGGTAATCAGATAATGAAAATGTGGCATGCTGTTGTTCTCATTTGGAATTTCTGTGCAAATTAATTTTGTTCATCATCACTGGGGAACCTCTGCTTTTCCAGGTGTTTCTGACACTGAATGTCAGTACTAGGCTTGTCCTGCAATATCTCCCAAGGTCATGTGGGATCCTGTTATTACAATGTTGTTATTATGTTGTTATTATTTTATTTCCATAACCTACACCACAACCTGTTTTCTGATGTACCAAAATTAAATAAGACTAACAATGACAATGTAGTGTCTTGTGGGAATGGGACTGTTTGTGTGTTTAAACATGCAGTATATTTATTCTGTGGTCATGAGGTTCATCCTTTCAATGATTGCTTCTCAGTTTGTGTTTATGATTGTGGAAATGAGACCTGGTGTATGTCCTAGAAGAACAACAGGCTATACAATGAGAGACATGCACACTGTTATAACACTAACACTTTAACGTTCCCCTAACTAACACTTCTTAATGTAAAGTGTTGCCAGCATAACTCCTCATGGTAATATCTTCAGTCATTAGTATGTCAGGTGTGTGTAATGTCACTGATCATAGTGTGCAGAGTTTTGTACAAAATAAATTACTTTAAAGCTGCAGTCGGAAAGACTGAGAATGGCATTGGACTTGGCTTCAATATTTACTCAGGCCCCTCCCCCTGCACTCCAGCCTCACCTCCAGAGCCCCTCCCACTACTCACCAGTCTTGCCCCCAAAGCCCATTTCCCTACACCTCCATATCCCCTCCCCATGGAAATGACTGCCATGCATGTTTTGAAATGTCAACGTTGCTGGACATCAAACAAGCAGAAATAAATAATATATAGCATTATCTGTTTAGTAAAAGAACAAGCACACACTTATTCAGTGCTTAGATGCTTGTTTTGTAACAGAAATTGCTATGAATAATGCAAAATAAACAGTAAAACCACTTATGACAACTTTTAGCGGTGAGAGCACAAATAAAGATCAGGAGTTCACCAAACCTACACACTGATCAGCTTTGACATTAAAAACAAGATAATATTATTCCTACTGCAACATCACAGTAAAATCACAAATACGGTGTTACTTTTAACCAATACCATTTTAGCTTTCTGCTATTTTCTTCGCTTCTTGGCTCTGATTGGTTGTTTTGATTTGGGTGTGATGGGTTCTTGCAAATAGAATTAAGGAGTAAGAGGTGGAGCCAGAAGAGCCTGTATTTTTCTTTTTTGGTCACAGATTATCTGTCTCATACTACTGTCAGTACAGTTTTAGCAGATAGGACTGCTGCTTGAATCAGCACAATGTCTCATGTTCAAATTAAATTTAACTGAAGTAAAAGCAAAATAACTTGGAGTGGATAACAGGTGGTGTTTATCAGCAGTGTTATTACAACACTGCTTTACTAGACAGACAGACAGACAGACAGACAGATAGACAGACAGATCGATCGATCGATCGATCGATCGATCGATCACTTTATTTATCCCAGAGGGAAATTTGTATATCTCCATAGCACAGTACAATAAGATACAATAATAATAAAATAATAGAAAAACTAGTAAATATAACAATATAAGTAAGTTAAATAATGGCTAAAGAGTGATGTGCAGTAAACAGTTGAACTGAAGCAAGATATTACTAAAGTGACAGTGCAGTGATACATAGCTGCCTAAATATATAAGTATAAAATATATAAATATCAAATATATGAATATATCATATAATAGAAACAGAAGTGCAAATTGCCAGGTGATGAACATTGAAGTAACAATGCAGTATGAAGAAACTGAAAGTTTAGCAGTGTTCACTGACCTGTATGTCCCTTTACCAAAACCAATGAAGTTTTAGCTTTTTAGTTTAATGTGGATATTATTATTATTATTTTTTTTTAATAATAAAAAATAAATAAATAGTAGGAAATAGTTGAAAATGCCTTAGAATGAATATAAAGTAACAAATTATTGTACCTGGAATAAATTTAAGAATTTTGTTTAAGAACGAATAATAAAACTTATTAAACCAATTAGTGTAAGGTCCAGCAATTGGTTATTACACGATTGTTAACCAGATATTAGAGTCACATGCAAAGTCCTTCCTCAGTCCCCTGCTTTTCACATGGTTAACAGATTTACCCTTTAGAAGTATATGCAGATGTACTGTGATGAAAGATTAACTCGTGTGTGTGACTTGCACATTGATGTTAAAGAAGGAAAGCCTGTGCTTGGACTAGCTCAGCAGAGCACATCCGGGCAATAGTAAATCAAAGGAATTCATGCATACATATTGTAATTATAATGGTATTTCACAAAGAATTTTGTTAATTTCAGGTGTCTGCATTTGTGTGCATGTGTTACAGGATACAGGCATGTGGTGGAGATTGTGCTTGTCTCTGCCAGACTGCATAGAGGACAGTATGGGGAATAAACAGCATTAAACATGCAAGCAGCCCATCTTTGTTTACGTATCAGGAGGATTTATTGAGTTTTGTTTATATTTAAAATTGTTACAAAGGGGTTTTAGCAAGGACAAAGTTTGATTTTGCTAGAACAATTTTTTTAGTCTTGTGCAGAATTTGCAAAAATATCTGCTATATTTAGTGCTATAATGCAAAAATGTCTGCTATATTTAGTGCTATAATGCAATTCAGTGACACTGCATTTGTATTCCTTATTTGGGGCCAAAATCCAAACTATTCGGCCCCATTTATCGCGGTCAAATGCAGCCTTAAATAAACTGTTTGTTTCCATTTGTATGCTGGTCATGACAGCGGTACAAATAGTGCACTACAGCATGATTTTTTCTCATGGATTAAGGGTCTGGGTTTATGTTCTCATGGATTAAGGGTCTGGGTTCATGTTCTCATGAATGGATTGTGTATATGTGTGTATGTGTGTGTATGTGTGTGTATGTGTGTGTGTGTATGTGTGTGTATGTGTGTGTGTATGTGTGTGTGTGTGTGTGTGTGTGTGTGTGTATGTGTGTGTATGTGTGTGTGTGTATGTGTGTGTATGTGTGTGTGTATTCACTTTCACTCCACTGCATTTCACAGTAAGAATGCATACCCTT